>CM053242.1:2619441-2676941 GCA_028583405.1 Pogonophryne albipinna
TGATATGGAATCAAATAAGAAGCAAATAGTAAAATATCCCTACGAGGATTATGAGCGTGAGCACATGAGAAGACTCACAGAACACAAAGTAGGGTACGGACAGCGTGTCACTTCCTGTTTGGTGCCGTAAATCAATCCAGAGAGACCTTTAAAACGAAGCAGGACTTTAGAGAGGAAGCAGACCGTCTGTTTGCAGTCATTACAACGTCTCATAATGAAAGAGGTGATGATTAATTAATGTTAATTAACGCGAGGCGCAGCAACAGCTCCCGAAGCTTCCGGCTTCCATTCTGTTATTTAGTGTTGTTGTTTATTTTGATGACCTTTTAATCGCCCGGAAAAACACAACAAGAACAACAAGAACATGGAGCAGACATTCCACACACACACACACACACACACACACACACACACACACACACACACACACACACACACACACACACACACACACACACAACATACATACACACACACATACACACACACATACACACACATGCACACATACACACACACACACACACACACACACTCACACACGCACGCACACACACACACACACACACCCCGATCTGCTGAGCCACCTTGAAGTAAGTCTTCCCACTTTGACACACACACACACGCCTGTCCTCCCAAACGGCCGTTTCTATGGCAACGGAGCCTTGATCAATACTCCGTCATTGGCTCTGATGGCCGGTCAGGGTCGGTCTCTCACACACACGCACACACACGCACAAACAGGCATGGCGGTGAATAAGCACAGACTCGCTAACACGTTTGACAGATTGATTTAGCTACGAGCATGCAGAGGTCACACACACACTCACACACACACACACACACACGCACACGCGTGTAGTTTATCAAAGCCCTGGTCAATACTCGGGTAGAGCGAGGGGTCAAGCCTCTTTAGCTAAAATCTTTCATCTTCTCTTTTATCTCTGCGTCACTCGGCCGATCCTCTTCTGCTTCATTCTTCTTCTCTTGTTTGTTTTTTGGTAAATGTTCCTCGTCTCTTTCATTTATCGGTTTTCTATTTCAATCTTTTGTCGTCTTTAGATCCATATCTTTGTTCTTGGGTTGGGTTTCTCCCCTTTCCTTGTCTTTCTTCCAATTACAAGCTGAAGTGTATTTCAGGTTTTCATTCCTAAGATGTATCACCGTTTCAATATTTCAACTTCTCCGTCTGATCTGATGTTATTTTATGTATTTATACAAATACTTTCTTTATTTACTGTTACTTTTAATTAGATTTGACCTCATTTGTATTTTGTTTTCGTATGTTTCTAACTTCTTCTATTGCTCTTCTATTAGTTCTACTATTATTTCTACTTAATTTATCGTATTTATTCTATTAGTGTTTCCCGTAATATTTCTAAAAATGTTCTAGTATTATTACTATTTTCCCAGTTTTATTCCTGTATTATTCTTGTAATTTTTCTAGTAATAATTATTGTATTAATCTGGATTGTATCTAATACAGTTAACGTAATATTTGTATTATAATAGGGATATGATTTCTAGTTATGGAGCTGCTATCTGGAGTCCATAATAGAAACAATACTCTATCCGTCTGCATTCATTAATAATTATAAATAACACTTTATTGGCATTAAAATAACAAAGACAATGTTGTCATTATTTCTTTCTTTCTCTGTCTTAACTCTCTCCTTCCTCCCTCCCTCCCTCCCTCTCTGTGTTTGTCTCCCCCATCATAAATCCTGTCACACGCACCCTCTCTGTTTTACTGTGTGTGTGTGTGTGTGTGTGTGTCTTCACTCTTTGTTTGTAGCAGAAGAACAATCTATTCTTTTTAAAGAGACACCAGAGAAATGGGATATATGTACACACACACACACACACACATCCCAACACACACACACACACACACACACACACACTGGGGCATCATAATCATGGACGCTCACGGACTAACGGAGTGAACGATAGATAGAGAAGAAGAAGAGAGGAAGAGATGGATGTTTACTTTCCTCTGGGCTTCCGTCTCTTTGATTGGACAGATGAATGACTTCATTGTGTGTGTGTGTGTGTGTGTGTGTGTGTGTGTGTGTGTGTGTGTGTGTGTGTGTGTGTGTGTGTGTGTGTGTGTGTGTCGCCTCTTCTTCTCCTGCTGCCTTTTGACACAGAGGGGGAAAGTGGATGGAGAGAAAGACGGATATAAAGGGAGACAAGAGGTGTCCGATAATAAGTATTGATTGATAAGGGAAGTAGAGCGAGTATAATCAGGTTGCTAAACCTTAAAACGCAGAAACAGGAAAAGTGTATTGATTGCCTGATGACACCTCTCTCCTCATTCCATCCTCCCGTTCATCTATTATCTCTCTGGGCTCATTGGAGTCGTCCGTCTGACTTTTATTCTGTATTTATTTCAGTGACATCGGCTTCGTTAGTAATCCTATCTAACCATCAATTCATCTATCCTTGAATCACCCTTCATACTTCAGTGATCCATCCATCTCTTTACTCATCCATCCATCAATCATGGTTAAAAAGGAACATGTAAATACCAAAATGGAAAATTGAATAACCCAAACAATGAATAATCTTATATAATCTATCCCTGTAATCGAATGTAAAATAAAACCATTAATTCATCCATAAACCAATCTATACGCACGAGAGTGACGCTCAGACTGGCTAGCGCTCCAACACATTGTGCGTGATAGGCTAAGGGGCAGGACATCTCTGAGCGGTTGACCAATCACAACAGAGCCGGCAAGCTAACCAATCAGAGCGGACTGGGCTCTGGTTTCAGACAGAGGGTGAAAACAGGCAGTATGAGAAAAATGTGTGTGTGTGTGAACGTGTGTGTGTGTGTGTGTGTGTGTGTGTGTGTGTGTGTGTGTGTGTGTGTGTGTGTGTGTGTGTGTGTGTGTGTGTGTGTGTCGTCTTTAAGAGAAATACCATGATGTGGCCACGACACAAATTTGTGATATGATAAATAAATCAGTATAAAATGTGTTTTTAGGCAGTTTGTAAGGGAACGTTTGATTCTGAGAAAAAGCTGATAAACAATCTAACATGTATCCATTTAACCATAAAGCTTTGTTACTTTTGTCCATTTTTCCCTCGTCGTCTTTCTGCCATTAAATTAGCAAATAAAATAACCATATGTTCATAAATATCTTTCTATCTATCTCTCTAGAGGAACAGGTGTGCTACGGGACAAGAGACAAAAACACTCCTGCATTTTTAACCAGCACCTATTAAATATTAAACACTGCACACACACTCTCTCTCTCTCTCACACACACACACACACACACACACACACACACACACACACACACACACCACGGGGGCGACACACAATCGCTGACGAGACAAGTTATACAGGTCGATGGGCTAAAGTGTGTCTGCATGTCTGTGTGTGTGTGTGTGTGTGTGTGTGTGTGTGTGTGTGTGTGTGTGTGTGTGCGATGGCTTTAAGCGTCATTACCTTACTTCCGTGGCATGTGGGCACACACACACTCACACTCACACTCACACTCACACTCACACTCACACTCACACTCACACTCACACTCACACTCACACTCTCACACACACACACACACACACACACACACACACACACACACACACACACACACACACACACACACACACACACACACACACACACACACACAGACACACACACACACACACACACACACACACACACACGGGGATAATTCATACACGGTGCTCTCACATGTTTGCATTTAAGAGGTAAAAGTAAAACTATAACAGACTCCATGTTCTGTCTCTCCCTCTTTGAAGTGCTCCATAACAAACTATAACAACAGGAAGTTTTCAATGCGCCACATCGAGAAGGAATGTCACATATGGTATGAGGGAGGGAGGGAGGGAGGAGAGGGGGGAGACGTGAACAAAGGGAGGGGGGATAGTTACTGTAGATAGATTTGTTAATAACCTTTCATGTTAAATATTAAGAAATTAAAGCTAATTTAAGAATTTGAATCAGTCTAAATCCTTCTAAGGTTAAAAAAGGTTTTATTTAAGGTGTAAGTCTTGATGACATCACTATGTTACACTCGCGCTCCTATTGGCTAGTGTAAAATAGAACAATTCATTCATCCATAAATCAATTTATAATAATCCCAAGCCTTTCTAAAAACAAATAAAGAAGTGCAAGCGCAAGAGTGACGATTATATTGGCTATCGCTCCAACACATTGGACACTCTTTAAAGTAGAGACTACCTGAACATCAGCAGGAGAGGACTCTTTAAAGTAGAGACACTACATACTGATATACACCTGAACATCAGCAGGAGAGGACTCTTTAAAGTAGAGACAATACATACTGATATACACCTGAACATCAGCAGGAGAGGACTCTTTAAAGTAGAGGCACTACATACTGATATACACCTGAACATCAGCAGGAGAGGACTCTTTAAAGTAGAGGCACTACATACTGATATACACCTGAACATCAGCAGGAGAGGACTCTTTAAAGTAGAGACAATACATACTGATATACACCTGAACATCAGCAGGAGAGGACTCTTTAAAGTAGAGGCACTACATACTGATATACACCTGAACATCAGCAGGAGAGGACTCTTTAAAGTAGAAACACTACATACTGATATACACCTGAACACCAGCAGGAGAGGACTCTTTAAAGTAGAGACACTACATACTGATATACACCTGAACATCAGCAGGAGAGGACTCTTTAAAGTAGAGACACTACATACTGATATACACCTGAACATCAGCAGGAGAGGACTCTTTAAAGTAGAGGCACTACATACTGATATACACCTGAACATCAGCAGGAGAGGACTCTTTAAAGTAGAAACACTACATACTGATATACACCTGAACATCAGCAGGAGAGGACTCTTTAAAGTAGAGGCACTACATACTGATATACACCTGAACATCAGCAGGAGAGGACTCTTTAAAGTAGAAACACTACATACTGATATACACCTGAACACCAGCAGGAGAGGACTCTTTAAAGTAGAGACACTACATACTGATATACACCTGAACATCAGCAGGAGAGGACTCTTTAAAGTAGAGACACTACATACTGATATACACCTGAACATCAGCAGGAGAGGACTCTTTAAAGTAGAGGCACTACATACTGATATACACCTGAACATCAGCAGGAGAGGACTCTTTAAAGTAGAAACACTACATACTGATATACACCTGAACATCAGCAGGAGAGGACTCTTTAAAGTAGAGACACTACATACTGATATACACCTGAACATCAGCAGGAGAGGACTCTTTAAAGTAGAGACACTACATACTGATATACACCTGAACATCAGCAGGAGAGGACTCTTTAAAGTAGAGGCACTACATACTGATATACACCTGAACATCAGCAGGAGAGGACTCTTTAAAGTAGAAACACTACATACTGATATACACCTGAACACCAGCAGGAGAGGACTCTTTAAAGTAGAGACACTACATTCTGATATACACCTGAACATCAGCAGGAGAGGACTCTTTAAAGTAGAGACACTACATGCTGATATACACCTGAACATCAGCAGGAGAGGACTCTTTAAAGTAGAAACACTACATACTGATATACACCTGAACACCAGCAGGAGAGGACTCTTTAAAGTAGAGACACTACATTCTGATATACACCTGAACATCAGCAGGAGAGGACTCTTTAAAGTAGAGACACTACATGCTGATATACACCTGAACATCAGCAGGAGAGGACTCTTTAAAGTAGAGACACTACATACTGATATACACCTGAACATCAGCAGGAGAGGACTCTTTAAAGTAGAGACACTACATACTGATATACACCTGAACATCAGCAGGAGAGGACTCTTTAAAGTAGAGACACTACATACTGATATACACCTGAACATCAGCAGGAGAGGACTCTTTAAAGTAGAGACACTACATACTGATATACACCTGAACATCAGCAGGAGAGGACTCTTTAAAGTAGAGACACTACATACTGATATACACCTGAACATCAGCAGGAGAGGACTCTTTAAAGTAGATACACTACATACTGATATACACCTGAACATCAGCAGGAGAGGACTCTTTAAAGTAGAGATACTACATACTGATATACACCTGAACATCAGCAGGAGAGGACTCTTTCAAGTAGATACACTACATACTGATATACACCTGAGCATCAGCAGGAGAGGACTCTTTAAAGTAGAGACACTACATACTGATATACACCTGAACATCAGCAGGAGAGGACTCTTTAAAGTAGAGACACTACATACTGATATATACCTGAACATCAGCAGGAGAGGACTCTTTAAAGTAGATACACTACATACTGATATACACCTGAACATCAGCAGGAGAGGACTCTTTAAAGTAGAGATACTACATACTGATATACACCTGAACATCAGCAGGAGAGGACTCTTTAAAGTAGAGACACTACATACTGATATACACCTGAACATCAGCAGGAGAGGACTCTTTAAAGTAGAGACACTACATACTGATATACACCTGAACATCAGCAGGAGAGGACTCTTTAAAGTAGAGACACTACATACTGATATACACCTGAACATCAGCAGGAGAGGACTCTTTAAAGTAGAGACACTACATACTGATATACACCTGAACATCAGCAGGAGAGGACTCTTTAAAGTAGAGACACTACATACTGATATACACCTGAACATCAGCAGGAGAGGACTCTTTAAAGTAGAGACACTACATACTGATATACACCTGAGCATCAGCAGGAGAGGACTCTTTAAAGTAGAGACACTACATACTGATATACACCTGAACATCAGCAGGAGAGGACTCTTTAAAGTAGAGACACTACATACTGATATACGCCTGAACATCAACAGGAGAGAACTCTTTAAAGTAGAGACACTACATACTGATATACACCTGAACATCAGCAGGAGAGGACTCTTTAAAGTAGAGACACTACATACTGATATACACCTGAACATCAGCAGGAGAGGACTCTTTAAAGTAGAGACACTACATACTGATATACACCTGAACATCAGCAGGAGAGGACTCTTTAAAGTAGAGACACTACATACTGATATACACCTGAACATCAGCAGGAGAGGACTCTTTAAAGTAGAGACACTACATACTGATATACACCTGAACATCAGCAGGAGAGGACTCTTTAAAGTAGAGACACTACATACTGATATACACCTGAACATCAGCAGGAGAGGACTCTTTAAAGTAGAGACACTACATACTGATATACACCTGAACATCAGCAGGAGGTCATAACTATACCTTTCGTAAAGTGCCGTTAGCATTTAGCCTTAAAAGTGTTGCTAACCGTTAGCATCAGCTGATCTTTGCTGAGGGGAGAAACATCAGAAAGAGAGGGAGGAAGAGGAGGGAAGAGAATAATGAGGAGAGACGGGTGACACATCAAGGGGGAGGAAGAGGAAGGGCAGTAAAATGAATTTGAATAAGTCTGCGTTTACAAAAACAAGGTAGTGTACTTAAAAGGGCCATATTCTGCTCATGTTCAGGTCTTATTAGTATTTAGTGTCTCTACTGTGACATGTCAAAAAATAAAAAAATGGAACTGAAGTGCACTTTCTGACCAGATCTCCTTTATATAAAAAGAAGTGAAACACAACTAAAAAGCATAATTGTTGTATTTAGTCCGGGTCAAAAGAACGTGTAATATAACGCGTTTGACCTTTGTGAAAAAAAAGGCGGCCATTTTAGTAGTTCTTGATGAAGGTATTTTACAAAATTGACTTGAATTGTATATAGTGTCTCTAGACGTGTACAAAAAATTAATAAATGCAACTGAACTGCACTTTCTGACCAGAAGCCCTTTATTCGATCCTCCTTTCTCTTTTCAAACCTGAAAAAAGAAGTGAAACACAACTAAAAAGCATCATTTTTTAACTTTGTCTGTGGAGACAAAAAGTGTGAGAAAAAAGGCGGCCATTTTAGTAGTTCTTTGCCAAAATTATGAAGGTTTTTGAACTACATTTTGTATTCATTTTCAGCATAGCATTTGACAAAAAACCCAGTTTGACACGTTAACTGGGGTTTAAATTGACTTGAATTGTATTTAGTGTCTCGAGACGTGTACAAAAAAAAATTATAATGTAACTGAACTGCACTTTCTGACCAGTCCTTTATTCGAGGCCTTTAAAAACTAATTCAAGCCAAATTCAAATTCATTTCAGAAAGACTTGCCCCGACCATCAGATACATTTCCTCCCTCCATCTCCCCTCAACTGTAGTTCATTTTCTGCCTCACCCCTCCCTCCTCTCTCTCTTTTACCTGTCCTCTCCTCCCTCCCTCCATCAATCTCTCTCCCCCCTCTCCATCTCTCTCTCTCTCCCCCTGCAGTTAAGTCAGTGTAATGTAAATGATGTGCCATCGATCGCCCCTGACAGTGCAAGGACGCTCACCTCTTCCTCTCCCTCTCTTCTTCATCGTCCTGTCATCTCCCCCTCTTCTTCACACCCTCTTTTATCTCTATCTCTCCCTCCCTCCCACGCCTGTCATCTTTCATCTCTGCCTCTCCCTTCATTTTCCTCTCTCCTCTCTTTCAGCAACCATCATTTATGTCTCTCTCTCTCCATTGTTCTCTCCGAGCATCTGCTCTCTCTCTCTTCCCACCTCTCCCATCTTTTATCTCTCTTCATTTCGCCTCCCCTCTTTTTTCTCTCCCCCTCTTTGCCGTCCATTCTTTAGCTTCGCTTTAAAGGACACCAGGTTTAGTTTTAAATGGAAAAAGTCCGTTTTAATTACCATTTATCTGAACTCAATATGTTGTAAAGGACGGTTAAGATCACCATAATCACACTTTGATCAGAGTTAAGTGCATTTGGGTTTCAAAATGATCAGCATCTTATCTTCATCTCTGTTTGAACGCGGTTAAGGAAAACTGAATGAAGGAGTTTCATGTTAGAAGACGTACGTTTCTTGCTTCAAAATGTCTCTTTTTCCGCCCTTTTATCATTTTTTTTAAAAGCATCCTTAGCTGCTATTGAAGGGGCCTTAAAAAACATATATTAAAAAAATATAAATATATTAATTAAAGGACAAATGTACATCTTAAAAATAATTCCCTCAATAAAAAGAAATACAAAATAACATTGTATTAAAGGTATGAATACCAAATTAAGAAAATGCTCCAAATAAAAAAAGAAATTAAACAATTAAACTAAAAATGATTACATTGAAAATATGTTTTAAATAATTAATAATATTGATATTACCATATGTTTTTGATTAAAGCTTAAAGTAGAGTTTTATTAGGAATATAATATAATTGGGTTTAATAACAGCTACTTTATCCCCTACTTTGTTTGCACATTTTTAATTAAATTCATATTTTCTTTATTATTCTTCATATTTTCTTATGTCCTCTGATTTCTCCTCCTCTTCCTCTCGCTCCCTCTTTCCTTTCTCCTTATCCAAATAGAGGACACAGACAATCCAATAAACGGCCACGCTCTCAACAGCTGGAAAGTGTGTGTGTGTGCGTGCGTGCGTGCGTGCGTGCGTGTGTGTGTGAGTGTGTGAGTGTGTGAGAGTGTGTGTGTGAAGCGACGAGTCAGCAGAAAAACAAGGATGACACCCTCAGCGCCGGACAGGAATGTCACAGAAAAAAAGATAGAGAGAGAGAGAGAGAGAGAGAGGGGCGAGAGAGAAGAGGGGGAGGAAGGACAGGAGGAAGAAGAAGAGAAGAAGAAGAAAACTCTGGGGACTTAGAATGACACATGCAGTATTACTCACCGTGCCCATACATCACACACACCAACATGTACACACACACACACACTAACTGTAGACACACACACACACACACACACACTCTCCTTCTCTTGAGCACCAACAAACACACAAGGACACTTTCTCTCCTTTTCCATCACGGAAAAATGCAGCTCTTGGCGAAGAAAAATTAAGCTTTTTCAAAACGTGTGTTAATCAGATATCCAATTTCATGTCTGCACGATTCATGATTAAAATCTGCAAAAGAAAATGCAAATTGCTTTTGACTGGTTTTTAACACCTGTTTTAATACAAATGTGTGTTTGTATTCTATTATCTGATAGAAATCAACATCTAGATGGATTATGGGTTTATAAAGTGATTTATTATGATATATTTTACTGTATCTTTCCTATTTCCTTTGGGTGACACTGCAGGATTTCCTAATAATAAGGGAATTTAATCGAAATAATTATGGGATACACACATTTCGTAGGAGTTTATGAACGTTTCATGTATTTAGATGTCAAATAAGACCTTTAAAAAGCAATAATTAGTTTATAATAAGTACTTTTACATGCGTTTTTCATTACTCTTGGTTTAACGGTTTTAAAATCGCTCTGCAAGATTCCCCTTTATCTTATAAAAACTGAAAAAATGAGTGAAACACAACTGAAAGCATAATTTTCTAACTTTGTCTGGGTCAAAAAAACTGTAAAACAAAGCGTTTTACCTTTGTGAGAGAAAAGGCGGCCATTTTTGTAGTCTTTTGGCAATATTACGAAGGTATTCAACTACATTTCTTATTCATTTTCAGCATGAAATCTTACTAAAGACCCGGTTTGACACGTAAACTGGGGTTTAAATTGACCCGCACATGGCCTAAATCCAACCCACGTAACATACACACACACACACACACACACACACACACACACACACACACACACACACACACACACACACACACACGGAGTCCGGAGGTAAGCCTGGATCCTACAGTAAGTCCAGTTTTATGACTAGTGTATAACACCAACAGCTGAATCAATATTAGTTTACACTGGGTCACAGTGGACACACACACACAGCTCTTTCCTTTCATAAACACACACACTCAATCCCCAGGAATATATTATTATTACAGATTCAGACTCACACACTCACACACACACACACGGAGATTAGCTTTTATTCTATTACACCCGTGTGGTAGGTCGGATGGCCATGTAAGGAAACACACACACACACACTGAGCCATTATAAAAGTGATAACAGTAATGTAATAAAACACACACACACACACTGGGCTGGTTATTATAAAAAATGCTAAACATTCCAAGAGTTGTAAAGTTTTACAGTGATGAACTAACATATCAACTTTATGAACGCTCGTTCTCAGGCTCCAACACGCCCTTTTTAAACATTTTGATTCCCTTTTTTTTAACGTCCTTTATAACGGAAACATTAAAATGCTTTATGGGGACAAAGTGACTTTAAGTTTCAGTATCCAGTGGTGGGGAAACAGTCTGAGTTCCAGGTGATTATCACAGATCTGGTATTATTTAGAATATTAAGTGTAGTAAAGGTTGAGGCTATCAGTATCGAGGCTGGGGTCTCAATGTGGGGGAATTAGGGCTGGATAACACGAACATTTATTCGTTTTTTTAAATGTAAATTGGTTATAAAAGTGCTTTTTTGCACCTGAACATTTCCCAGGAAGAACATTGGTTTTAGTTGGAGGTTTTTCAATGTTTATCCATCCACCAAATGACATAGGAAGTGACTAATTATGCCCCTTTCACACCAAGGCTTTTCCCGTTCTAACTCCGTGCTAGAGCTTTTCTGGTTCGGAACCGGTTCTTCGGTTCAGCTCCCGCTCTGTTCACACCGCTCAGAGCCCGACTGGTGCTGCGTAGTGTTGCACGGTGTACCGGGTACTTGAAGAATGAAGGGGGGAAAGTACTCCGGTGAGAAAGCGTTGTTTTAATAAGAGCCGTGTGTGTTCAGCGCTCTGCTTCCACTCCCTGCACTGCAGCCGTGCCTGCAGTCCCTCCCTCTCAAGCACGCACTAAGTCCCTCCCCTCTCAAGCACGCTCTAAGTCCCTCCCCTCTCAAGCACGCTCTAAGTCCCTCCCCTCTCAAGCACGCTCTAAGTCCCTCCCCTCTCAAGCACGCTCTAAGTCCCTCCCCTCTCGTGCACGCTCTAAGTCCCTCCCCTCTCAAGCACGCTCTAAGTGCCTCCCCTCTCAAGCACGCTCCAAGTCCCTCCCCTCTCAAGCACGCTCTAAGTGCCTCCCCTCTCAAGCACGCTCTAAGTGCCTCCCCTCTCAAGCACGCTCCAAGTCCCTCCCCTCTCAAGCACGCTCTAAGTGCCTCCCCTCTCTCGTGCACGCTCTAAGTCCCTCCCCTCTCAAGCACGCTCTAAGTGCCTCCCCTCTCAAGCACGCTCTAAGTGCCTCCCCTCTCAAGCACGCTCTAAGTCCCTCCCCTCTCTCATGCACGCTCTAAGTCCCTCCCCTCTCTCATGCACGCTCTAAGTGCCTCCCCTCTCTCGTGCACGCGCTAGCTGCCAGAGCATGTGAGAAAGCGAGAAGCATGGCTGCAAGTGGAAGTGCAACTGCCGCTGCGCCTCGGCTTGTTGACAAAAAAGACGCCAGAAGCGATAAAACAAAAAAGTTGTTTATAGATGATGCTTAATTGTATTTAATACAAATTCTAGTCATTTATTTAATTTATTGTTCTCATTGTTTAAAAGTTTGTGTTCTGGTTCTGGTGTGAAATAAAGCACAATAATTACATTTAAGACTGTTTCCCTTTTTTTAAGAAAAGTATCGAAAAAGAATCGGAATCGCAATTCTTGACTTGGTATCGAAACCAAAATGTTGGTGACAACACTGGTGCTGCGTCATTGCGTCATCGTTTGCGTGCCTGCTTCATGAAGCCAAACCGCGCGGAACCCCCTCACATCGACAACAACAACAATGGCCGATTGTATTGAAGCGCTACTCGTTTTGGTTTTGCTGTTGAAACGAAATGGAAGAAAAGGAACGACTTTACTGTCAACTTTACAGTCGTTACATTCAAAAGTTCTTTACAATCATCGTCAACTTCAACGACGATTCCGTAGGAGAAAGAAGGTCCTATTTGATGGCGTTAGAGCTAGCTGTTGTTAGCCTCTGCATGCGCCAAGCTCCAAATACCCAGCTTTGCAACATTAATTAATATGGCATAACATTTAAACTGATTCTCAATGTTATTTCCACAGCTCATGTTGCAGCTGGCGGAAAGGCGGATGTCGCATGTTATTTGGACCCCGCCCAGATCCGACGTAAGCGTGACGAACGCGGTGCTTGCTTTCTAGACCGACAACTTTTTGATGCTTGAAACGAACCAGATTCCGGAGCTTAGAGTGAACAGGAAAAACCGGTGCTTTTCAAGCTCCAGCTCCGAACCGGCCCTGGAACCGCGTTGGTGTGAAAGGGGCATTAGAGTGCTTTGATAAAGGTTATTATAAGATATAAAGTGCCGTGAGTGCGTCGTGACCTTTATCGACCTCCGATCGGTCCCAGACGTCTCTACTGTAATTTCCCCCGGAGCTACGGAGGCCCGCATGTGACAAAAACAATAAAATCACATCTCCCCCAACAGAGAGAGAGGAGCAATCAGGCTAATTAGAGTGGAGGAGGCGATATATATCACCGCGCTAACCAGCGGAACAATAAAACTGCTTTGTCATTTGCTTTTTTTGGCAACAGAACGGCAGCTTTTCCTCCTGGAAGGGTAAATATTCAGGAGTGTTGTTGCAGAGGCTTTTCTTTCATGCTAGTGGGAAAAGAACATCCAAAAATCAACATTAAGGAGCTTATTTTTACTAACTTTGCCTAATTAGGTCTGTAGATTTCTCCTATTTGCACCCAAAGTTAGTGATAGATAATGTCTAATTTGCATATTTGAACATTTGAGAAGCTTCTTTTGTTTAGATGTCATTCACAGCCTGCTTTATATCCTATTGTATTCATAACAAATATGGCTAAAAGCGACTTTTTAATGGCGTTTAAATGTATTTTTTTAGATACAAACAGATATCCAAAATGTTTGCTGTTAAATCTTTGATAACACTAACATTTACTCGTTGTTTTTTTATTGAAATTGTATGACAAGTTATAGTTAAAAGAAGAATAAATTATAATAAAATATTGAGGTCAATGTAAGAAAGTGCAAAAAAATGTAAATATTTATAAAAATGAGAAGTTAAAGTCAAAAAGTGCAAATAAATAAATAAACAAAATAAAAATATTTATAAAACTACAAGAAGTTAAAGAAAATAAAAAAATGCACAAAAGAAAAATATATATTATTTATAAAAAACATATTGGTATAATTGGTATATCAGCAAATGAGCACATATGTAATGAGACACAGCCTCATTTGGATATCTATACATAACATTTAAGAAAACTTGCAATTCAAAAAAGTCTTGTTTTACGGTAGATACTGAACTACAGAAGTGTCATGAGGATACCTAACAGCTAACATGTTTACCCTACCTGCAGTGTCTCTTTCTGATAACACACAGTAAGACTTTATAACTCTCTATCAATTAGTCAATGTGAATTATTACAGCTGTCGTTGGGTCAAGTTAACACTCCAAAGTACAACTGCACATCCGTCTGTTTATCTGTGTTTGGGACATCTTATCAAAATGCATATTGATTCACTGCCGGCTGCATTTCTTAAGCTCCATATTTGGCAACATCGTGGAGCTTTTGCAGGGTTAGGGTTTGGGTTAGGGAAATCTATTCTGAATTAGCCGTTCGCAGTTCCTTTTTGCAACGTATAGCCACACAATCAACTACAACTGGATTACTTCAAAATTAAATGTAATTGTGCAGTAATAAGGAGGATCTTGTTTATTTTCTGTGACGTTTAAGATCTTGCCATTTCAATTATATAAAGCATAACACTAGATGACATCAAACAAATATGATATGTCAAGGTTTCCTGAAAATACTCAGATAGAAAAATTTGATATTTTGTAATAATTGCTCCGTTTAAACTCAAGAAAATAAGATTTAACTCAAGTCAGTTTTATCTCTGATTATGTTTAATTGTGTGAGTGCTTTCCAGTCTCTATTAGGATGCAATGAAATACTTCTTTGCAGGAAACCTCCTTTAAATGAATGGTAAATCATGTGTGTGTTGCCAAAGAGAAGTCAAAAGCTCTGATCCAAGTACAGGTTGATCATTATCTGATCATTTGTATAAAACCAGGAGTTAAAGATGAGTCAATCTCTCTTCCCGCGGCTCGGGGCTGCAGCATTATCTCAGAGTGACGCAGCACCTCATTTCAGGGCCACGGCGGAACGTTATGCTCCAAAACACAATCTGTTTAATGCAAAATGACACCGATTCTGCCATGAGGGCATTTCAGCAGGTCTGCCGACCAGGAGCCGTGTCATCCTGCATTAAAGGAGACCAGGTGAGCTGTGTGTGTGTGTGTGTGTGTGTGTGTGTGTGTGTGTGTGTGTGTGTGTGTGTGTGTGTGTGTGTGTGTGTGTGTGTGTGTGTGTGTGTGTGTGTGTGTGTGTGTGTGTGTGTGTGTGTGTGTGTGTGTGTGTGTGTGTGTGTGTGAGGATGCTTCTCTCATTGATCAATTATCTTAGAGTCTCCTGCTGATGTTCAGGTGTATATCAGTATGTAGTGTCTCTACTTTAAAGAGTCCTCTCCTGCTGATGTTCAGGTGTATATCAGTATGTAGTGTCTCTACTTTAAAGAGTCCTCTCCTGCTGATGTTCAGGTGTATATCAGTATGTAGTGTATCTACTTTAAAGAGTCCTCTCCTGCTGATGTTCAGGTGTATATCAGCATGTAGTGTCTCTACTTTAAAGAGTCCTCTCCTGCTGATGTTCAGGTGTATATCAGTATGTAGTGTCTCTACTTTAAAGAGTCCTCTCCTGCTGATGTTCAGGTGTATATCAGTATGTAGTGTCTCTACTTTAAAGAGTCCTCTCCTGCTGATGTTCAGGTGTATATCAGTATGTAGTGTCTCTACTTTAAAGAGTGCTCTCCTGCTGATGTTCAGGTGTATATCAGTATGTACTGTCTCTACTTTAAAGAGTCCTCTCCTGCTGATGTTCAGGTGTATATCAGTATGTCGTGTCTCTACTTTAAAGAGTCCTCTCCTGCTGATGTTCAGGTGTATATCAGTATGTAGTGTCTCTACTTTAAAGAGTCCTCTCCTGCTGATGTTCAGGTGTATATCAGTATGTATTGTTTCTACTTTAAAGAGTCCTCTCCTGCTGATGTTCAGGTTGATATCAGTATGTAGTGTCTCTACTTTAAAGAGTCCTCTCCTGCTGATGTTCAGGTGTATATCAGTATGTAGTGTCTCTACTTTAAAGAGTCCTCTCTTGCTGAGGTTCAGTTGTATATCAGTATGTAGTGTCTCTACTTTAAAGAGTCCTCTCCTGCTGATGTTCAGGTGTATATCAGTATGTAGTGTCTCTACTTTAAAGAGTCCTCTCTTGCTGATGTCCAGGTGTATATTAGTATGTAGTGTCTCTACTTTAAAGAGTCCTCTCCTGCTGATGTTCAGGTGTATATCAGTATGTAGCGTCTCTACTTTAAAGAGTCCTCTCCTGCTGATGTTCAGGTGTATATCAGTATGTAGTGTCTCTACTTTAAAGAGTCCTCTCCTGCTGATGTTCAGGTGTATATCAGTATGTAGTGTCTCTACTTTAAAGAGTCCTCTCCTGCTGATGTTCAGGTGTATATCAGTGTGTAGTGTATCTACTTTAAAGAGTCCTCTCCTGCTGATGTTCAGGTGTATATCAGTATGTAGTGTCTCTACTTTAAAGAGTCCTCTCCTGCTGATGTTCAGGTGTATATCAGTATGTAGTGTCTCTACTTTAAAGAGTCCCTATATCAGTATTTAGTGTATGTAATATGGCCCCTTTAAGTCGGTAAGAGATCCGAGTGCTTTTCTCATTTTGGTCACACTTGAATAAACTCCTTTTCTCTGTCTTTATATCTGACACACACTCATGAGTTCATCAGTGTTTCCAGTAAATATCCAGCTCAGTGTGTGTGTGACACATTGCTCAGTGTGTGTGTGTGTGTGTGTGTGTGTGTGTGTGTGTGTGTGTGTGTGTGTGTGTGTGTGTGTGTGTGTGTGTGTGTGTGTGTGTGTGTGTGTGTGTGTGTGTGTGTGTGTGTGTGTGTGTGTGTGTGTGTGTGTGTGTGTGTGTGTGTGTGTGTGTGTGTGTGACAGTCATCTCCTTTCCTGGAAGAAGTAAAAACGTGATCTCACACACACACACAGTTAGGTTTCTTTAATAAAGCTTTGTGTGTGTTATGGCCCTCGTTAGTCGTTAATCTGTTTTCAGGGAGTCCAGTAGCGCCGTGGATTCTGCCGAGTCATCCTTTCTCCAGCTTTGGGCTTTAATGGAGTCAGCATTCGTCTTCTCTTAATTATCGCTGACTGATAATTTCCCCTGTTTTGTTCTTTTATGTTTTACAGTGTGCAGTGAATGTGTTAATGAAGCCGTCAGTATCTCTTATTGTTGTACTGCTGGTGCTTAGTTACTCCCCATTGGGACATCATTTTGTTTTCATTATTGTGGTGCTCCATGTATCTTTTGAAAAGTAAAATAAACCATATTTTTATGCACTTTAAAAAGAACCAAATAGATTTTCTCTTATGCTTTTCTTCTGTGATATACTTCTACTTTACTCAAGGACTTCCAAAATTGAAAAGTACTGCCTTATTTACTCTTAATTACTTGAGTTTCTCTGCAATTTTGGGAAAATATGAAACACGCCTCCATTGGACTCCTTTGTTTACTTCCGGAACATAATGACATCACTATGTTAAACTCACACTCCTATTGGCTAGCGCTCCAACACATTGTATGATTGCGATAGGCAAAGGGGCGGGACATCTCTAAGCGGTTGACCAATCACAACAGAGCTAACCAATAAAAACAGACTTTGAACACTTTTATTATCTTATTTAAATGTTTTTGTTTAGAGACACTTCAAACTGATTCTGTATATTGTGTGTACATTAATAAAAAAGTTATTTAATATAATCGGTAAAAATGGTCAAAATCTTTGCACTTTTTCACTGGTTTTAGTGGCGTTTTTGGACTTAAATAAATTTTTTTAAATAAGTACAAATAAGTACAATTTTTTAAATAAGTACACATATATTACTAGGACGAAAAAAGAAAATTTTCATTGATATAATATGAAAAAACCAACGTTTGGTTTCATTTTCACCCTTATTTTCGTCGGAGCAACTCTAACTTTGCAATGTAATAAATCTGAGCTTATCCTTTAAATAAAACACACTACAGTTTGCATGAGCTGCCAAACCTTAAAGCTGTTATATATTGTAAAATATAATGAACGATTTCACACCACAGATTGGAAAAACTATGAAAGACATTATTATTGACATTATTAAATCAACAGGATGCTGCAGCGACGTTTCCTTTAAAGACGTGTTTTGGAACATCTAGTGCTGACCTTGGATTACAACCCACACGTGTCACTTCCTGTCGCTTTCTCACGATATTCCAGAGTGTTGCTCCTTGTCAACATGCCTTAGGGGAGAAGACTGAAGTATATTTTAGCATAATATAGTCGTAAAACAAAATAAGATACAATGGCTGTGAACGCTGCATGTAGCCTATAGCATGTAGATAACACAGAGGGAGGGGGAGAGGAAGAATGTGGCTTTTTGTAGGTCACCCCAAACAAAGCATCAGGGAACACACACACACACACACACACACACACACACACACACACACACTTCACGACGCACCTACAAGCATCCCATTAGGACACACACTCACACAGGTGCATACATTCAGGCCCACACGTTCACACACACACACACACACACACACGAGGAGATCAAGGAAACAAGAACACTGAGGCCTTGTGGTATTTGTTGGCCTCAAGTGGGTCACACACACACACATTAATACACACACACACTCACACTGGACAAATAATCATGCAGCTTTCATCCTCTGAGGCAGGAAATGCTGCTTTTAAGCTCAGAGTTAAAAGAAAACTTAACATTTTCTCACATTCTTTTGTAAATGTTACAGAAGTTTGAGTGCCACACACACAACACACACACACACACCCACACACACACACACACACACACACACACACACACACACACATATATACAAGCTGGAATCGGCTACATAAACACACAAGCGTTAAGTCGTGTTAATGTTACGGATGTTCACACACACATTCCTCCTCTTAACATACCGATACAAAAAAAGAAAACAGCGTCCTCCAAGAACTACAAACATGGCCGAGATTTGACAAATCCTGAAAGAATCTAAACGACAACAGTGGGAAGACCTTTCTCTCACACACACTAGAGAGGTTTAAAAAAAAAAAGAGAGGGACGGAGGGAAGAATGGAGGAGATTCGAGGAATGAGCAAGATGGACAAATAAATAAGGAAAGGTGGGAAAGATGGAGAGATAAGGGAAGGAGAGAAGGAGAGAGAAATGGGAGGAGAGAGAAACAAATTCAAGACCAAGAGAGAGGAGAAGTAACGTAAGAAAAAAGGAAAAGAAAGGGAAATAAAAAAGGAAACAAGGAAATGAGGAGGCTGGGAAAGATGGCTAGATAAGATAAGAGAGCATTCAACAAAGAAAAAGGGAACATTTGTTACAAAGTAATTCATTACAAGTAAAGAGAAGGGACATGAGGGTGGAGGGAGAGATGGAAACAAGAGAAAATGCTAAAATGTAGGAAGTAGGAAAAAGTAATAGGAGTTTAGAACATCAGAAAAAAAGGAGAAAGAAAATGAAGGAACATTTGGAAAACAATGGGAAACAAAATAAAAGGAAATAAGGAAACAAGAAAGATGGGAAAGATGTAAAGGAAAGAGAATATGGAAAAGGTAAAAGGAGGAATAAAGTCAGATAGGCCGAAACAAATGCATCAAAAGGGAAGGTGGGAAAGATTGGAAGCTATACGAGATGATGGAACCAAGCAAGGAAGGAAAACAAGAGAGAAAGAGTTGGGAAAACGTGAGGAATAATGGGAAGAGACGGGGGAAAGGAACAGGAAGTAGAGAGTAGAAAAGATGGTAAGAGAAAGGTGACAGATGAAAGTAAGACGTGTAGGACAGAACAGAAAGTAAAGGAGGACAGAGGAAAGGAAACTTAAGAGGATTAAGGAAATGCAGTTGGTGGGAAAACTAGAGGAGGAGAAAGGAAAGGAAAATATGGAAAGAGAATGGGAAACAGTCAATAAGGAAATGAGGTGGGACAGATAAGGTAAAAGAAGATGGAACAAGGGAAGATGGAGAGAGACACAAACACATGGAAGAGAAAAGTAAAGGAGTGTTAAATGAAAAGGAGAGTGAGAGGAGAGGGGGTTTAAGGGGATTGTCTTGCAGGGAAGAAGAAAAGAATAAGACGGAGATGTTTTGACGAGCGAGAAACATCTGTGAAGAAAGAGAGAGAAAGGGGAGCGGTGGGAGGGATGATTAATGAACGAGGGAGGAGGAGGACATTCCCTCTGTCCATCTATTGTCGAAAGCAGGAGGAGGAGAAGAAGAAGGAGAGACAGGGTTCAAAGCGATTATTAAACGTAATATTTAGGCAGTTTTAAGATACTTTTACGAAGAAGATGTCCAGAATCCTAAAAGCCTGCAGCGTCACATCTAAGTTATTTCATATATAAGTGCAGTCCATTTAGCATTTGGTTAATATTTACTTAGATTGTATATGTATGGTGTCTAATAATTATTAAATGGTTTGCTAATTTTCAGAGTAAAAGATTAGGAAAAGGACTTAAACTATTTGTGAGTAAAGAAATATGAATTTATTTTTATTTTTAGTGGCAAAGAAAAGACTGACTTTAAATCATTTCTAAAAATAGTGTACATTTTTCTATATAACTGCAAACACAAATGTCTGTATGTTAACTGAGAAACATGATTAAAACTAAAATAAATCAGATTTTCTTGGAGAGAAAATACATTACAAAAAAGTGTAATGCTTATATGGGAAGTCCTTTTTTGTGCTTAATGTCAAATTGAAATTCCCTCGTAAATCCACTTTTCTCCACTGAAGGGTCAAAGGTCAGCGGTGTCAAGATAACATCGTTGCAGGAGAGAAAGTCTGGGACTACAAAAAGAAATTGGAGTAACGCCACACCCCGAGCATTATTGGAAAATAACTGATCTGTGTTTTCTTGATTTATTAAAGCTTCCTTCGGTGGATGCATGTGAAAACATTGGATTATAATAAGGGGGGGGGGGTTACTTATTGGAGATGTTTCTCTTTCAGGAAGAGTTCGCCTTGTTTGTGTTTGAGGGAGATTTAGCAACAAGCTCAAATAGAGTCAAAGACAATGAAGTCAAAAGTAACATATACCAAATATGTATGATACAAACTGCAAGTATAAGAAGGCTTAATCAGGATTATCTCGTCATGTACGACTGAACGCAGCACATTGAGTCCCACCCTGTGACCCAGGCTAAAGAAAACACTCCCTGCAGCCAGAGTGTTTTTAGAAACTAGTGTAAACAGTAAAGAATAACATCACTAGTTTTAGAATAGTTACAAATACACATGTCTTTCAGTTTGTTAACGGAGGGATATTTAAGGAAGTAACAGAAATATTAAAGCTTTGACTGAAAATAGAGTGATTGCATGTTTTAAACTTTGACGATGTGAAGCACTCAATACACTCTGTTTGCATTATGTAAGGACAATAAAGTAATCTAATCTAATGGTGAGGTTAGGCTAAAAGAAATACAATGTGAAATTGGAATATTAAAGCTTTTACACAAAAGTGAATTTGTTTTTCATTTAAAACTGCAGTTGTGACGCATATTCTGTTAAAGTAAATGCCAACATGTGTGTAATAATTGTCTAAGAAAAGCCATATTTGTGTTGCCTTTTGTTAACTAACCGTTATAATGTGTTAACAATAGTTAAACAAGATTATTTTAACTTCATCATGAACATATTAAAGCAAATTAAAGTTGACTTAAGGAAAAAACAGGCTTTTAAAACCTGTGTTCCTCATGGATCTTAATTAAGATACTCCTTAACTGAGGTTTATAAACCAAATAAATTAAGAAATAAGTTAAAGAACACATCACATGTCTGTATTTATGTATAGGTACAAGTTTTTTTTTAAATCAATGATAGCTTATAAAGCTTTACACACGGCATCTATTGCACGTCTGTCCGTCCTGGGAGAGGGATCCCTCCTCTGTTGCTCTCCCTGAGGTTTCTCCCATTTTTCCCTTTAAAACTGTGGGTTTTCTTTGGAAGTTTTTCCTTGTACGATGTGAGGGTCTAAGGACAGAGGGTGTTGTATTGTCATACTGATATTTTGTACAAACTGTGAAGTCCACTGAGACAAATGTAACATTTGTGATATTGGGCTATATAAATAAACATTGATTGATTGATTGATAAAGGAGAAAGTAACTATTTTGCTAAATATATGCGAAAAAAGGTGTTCATCAGGGCTCTTGTTTAAGACCCTTCTCAATGTATATATTTTTTGGTTAAACCTCATGTATGTTTAAATTCATCTTGACGCTGATAAAAAGTCTGTTTCTGCTTTCATTTAGAAGTGCTATGTCATGTTAAGCTCACATTTCTACCTAAACTTAACTTTAAACATGATCAAACTTCACGAAACAACAAACAAAATTACGGATTTTCAACAACTTGTAACCAGAAGATACGTTTAAAATCCAGATAAAATGCCTTTTTCCAATCAAAAGTCTAACTTATGTCACATTAAACTTCTTTAACTTCACTTATTTTATCTTGCTGAGCTTCAACTTTCTGTGTAAACTTGAAACAAATTATGGGCTGCAGCGAAATCAAGTTGACAAGAACAAAAAAAAAGATGGAACAATTAAACGCAGAATATCCACCGTGTCTATCTATCTGTCTGTTCATCAGTGTGTGTGTGTGTGTGTGTGTGTGTGTGTGTGTGTGTGTGTGTGTGTGTGTGTGTGTGTGTGTGTGTGTGTGTGTGTGTGTGTGTGTGTGTGTGTGTGTGTGTGTGTGTGGCAGTATTGTTGATGTTAACACAACCTCAGACACACTGATAATAGAGCAGCTGGAGCATGAAATCACATAGAAAGACAGAAAGAGAGAGGCAGAGAGGGAAAGAGGGTGGAAAAAGAGACAGGGAGATAAAGAAATAGAAAGTGACATGGCGATATCTGCGGTAAACAAAAAAAAGTTTAAAAAGAAATAAACTGAAAAAGACAGAAGTGGGGGTTGTTGAAATTGAGAGAGGAGTGGGGGAGGGGGAGACAGAGAGAGAAACAGACACCAAATTCATTGTTTTCATTGTCTAATTTGAAGGGGAGAGGATGGAGGGATGGGGGAGTGAAAACCGGGAGGAACATGAGACGGGTTGAGAGGGATTCACACACATTCCTGTTTCACACTGAAGAGAGACCAGAAAGTGGCGTTTTTTTTTTTATGTTTCCGTGGCCTTGATTTCAACTTGCAGGACTTTTTTTTCCATCTGTGTGTTTACTTACACTCCAATATTGGATTATAAGTGTTGTTCCAGACAACATTTTGAGACTAAATTACCATTTAGGGGAACTAGGGCTGCTAATTTATTATACATAAGATGAATTAATTGATGGTTTGTTTCATAAAATGTAAAAAAGAAAGTGCAAAATGTCAATCAAGTTCATTAGAACAAAAAATATGTATTAAAAAGTCTTGTTTCATTGCTCCAAAACTCCAATATATTCCGTTTATTTTGATGTAAAACAGAGAAATTGGTTATTTGAGAGGCTGAACACAGCATTTACTGCCTTTTAAAAACGTTTCTTTTGATCTAACTGTCATCGCAGCTCCATTGGTGACAAAACTATGGTGTTTTAAAGTTTGATATGACTAACATTTGATCTGCTAGACTATGCTATTTTGATTGTTTTAAAGGCTGGACTAAACAAGGTCACATAGTCAAAGACGTCAGACAAAAATGGGTGTAAATGGCGTAATTATAGTATGTCTTAATCCACTTAATTAAGTTCAAAAGTAAGACACCAAGAGGTCGCATTTTTCTCGTATGTTTCTGCATTTTCTTGGGACAAATTGATTGATTGAGGAATTTTGTGCAACCTAATCAAAGTTCACCTGTTGTTCAATTCTTCCTGTCAAATATATGCCATCTCTGTTATAAGTGGGATACAATTGTATTAAAGTGCACAAATATACATGCATGCTTATATGTAAAGAACCAAACTATGTTGCTGTTGTGGAAATATCTCAAAGTTATACTTTTCTCCAGTGATTTTGTTCATTTAACATTCATGTTTTGTGTTGTTCTGTTTCCTTGTAATGCTGCATAATCTTCTAAAGATGTTGTTGTGTGTGATCGATGCTTTTTAATTGCACCAGTAAAAAAGCTGCCACTGAATTCAAACCAAACCAAGTTGTATTTTTGAGTAGAAAGCAGAGTTTTCTAGCCGCACTAACAGGTGATTGGTTATAATAAAACGTTGCAGGGTTTAGTCAGTTACCTTCTGACCACAGTGCGCTCCCAGGCTAAATGTACTCTGTACTGGTTACACGCTGGAAAGAGCTCCTGATATAGTCTGCGTAAACACACACACAGCCTTTATTTCTGAGTGCACTGACTCTTTTTAAGAATGGCGCTGTATTTATCCAGGAAAATGTTTCATGGCTATGTTTACGCACATTTTGTAATGACTTCCTGTCGCACATTCTCACACTCCCACACACTCACGGACACAGAGTGCTGTTGAGCTGATACTCTGCCGACTGAGATGCAAGTTAGGAGGGCCAATGCCTTGCTAAAGGGCACATTGGGGCGTTGATGTTTGAGAAGAGTTTCCTATCTCCTTGTAAGTGCATGGTGTCAAATGTGTGACCTGTAAGCAGAGAAAGTGCTAAAGCAAAGAGATTATATGCACGTTATCAAAACGGCATGCATTGAAATTGACGTTAATTGGCGTTCGAGGACTCAATACTGAACGTTTTCAACAAATATTCTGAATTTTAATATATATTCTACTGGTTTTGACACTGGATTGTAAAGAAAGATAAGATAAGATAAGAGGTACTTTATTGCTGCAAAATTGGGACATGTTTGCGTTGCAGCAGCATAAAAACTACAAAACAAAAGAAATTAAAGAGTAGAAATAAACGATACTAGAATTTAAACATCTCAAAATAAATAAATAAAATACGTTTCCCCGTCATCTAATCAAGTGTTTATCAGAACTATATGGAAGATATATAAGGCCATAGTTAAGGGCACTGCCTTGCTCAATGGCATGGTTTCAGATACTTTGCTGTAGGGTTTTATCATTTTAACTGCAAGTAAATCCACAGTCAAGCCTCTAAATGACAAAAGTATAACCGAATAAACCTTGAAACAAATTCAACCCGCTTTGGTTAGCTTTCTTTTGGCGAAACGCACAACAAAACATGAACTAGGCGATAAAAGATTGCTCCATGGTGCCGTTAGTGGTCAAAAGCTCTACAGACTACCTGTCATTGACTAGGACCATACTTGCCAACCCTCCCGATTTTCGCGGGAGACTCCCGATTTCATTGACCTCTCCCGGTTTCCTCCTGGGGTTAGGGTCACGATTGATTTGATTTGCTTTGATTTGATATTTCTCCCGCATTTCTCCCGATTTCTGACAAAATCAGATTTACTCAGGACTGTTTCCACTCGGACTTTAATACAGCTACACCATTGTTTGGTTTCCATGGTAGCGTATCTCTTTAGTTGCGTGCGCAACTGACAGTCTGAGAGGGTGAGGAAGAGAGTCACAGTAAACTGAACAAGAATCGACAACTCTACCCTCTGCTCACTCCTTTCCATGCTGCAGGCCGCAAGACAGTGCACTAACAACTACAATAAGCATGTTAATGTTAAGCTAATACAGCTCCGGCGATCCACTAGCCACCCCCCCCCCCCCCCCCCCCCCGCGGTGGTTTTGAAATGCTCCCGATTTCTGAGTTCTCAAGGTTGGCAAGTATGACTAGGACACAGGTTACTGATCACATGGCATAGAAAACACATGAGCTGTTTGACAGTAAACACGGTTTTTCCTGCAAAATATACAATTTATCTCGGAATGGAGGGTGTGAGAAAGGTCTGAAAAGGACTCAAATGCAAAGTATTTACCTGCTTACATGCAAAGAAACACTGCACAGACTAAGAGGTAATACATCAAAGGTAGTATTACAAAGGTACAGTCATGTAATTGGCACCAAATTGAGTAAAAATGACATTGAGATTCAGAGCCTTTTCTAACAGGACACACACACATCTCTCCCAGACACACACACAGTGTAGTTGTTGCTTACATAGACGCTCTCTCTGTCCTATAAACTGCAATAAACCCAAACACACACACACAGACACACCGTAAATCTCACCATAATACGCCCTCGGAGTGTACGTGTGTGTGTGTGTTTGTGCTCCTCTGTGTGTGTGTGTGTTTTATAGGTGTTGTAAATTTGGCTGCCGGCGTTGTTTTTATCAGCATATTCGCAAGCTGTTTAGCCAACGGTGCAGATGTCACTGTTACGACCACACACGCAAATATACGGAGAAACACACACGTAAAGAGGCAGAAACATGTGCACACACACACGCACACACGCACACACACATAGGGGCGTTTTAAAGTGTTTATACAGTGTGGTGTGTGTGTGGATAATCCCATCTAAATTCACCTGTGTGTGTGTGTGTGTGTGTGTGTGTGTGTGTGTGTGTGTGTGTGTGTGTGTGTGTGTGTGTGTGTGTGTGTGTGTGTGTGTGTGTGTGTGTGTGTGTGTGTGGCATTTGCATCTGCCTGCATAAGCCCATATGATTTTGTTCGCTGTGCATGCATGCATGTGTGTGAAGGTCAGCGCAGGAGTGTGTGTGTGAGTGTGACTGTGTGTGTGTGAGTGTTATTTGATTAATGCTGAGAACCGTGGAGTGTTTAGAAAGAGGTCGCGACCTTTCAGCTTCCATTCAATCAGACAGAGAGAGAGAATACCTCTATCCTCTTTTTTTTCTAACCTCTCTCGCTCTCTACTCGATTTTTTTCCGTGCCCCTTGAGAATCTGATAAGCCTTAGTCAGCACACACACACACACACACACACACACACACACACACACACACACACACACACACACACACACACACACAAATACTAATAAAGCAACTCCTTATTTACCTGGAGCAGCGGTGACCACACTTGAGCTACAAAAAGTGTGTGGACACAGGTTTAAAAGGCCTCTTGTGTCAAATAAAAAAAGACACATTTTAAGGAGGCGCTATTATACCTTTTGGGGGGTTTTCCCTTCACATTTCAGCGCCCTAAAATGTTTTTATTTAAACCTTTTGTTCCTTAACCCAAATTAAATGAACCATAGCATTATAACAGATTAATTGTTGGGTTTGACATCAGATCAGAAATCACTTTACGAGTATTTCTCCTTAAATTCAAGAGTTTTTTGTGTCCGTTTTGCCTAAAAACCATCAATCCTGGATGCATTTTATTGTCATTTCTATACCTGAAACAATACACACACCTTTTTAACTGCAGGTAAATATTCTCGACACCAATTGGAGCAAATCTATTCAGAAATATTGTGAGAAATCATCCCATAAAAGTATATAATGTCGCTGCATTTTAGTGTCTTTAATTGTGTAGTGTCCAGGTGTCTGCACATGCACCTCTCTCTTGGATGCCTTTCAGTGTCTTATCACACTCTCACACTTTGGTAACTGCAGGTAAATGCTCTTGAGGATCAATTAGAGCAAATCTACTCAGAAATCTAGTGAAAAATCCTCCCATAAAAGTAAATAATGTTGCATTTTAGTGTCTTTAATTCTGAGATACGTCCAAAAGAAATCCCATGCAGTGTCCAGGTGTCTGGACACACTTTCGTCCACACCTCTCTCTCCGTTGTATCTCCCGATCAAGTCTTTCTCTGAGTCAACACTTTCTCTTTTTTCTCCCATGTCATCTCTTTCCCTTCCTCCCCCTTCCTCCCCCCTAGTATCTGTTAATTTGCTCTCTATCTCCCTCTCTTTGAACCTCTCCTTTAGCCCCTGCGGCCCCAGCCAATTACACACTGTTTGTCCACCCGTTTTCAATAAAACACTGCTTCCCTTCCTCCATTCCTCCTCCTCCCTTTTTTTTATTTTTTCCTCCCTCTCTCTCCCCCTCCGTCCACCCCCGACTGCTTCCGTCCATTTCCCTCCCGTCGTTCGCTTTTTCTCATTTTTAATTAACTTCTTTTGTAACTTGGAAGCGACCCCCCTCTTCTTCTTCTTCTTCTTCAACATGCCTCTTGCACTCCCACACTGTATTTCTCACACACACACACACACACACACACACACACACACACACACACACACACACACACACACACACACACACACACACACACACACACACACACACACACACACACACACACACACACACACACACACACACACACACACACACACACACACACACACACACACACACACACACACACACACACACACACACACACACACTTGGCCTTGGTGTGCACGCACAAACACACATATAAATGGAGGTTAAACATGCTATTTACATATCAATTACAGCCAGACACCGAATCAATGATTAATGTGCGCTAAGATTAGCTAGCTTTCGCTAATCTGCTGCTGTTTAACCGTGTCCAAGATTTTGACTTCGAAACACATTCACTTTCACTCTTTGATTCAACGACTTGTGTGCAAATGTGTTTAAGGTTTTACAATTGAATGAGATTTAGATTCAAATCAGGTCAGAAGTCTTCATGTAATTGAGTGAATTCGGATTAATTTGTGCTAGTTTAGCAGCCGTTTTTTTAGTAGCATGCTAGCTTAGATTCCTACGGTTTTTCAAGAATGAGTTTACACTTCTGCTGAGGAATTAGTTTGGTGATTTGATTATTTGAAATTAGTTATTTAACGAGATAAATGGTTGACTTACTGCTGGTCAATTTCAGTCAATGAACTAATGACTTTGTGCTTTCATATTGATTAGCGCTAGCTGCTAGCTTAGCCTGCTAGCTTTTCACTATCCTCTGGGAAACTGCAAATCATATTTGACTTACTTAAATAGATTGATAGACATTACATATGATTTTAAAGTTATATGAATCATTTTGGACCTAAACTGTTCATAAATCAATGGTATTTATTGACCTCTGTTAGCTTAACGACATAGCAGTCTTCATGTGTCAGTCTAAAGCAGGGGTGTCAAACTCAATCAGCATTATGGTTGCACTCAAAAGGCCGGTTGTAACTATATAAATATACATATATAAATATATAATATATATAAAATTATGTGTTATATTACATTATTGCCTCTGAATTGGATTATTATCGGATAGGATAATAACTTAGTAATTAACTACCAACTACGTCTGAAAGCAGAAGTCCAGGGCAAACAATAGCAAGTCTCTTCAGTGCGCATGTCACAAAACGAGATGCATTGTGGGACATGTAGTTTATGGGCAACCTGATTCTGCAAAGCGGCAAGTAACCGTATATATTAAAGGTATTATATTCTTTGCAAGCTCTTGCGTGGCCACAGAAAATGAAGTTGCGGGCCGGATGTGGCCCCCGGGCCTTGAGTTTGACACCCCTGGTCTAAAGCCTAAATAGATCAACTTTTTTATGAGAAAAAGGGGAAATCTTCATATTTGAGAGGTTGAAAACAGCATTATGTGCCATGTTTGTACATCTCTAGTCTGGATTAACTCTAAAACTGCTAGACAAACTTAAAAATATGTGAATTTTTTGTAAAATATATAAAAGAAAGTCGTAAAAAAGCTGAAATATTCCGGGTAAACGTGTAAAAAAAAGCCCATTTCTGCTTCTAAACGTATTTACCAAAGCAGACAAACTTTAATTGTAGGAACTGGCCACCGTCACAATTAAAATGCCAGTTAATGAACGGTCTTTATGTGTGACTGCTTTAAATTTCACTCGGCTTTCATCTAACAGTTTGTGGTTTTATTGGTTTGACTGTGCTTTTATGTCAGGTTGCAGTATGTGAGTTTTACTGGCATTGTAGCTGCGGTTTAATTTGACTTTATTATAATCCTGCAGGCTATTCACGTGGGTTTCATATGCATTAAGACTGCAACCCTCATTCCTAAGAGTTTTCTGTATGTTCTGTTAAACTTTGTTTGCGCTTCAATATCTAATCATTCTTTAACATATCATATGTTGTTTGCTATTGCACTCGTGCATAAAACACTTCTGTGTTAATGAAAGAATGACCTGTTCATTCAAGAGGAATTAAGAGATTAAGGGTCTTTTGAATGACTGATCTGGAAGAAAAATAAAAAAGACTTCCTGCACCACAATACTTTGATGATAAACAACTCTCCCTTCGTCCATGCATCTGTCGTTTTCCTTCTACCTGTCCCTTTCTATTTTAACTGCAGTGATTTATTGGTGGCACCAATATGTCGAACGCACACCAACAACAAAAAGAAGAAGGAGAGGTGAACGGAAAAATAGATACAGGGTAAAACAAAAAAGAAAGAAAGACAAAAAGATGTAGTGCAAACTAACACGGACTCAACTGTTACAAGAGCATGAACACACACACACACACACACACACACACACACACACACACACACACACACACACACACACACACACACACACACACACACACACACACACACACACACACACACACACACACACACACACACACACACACACACACACACACACACACACACACACACACACACACACACGAGGGTTTTTTTTGACAGCAAAGCATGTATTGTTGCATTGTTTCCTTTGAGTAGAAAATTACAGTGGACCGGATCGCTTCAATGACAAGCTATCAAAACGACAGCATGTCTGCCCGTGCACACACACACACACACACACACACACACACACACACACACACACACACACACAGGAGGCTATCACATACTGTAGTGTACACACACGCATACACATTAACAGAAATGCGCCATCAATGATAAACTCATTAACTGTTAAAACAATGTTTCCCGATATCCACACGAGGAACTCTTTCTCAACAACAGACTGCAAACACATAAATCCTTTAAATACAAATATGCAATTGTGATGGTTTGTAAATCTTAAAGGGGACTTATCGTCCTCATTTTCAATCCTGTCGTGTGTGATATGTGTGTGTGTGCATGTGAATGGTCTGCAAAGGCTAACATCCCAGAGTTTCTCTCCCACACACACCTGCCTGAAACACCTCCATTAGAGGGTGACCAGAAGCAAAGAAACTCTCCGTTAGAACCCAGGAAAGATCTGAGAAAGCTGACATTAAATTAAGTTAAAAAAACACAGAAAACATATAAATATCTTTAGAATTTAAAAATATTAAACTGTTAACTTTAGGTAAGAGATTTCTCCCTTTAATAATAGAAGTTGTCTTTTTTTTTATTACTTTATTGCTGTTGTTATAACTCAATTGTCTTGTCTTTCTTGTATGTTAACAATAGATGAGTTTAGGAAGTTGGCACCCGACTGAAACATGTTTACACACACACACACACACACACACACACACACACACTCCCACGCTGGTAGATGATGAGAACTTCTCCCTGCGCGGACGTCTCAGTCAGTTTAACCACTGTTATTATTCTAATCATGATGACATGTTTTTAACTGGATTATTATACGTTTTCATTAATAACACGCTGTCTGCTGGGAAGGTTTTTTTTTGACGGGCAGGGTGGTGACAGACACACACACACACACACCTAGATATAAGTGCAATGAAGGCAAAAAATAAGAGTTTTTTTATAAGAAAACACACATGACATGTTTTCCCACTCATAATTACAAATTACTCTAAGTTAAAGTTTTTGTTAATAACACGCTGTCTGCTGGAGTTTGTGCATGACTGGTGGGCGACACACACACACACACACACACCGATATGCATGCATGCTCTTGTCATGTTTTTAATTGATTTCAGCAATAATTATTTTCATAACAACACACACACACTTATCTGTGTGAGTTTTAAAAATGAGCCATAATTATGTTTTCTTTCCAGTTTTTTATTAATAACATGTTGTCTGACACACACACACACACACACACACACTGCCCTCTCTTTACCCTCGCTCTCTGTTCTTCTTTCATCTCCTCCTTCCCCTCTGACCTCCCCCTTTTCCTCTCCCTCTCTCTTTGATATTGCAGCTCGCTCTTAACTGTAAATCTGTCACACACACACACACACACGTCTGACAGACTGTCACAATAAATAGAGAGATAAGACCAGGTGGAAGAAGAAGAAGAGGGGAGAAGGGGGGAGGGTGAATGACAAGAAGATTGAATAAAAGAAGGATGAGAGGAGAGGGAGGAGGTGACGATGAAGAGGAGACAGATGGACCGAAACGAGGAAGAGGAGGAGAGGAGGGGGAAACAGAAGGACTGAAAGGAGGTGAAAAGGAAAAGTTAGGCTGGTAAAGGAGGAGAGGAGACAAGGGGAGATGAAGGAAACTTGAAGGGGAAGAGACTGATTGAAAAAGTAGAAGAGGAAGTAGGAAAGAAGGAAGGGAGGACAAGGAAGGAAAGGGAACAAGGACGGACCGAAAAAAGAGGACGAAAAATGGTGAGGACTAAAAAAGAGAGGAGATAGAATGGTGGAAACGGAGGAAGAGAGTAGAGGAAACAAGGGAGGATCAAAGGATGGACGATAAGGAACTAGGAGGACGAAGAAGTGGAGCGAAGAAAGATGAAGAGAAAGAAGATGGAGAAAAGGGGAAGAAGTCAATGACAGAGTTTAACAGATGAAAGGAGCAAGTGAAGAGGAGGGAGATTAAAGTGAGGGAGGAAGAGGAGAAGAGGAAGAGAGGAAGAGGAGGAGAGGAAGAGGAGGAGAGGAAGGAAAGAGAGGAGGAGGGATGGAGACATTACCTGGTGAACGAGAGGGAGAGCTGTTGTGACGTTTCCTAATGCGATTTCTAAACCAATCTGCTAAGTGCACCTAAGAGACGGCGTGTGTGTGTGTGTGTGTGTGTGTGTGTGTGTGTGTGTGTGTGTGTGTGTGTGTGTGTGTGTGTGTGTGTGTGTGTGTGTGTGTGTGTGTGTGTGTGTGTGTGTGCGTGCGTGTGTGTGTATGTGTGAGTGTGTGTGTGTGTTCACAGGCATCATATAATCTTGTTGCAGACAACACCCTCCCTCTCTCACCTCATCGCTCACCCCTCCTCTGTATAAGTACACTTACTGTACAAGTACAAATATGAGAAATGTATAATCCATTTTTGGGGATTTTAGCCTCTGCAGACCATTTACATGCACTAAAACCTTTAGAAACACACACCTGGAACGTGTAAAAAGCATAACGGGCCTCTTTTGAGTCACATTTTCGGTGCACGACTAACACTTGAGTATTTCTGAAGTGTTGTGTAAGTACTTTTACTTCAGTGGAGGATCTGAGTACTTCCTGAAACTACAAGTGTCTCCTTTTTGAACACTGAAAACATTTGGAGACTGAAACAGCCTTTGTGAAACATTATCTATTTCCCCACACACCCACACCCACACACACACACACACACACACACACACACACACACACACACACACACACACACACACACACACACACACACACACACACACACACACACACACACACACACACACACACACACACACACACACACACGGGGGGGAGGATCAGTTCTTCTCCGTGGTGACAGAGGGTCATATTTCTTACTTTGATCTTCACCTCCCTCTCTCTCCCAGTCTCTCTGTTTTCATCCGGAAAACTGAGAGAGAGCATCTTTCACTCTGTGTCTCTCGCCCCGCCGCTTGGTAGGTTGGTAAGTGAAGCATGAAACCACCTCCTCTGCCCCTGAGACACACACACACACACACACACACACACACACACACACACACACACAGGTTGCCGGATAGACAATCTAACGCATGTTGGTGATAACGCCCTGTTATGGAGTGCTGTTGTCGTCTATAACTGCGCTGCAGGCTGGAGTGCATTACACAAGTATTCGATATCATCTTTAGTTGATTTTACTTTTTAATAAGCTTCTTTAGTTTGACTTGTAGTATGCAATAAGATCAAATCCAAACAGGAAGCAGAAGCCTTACAGCGTGCAGTTATCAGACGATAGATGTAGATGTTTAGATGCACTGACGTATATATATGCATACTTGTTTTAAACAGCTATTCTGGTATCCAAGGAGATTTAAGCGTTTGATTCAGGAACAAATCTGAATCTGGATCCCCTGTTCCTCCATTTTTTAAATAAACGTAATTAAATATAAAAGATTATTTATACTTGTATCGACTTAATTATTGATGGCTTAAAGACTGACGTTTAATCGCCGATCAATACTGACTGATAACGTGTGTGTAGAAGCTGTGAGTCTCCTACACACACACACACTGCAGCGAGGTGACCTCAGCTCCCCGCCGGCCAACGCTTTAACCTTTATCAATTAACCAGGAGCACAAAGCGGAGCTGAAACCAGACACACACACACACACACACAGGAACCAGCAAACAAACACCAACAACACACACAAATATCAGCAAACACACACACACACACAGGCGAATATGAACACTACCGCAGACTAACACACACTCAGATGTAACCCGAGCCAGTGTGACAACTGATAGCTCTGTTTGTGCATGCTAGACAATCACACACACACACACACACACACACACACACACACACACACACACACACACACACACACACACACACACACACACACACACACACACACACACACACACACACACACACACACACACACACACACACACACACACACACACACACACACACACACACACACACACACACACACACACACACACACACACACACACACACACACACACACACACACACACACACACACAGACAGACATACCTCAGCCAGAAGGCAAAACAACTGACCGAGTGTGTGTGAGAGTGTGTTTTACAAACCACTGTGCTCCATTAAAATAACTTAATGCTCCATGTAAAAGAATAACAAACACCAAACTGATGAAAGGAGTTCACGCTGAGTGTGTATGGATGTTATTCAGAGTGTGTGTGTGTGTGTGTGTGTGTGTGTGTGTGTGTGTGTGTGTGTGTGTGTGTGTGTGTGTGTGTGTGTGAAGCCGCAACCCCTCACCAAAACAAAACGACTCTGCTCCCCGTGTCTCACAAACAATACGACCTCCATCATCTGTGTGTGTGTCTCAGTGTGTGTGTGTGTGTGTGTGTGTGTGTGTGTGTGTGTGTGTGTGTGTGTGTGTGTGTGTGTGTGTGTGTCTGTCTGTGTGTGTGGGCTCTAACAGCCTGCCGTGATAAGGAGAGCCCAGAATAACACTCCCGACATCAGCAACCCTCCCTCCTGTCACTCACTATCGATTCAACCTCACACATACACACACGCACACACACACACACACACACACACACACACACGCACACACACACACACACACACACACACACACACACACACACACGCATCCTACACACTGTTTTATAAATTAACTTTTACTTTTTCCACGCGTCTTTTTAAGAGTTAGAGTTTGAGTTATTGCTGTCAATATTTAATGTTACAAAGTTAGCAGTATGTGATTAAGAAGATATCTCCTTAACATTGTAAAGTATTTTCACTACTTTTGACTATATTCAGGTGACAGGTTGCATGTTATGCCTCGACTGCGACATGTTTTCATGCTCTGTTGTGATTGGTCGACCGCTTAGAGAAGTCCCGCCTCTTAGCCTATCAAGTACAATGTGTTGAAGCGCTAGCCAATAGGAGCGTGAATGTTACATATTGATGTAACTAGCAAAAGATAATCGGAAATAATATGCTCTGATAATATAACACATCCGGTCCTTTTGATAGTTTACGTGCATTTTGCGGTTAATACTTTTAGACTTTTTCCATCAATTAACAACTTTTTTGCTAATTTTACTTAAGCTACCAACGATCTGATTGTTTATTGCATCGTTATAGTCTTAAAAAGTGCTTCAAATATGAAATAACCCCAAATATATGGTCCAAAAGTGGCGCCACGAGGTCAGATAGTCGTTGCATTTTAACACACACATTTGGTTACCGAGAAGACAAAGTATGCAGAAACACAGCGGGGCTTTTCTTTCTCTCTTTCTCTTTCTTAAAGCATTTAATTTTTCCCTTTCTTTTCCCAGAGAGTAACATGGAGAGAGTGTGTGAGGGGGGGTGTGTGTGAGAGAGTGTGAGGCATTAGAGGAATGTCAATATGATTGGAGCGAGAGGAGTGTGTGTTCGCTGTGCGTTCAACAACAATAGCTCTCCAGCCGTGTTGTTCCATGCGCATTCACATGATCCATTATTACCCCTGACATGTACCGCTGGGTGTGTGTGAGGCGCCCAGAAACAGAGATTGAGATGAAGAGACAAGAGGTGAGGAAGAGGAAGAGGAAGAGGAAGAGGAGGAGACAATTAGCCAGAGACAGGAATACACTTCTCGATGGCGAGTGTTAGTAGAAAAGAGACAGAGAGAGAGAGAGGTGATAAAGAGACAGAAATAGCGGAAGAAAACAGAGACATTTGGAGCTTAATAAACTATAGACCAGTGTGTGTGTGTGTGTGTGTGTGTGTGTGTGTGTGTGTGTGTGTGTGTGTGTGTGTGTGTGTGTGTGTGTGTGTGTGTGTGTGTGTGTGTGTGTTAGAGGTCACTCTCCAACAATCCAGTGACTCCACAGCAACACAATACACTGTTAATAATTAGCCGATACGGAACAACCGCCATCTATCTCTCTCTCTTCTTCGGGCGACACAAAAATAACCAAGCTGACACACACACACACACACATACCATGTATACATTACTTCAGGGGACATAACATTGACTTACATGCATTTCCTGGGGACTTATCCTAACCTTAACCATAACCAACACAAGCCTAACCCTAACCAAGACTTCACCTTAAAATGAATGATTTCCCTTATGGGGACCTCCATTATGTCCCCATAAGGGAGGCAAGTCCCCACATTTGACTGTGTAAACAGATGTAGGTCCCCAGAAGGATGGTAATGCTAGGACACACACACACACACACACGATGACATCAGTGTGTTCCGCACTGCGATCCCCTCATGTGAAATTCCAGGACTTTGAAGGAGTTTCCAGAAATAAGTCGGAGCACAGAACGCTCCTGATGTTTTCTCCCAGGATGGAAACGGAGCAAGTGCATTCAGGAAAGGTCTGACAGTGGGCCACATACGAATAATTAGTCCCGTTAAAAGTTAGCTGAGTTAGCCGTTAGCGCTTCCTGTTAGTATTGTACCCATTGATGCATTGACCACTATCACTAGATTACTTTGATACATCCTAGTTCTCAAGTTAGTTAGTTCTCTGTATCTCTCGGTGGGTTTAGTGGTTGTTATTATTCCCAATGGACAAAGAGATAATTGTATCTTCAGAAAGTGTAAGAAACAGCAACTTCTGCCTCTGAGGAAAGGGACAATGTTGGTGCAAAATGCAGCCGAGGGTTTTGAAGTGTCTTCATTACCTCACCGACAAAAGGTGCTTTTAATTTGGGTTCATTTGTGTCATGTTTTAAGAAAATGTGTCCAACTTCTAAAAGGGGATAAACTCTACTCTAATGTGTTTAAAATATCAGTAAATCTCCTGTTTTCTTGACTTCTCGAGTCTGGAAAAAGCCTTTAGAAATCCTTGTAACTCCTGGAATTTGATACAATCATTTGGGAGGTTATGTTTTCCCTTTATAGCCGAACAATACTGAAATATACAACAGCAGTGACACAAAGAAATGGACTCTAATCGGACGTGAAATCACACCAAACTAACTTCTGATTAAAGCCAAAAGATTCTCCACTAAAGGACATTTTGCACATGCACCTGCCATTTACATTACAACAACATTATTATCTTATTACTAATCCTGTGAATACGTTTTTCCCCAATTTCCATTGCCAAAAATACTCTGCTTCAAACGCCAATAAATACAACTTCACTTGGACCGTCACACAACCATCTTTCTGTGGTGAATAAACAACAAGGTCTTTGCATTTCAACACAATTCCGATCCAAACTGAAAGGGTTTTTCACCACAGCCTCATCTAATAACCTTCTTTATGCAGAGGATTGCAGAAAGAATGATTTTGTGCAGCACAAAAAACAGTTTGTATCTAGACGTGGAGCGTATTGTGTAGCTACATCTTTAAAAGAGAGTTGTCTTCTTCAGATCTCTTAATCATTAAATATTTCTGTCATTTACAAGCGTGTGAGAGAGGTGCTTTTACAGTAGAGCGGCTTTCAAAATGGTGGCGAAATCCAGGACGTCACTTTAGACTTTTAATTTGGAAGGTGAAAGAAGCAAGTGACAGGTCTACACACACACACACACACGAACGAACACACACACAACCCCTATGCCAAACAGGCATTAAAAACCCTCTATATAGCGTCTGTTTACACACAAACACCCATCAAAGCTGCACAAAACACACTCTCACAGGAAAGCTTTCAGCCTCACACACACTTTCACTTTCTCACACACACACACACACACACAAACACACACTTCCATCAAGCTGCAAAGTCGATACAGTAAAAGCATCATTTTCAACACCTAAGCAAAATAAGGAAGGGTAGTGATAACAGAGCAGGAAGTCGATCTGGAATAGCATTAAGCAAACAGGTCAGCCAGTCCATCATTCATTTTCAAAGGATGTGTATAAATAGCTGAGGAAAACTGCCATTCTCTAAAACACTGATACAGGAACATCACAGGGATACATGCAGATAGTACTAACACAATGCATAAGGGGACATAATTGAAGAATATGTCATTTTATAGTAATTATTTGAATGTTTTTGGACTTTTAGGGCAAACTGGGAATCGTTATGGGACTTAAAAATGACAGAAAAGTCAATAAAATACCAATTAGGATGTATATTATTAAGTGTTTGAGTGATTGTAAAGGAAGTGTGACTTAATAAAGACACAAAATAAGAAGTAAAACAAACATTTTTGAGTTGTTTTTGGGTGTCTGCAGATGCACACTCTGAGTCTAAATATTATGGGAACAGGATTTTTAAGGAACATTAAACCTGAGACTATAGAGGCAGTACGAATATGTGGCAAGAATATTTAGAAACACATGCAAAAGAAATCTTTGAATATGGGAGACATATCCCGGAAAGTGAGTAAAGTTTGGCTGCAGACACACTGGGAAGTTGTTGAGAAACCTGCAGCGGATCGGACTCTCTTTACGGCATGCAGAGTTCCCGGACTTGTGCATGAACATTAAAGAAGATGTAGGCTATCATGTTCAGAGACGTGTGTATGAAAGAAAATGGAGATTTAAAGAGTTCCCGGACTTGTGCATGACAATTTAAAGAAAATGTATCGTGTTCAGAGACTTTTGAATGAAAGAAAAAAGAGATTTAAAGAGTTTCCCAGACGTTTGCATGAATATAAATCAGATTAAAGAGTCCACAGACCTGGCGCTGGTGCAGTCCTGGTACAGGATCTCGAAGTCCTTCTTGGAGATCAGCTTGCATCGGTTCACGCCGGGCTGGATGGCACCGAGTCCCCGCAGAACACGCACCTGCTCCACGGTGCAAACCACCGGCGCGATGTCCAGTCTCTTCAGCTTGGTGTACACCGTGTGCAAACCCCCCACCAGGTGCTTCAGGAACAGATCAAACACCTGCGGGAGACAGATGAGCTCCTGGCCGTCCGTCCCGAAACTGGCCACCTTCACTCCATGCACTTCCACCAGTTTGCACTCGCTACACAGGGTGGAGGAATTCTGGTTCTGATGCTGCAACAAACCGGGAGAACCGGGGTTCAGACCGGCGGTGTGAAGAGATCCCAACCCGGCCAGTGAGCCCCCTGGTCCGGGCAGGAAGGCGCTGAGCATGCTGCTGGTGAGCCGCGGGGACAGGGAGTGGGAGGAGTGGGAGTTGTTGTTGTTGTTGTTGTGTCCCGGACTGGAGGAGCTCTGGAGAGGGTCCGGGGCAGAGCGGTAGAGAGAAGCCGAAGTTGGGACGCCTGAGCCCGGCGTGAGGAGAGGAGGAGAGCCGGGAAGCGACATGGAGGTGGTGGAAGTGGAAGAAGAAGAAGAAGTGGAGACACAAACTCTCTCCTTTTCTCTCTCTCTCCCTTTCACACACACTTTCTCTGCTTCTTAAGTTAGGACAGAACACACTCTTCTGATTGTTTCCTGTCACTTTTTCCTCTCCACACTGTTATCCGCGCGTGGAAAGCGGACTGTCCGGTCTGTGCGTAAAAGAGACTGGTTCAGACTCCGGGTCTCAAGCCCCGCCCCCTACACGCATGATTGACAGTTGATGGGCCAATCAGAGAAGAGCAAGTGTGGGACTGGAGGAGTGATTGGCGGGGAAAGAGAGGAGGACTTTATTACACCCCCATTGATAGTGTGCGTGCGTGCGTGCGTGTGCGTGCGTGTGTGTGTGTGTGAGGGTATCAGTCAGATCTTTCCTTCTGCTGTTTCATAAACTTTCTCACGGACTGCTTGAGTTGCAAACGGGAAGTTTTTATTTGTCTTGTGTGTGTGTGTGTGTGTGTGTGTGTGTGTGTGTGTGTGTGTGTGTGTGTGTGTGTGTGTGTGTGTGTGTGTGTGTGTGTGTGTGTGTGTGTGTGTGTGTGTGTGTGTGTGTGTGTGTGTGTGTGTGTGTGTGTGTGTGTGTGCAGTAGTGGCTCACATGCGAGCTCTGGTGGCGAGATGGACACACTGATCAGCAGGTGGATACATTAGGAAAGGTTGGATAGAAGGAAGGAAGGAATTAAGAGAGGAAAGAAGGAAAGGCTGGATAGGATTAAACAAAAAAGGAATAATTAATAGGAGACTTGACCGAAAAAGGGAGGAAATAGGAATTTAGGAAGCATGGATAAGTAGAGGAAAGAAGGGGAGGAGGAAAAACGAATTGACTTGTGGTGATAATTTATATCACAAAAGAAGAAGAGAGGGATTAACAGAGACTATGGAAGAATAAGAAAAGAGATCATGTAGCAGCAGAGAGAATTAATTATGCGTGTGTGTGTGTGTGTGTGTGTGTGTGTGTGTGTGTGTGTGTGTGTGTGTGTGTGTGTGTGTGTGTGTGTGTGTGTGTGTTTAAACAGTGAAATGGGATTGAGCGGTGTGGATTACAGCCAGACGGCTTTCATAATCCCGTGTAATGTCATTACACTGAGAAACCCTGACTGCATGAAAGAGGAAGACGAGAAGAAGACGGAGAGAGAGGGCGACGTTTAAAAAAGAGAGAAAGGATTTACTTTGTGTAAACATCTGGGGTTGTTAACGTCACACACTTATGGTAAAACAAATGTAATATTAGGACATAACAACGATATTAAAATGAATGAAAACTAGTAGGAAAAATGTAATAAATACGAAATAAATAGAAATTAAATTAAATACTTAAAATACTTGTTACAAAAATGTAAAAAAATATATTAAAAAAGTATACTTCTTAAATTAAAGCCATGTTTGTGAAAATGGCCAACAAACGTACACCAATAAGAATATCAGTAAAGGTACAAACACACAGGTGAAGGGGGAACGGAGGGTCCCGGGGAAAAGGTGATAATAAAAGAGTGAGACAGAGATAATCGAGAGGCAATAGCTCGTCTCTCAGGACTCATCAGGACCGACGTGAGGCCGGACTCACAGACAGAGAGAGATGAGGGCTCAGCCGAGGTGAATATCTCTCAGCGGGGTTATAACGACCCACATGAACTTGGACTTTGGGATGTGGAGAGGAAGAGGAGGAAGAGGAGGAGACAAGAGACGGGAAGTGGAAAAACTTGTCTGCAAAATGCTCTTCATCCCCCGCGAGAGACTGGGATGAAGGAGCAACACAAAGCCCGTTAAATAACCTGCATGGATGATGTCACACCGCTCTGAGCCAATCAGCAGCGAGTATCACAGCGTTTTTGTTGCCGTTTTGATCGATAAAGGCAACGACAGAGGGTTTCTCATTCCACACATTTGATCCAAAATCTAGCTTTTGGATTCATTCAGGTGTAATCTCATTCTCCATCCTGTGACTAAGATAATACTGACTTTTAGTTTCCATCCAATAATAGCGGCCATTTTCACAGGATGTTGCCAGTATCAGCAATAGAAAAGTATGCTAGGTTTCTTTTTGCGTTAAGCAGTAGGTGGCACCAATTAAAAGAGCGCCAGTTGGTCATTAAATTGTGAAGAAATATGTTAAAAAAGTTTGATGGAAAGAGGCATTAGTTGACTTTGAAGTCGCTGCGTCATTATTTAGACAAGCCTCAAAATGTATTTTAGTGCAGCGCCACCAGCAGGTTGAAATAGGGAAAATATCTCAACAACTATTGGATGGATTGTCATGTGGTGTTAATGTCCCCTCAATATGCATTCTCCTTTACTGCCATCGTCTGGTCGAATATTCATTTTGTGTAATGAAATTAAAAAGTAGCTTAATTTGGTTACAAACTGTCCAAAGTAGAAGTTTGTCAGGACGATAAGAGGTGAAATCGAAAAGTTGCTTTACCATCCACTCTGTGTTCCTGTGATTTCTCTCTCTGTGTTTTACTTCTGAAATCCACATGAACGACAGCAGGGAGGAAAATAATTTCATTTGTGAGTGAAGAGAAACTCCCAGGGCGAACATTCATCACCTGACAATGATGAATGTTCGGGGGAAAGTTACCTTCACTGAAACTCAGCGAGAAAACACAGCATAAAGTTTGACGATGATGTTTTAACATGGCTTTCAAGAGACATGTTTTGAATGAGATGTGAAGCTACAAATATATAGACATTGTATTCATTGGGACAAACCCCTTGAGATGCACCGTCTCGTTTTCAAGGGGGTCCCGACAATAGCAACAACTTACAGACATACATAAACAAAAAGACAAAAAGCAAAACATGACACAAGACAAACCACATGCAGTCTGTTAAGGGAAATTCAAGCAATGCACACAATCATTACACTTTGAGACAGTTGAGCAAATCAGTTTCATCAATATCATTAATAACAAGTACAGACCAGTTGAAAGTGAGATAACAATGCATGTTTAAATAAACCCAATGATGACAGAGATCTAATAGCAGCAGGTAAAGTATTCCAGTCAGTTGGGGCTTTAACATGAACGCTCTTCTGCCAATCAATTTTTTTGCAGAGGAGACAGAGAAATACATCTGAACAGAATGTCTAACTTGATGATTTGGTGAGTAGGGTACAAAATACTGCTTTAAATAAGGGGGATAGTTAAGATAAATGCATTTAAATATCAGCTGAAGCCAATGCGTGTGTCTTCTTACATTTAAAGAAGGCCATTTAAGTTGGTTATCCATTGGGCAGTGATGTGTACGAAAAGGACAACCAAGAACAAATCTGCATAGTCTGGTGTAGGCTATGTTGAGTGGAGCAAGATCTGATTTATGTGCATTTTGGTAGACAACATCACAATAGTCCATAATCGGAAGAATAAGTTGAGAAGCAATTCTCTTTCGGACACTGACATCCCCTTAGGCTTTTGCAAAATGACCAAATAAATGCACGTCATTGTGAACTAAAGCCGCATTATAACGATTGTGATCAGATGTCATTGTTAGCGTTCTCTTTCCGCTCTCATTGCATCGTTTTTGGTCATTTCAATTCAGTTCAAATATCTTTCATTAGTAACTAAATATGTCTACTAAGGCTTTGGCTTTTCAACCACTTCATTTTTTAAAGTTTTTACTTGGATCTTGAACCAAAGAGTTGCAGCTGCATATCACAGAATCGACGGGAGGTAAGAGGAGAAAGAAATAAACCAGATAAGATGAAGAAAAGGAGATAGTAACATAAAAACACACGCACGCACGCACGCACGCACGCACGCACGCACGCACGCACGCACGCACGCACACACACACACAGCTGCATCTGAGCCATCACTAGAGGCTATCAGGATTTATTTAGCTTTTTATTTATACAAGCTTAAAGTCAAACCATCCATCTCACACACACTGGCCTCAAGCTTTCATTACTGTGTGTGTGTGTGTGTGTGTGTGTGTGTGTGTGTGTGTGTGTGTGTGTGTGTGTGTGTGTGTCAGATGACATTGCCTGCATGTAAGCAACTTTCTGTTTGTGATGATATACAGTAATTCTAAGACGACACGTGTGAGTATGTGTGTGTTTATCTGTGTGTGTGTGTGTGTGTTTATCCGTGTGTGTGTGTGTGTGTTTATTCGTGTGTGTGTGTGTGTGTTTATCCGTGTGTGTGTGTGTTTATCCGTGTGTGTGTGTGTGTTTATTCGTGTGTGTGTGTGTGTGTGTTTATTCGTGTGTGTGTGTGTGTGTGTTTATCCGTGTGTGTGTTTTCCCATCATCTTCGGCACCTCCAGCCATGATGATGTTGAGGACGGCGGCTCAAGTTGTGTTCTTTAATAATCTAATTCAACAACACAATTACCAAGTGTCAAACTGCAGCGCGAGGCGGAGTGACAGCGACGCTTCATTTCCATACAAGCAGCTTTTAAAAAAGAATATAATATCATCGGCTAATTTAAAACACCATGGACACGACAAATATTCAATAAAAGATCCTCTCGTTTTACACCTAAATGGGGCAGAAAATAGTTGTGCCCAAAGTGATTGTTAGAGGTCACGTGCGATTACGTAACTACCACCACGGTTTTTGCACAAATAAATACAAAATACTGTTAATATTTACATTCAGGACGAATAAAGTCTTATCTTATCTTATCTTATCTTAGTCACATGTTGTTACCAAATTTGATAAACACATTGTACATAACAGTGTGTTTTATAGGTATATGTAAATTACATTGCATTTAGCTGACGCTTTTATCCAAAGCGACTTACAATAAGTGCGTTCGACCAACAAAATACAACCTTGAAGAAAACAGAATCATATAAGTACATCAGGTTTCATAGAGCAAAAACATTTCAAGTGCTACTCAACTGGCTTTAGGTAAGCCAGTCCTTTATTAGTATATAAGTGCTTTGTTAATAGTTCTATTGCTCGAAGTGGAGTCGAAAGAGATGAGTTTTCAGTCTGCGCCGGAAGGTGTGTAAGCTATCTGCTGTCCTGATGTCAATGGGGAGCTCATTCCACCATTTTGGAGCCAGGATAGCAAACCCACGTGTTTTTGCTGATGGGAACTTGGGTCCCCCTCACAGTGCGGGTGCAGCGAGTCGTTTGGCTGATGCAGAGCGGAGTGCACGTGCTGGGGTGTACAGTTTAATCATGTCCTGGATGTAGGAAGGGCCAGATCCATTCGCAGCATGGTACGCAAGTACCATTGTCTTGAAGTGGATTCTAGCAGTTACCGGAAGCCAGTGAAGGCAGCGGAGGAGCGGCGTGGTGTGGGAGAATTTAGGAAGGTTGAAGACCAGACAAGCCGCTGCATTCTGGATGAGCTGCAGAGGTTGGATGACACATGCAGGTAGACCAGCCAGGAGGGAGTTGCAGTAGTCTAGGCGTGAGATGACGAGAGCCTGGACCAGAACCTGCGTGGCTTTCTGGGTCAGCTGGGGACATATCCTCCTGATGTTGTAAAGCGTGTATCTGCAGCAGCGGGTTGTAGCAGCGATGTTTGCAGTGAAGGACAGTTTGTTATCTAGGATCACACCCAGATTCCTTGCAGTCCGAGTCGGGGAAACAACAGAGGTGCCGATGTTGATTGTTAGGTCAAGAGTGGGACAATCTTTTCCCGGAAGGAAAAGCAGTTCAGTCTTGTCAAGGTTGAGCTTGAGGTGATGAGCAGACATCCACTGAGAGATGTCAGCTAGACAAGCAGAGATGCGTGCGACGACCTGGGTCTCTGAGCGGGGAAAGGACAGAATTAATTGGGTGTCGTCAGCGTAGCAGTGGTATGAAAAACCATGCGGGCTAATGACAGTTCCGAGCGAGTTAGTGTACAAGGAGAAGAGGAGGGGACCAAGAACAGAGCCCTGAGGGACCCCTGTAGTTAATTGACAAGGGTCGGACTCTGACCCTCTCCAAGTTACCCTGTAGGTGCGGTCTTTGAGGTATGAGGTGAGGAGGGAAAGTGCAGAGCCTGAAACTCCAAGTTCTTGGAGAGTGCGAAGGAGGATCTGATGATTCACCGTGTAAATGGTCTGCAAAAGGCTAAAATCCCTGTGTCCTCCATTGGACTCCTTTCTTACTATAGTGACATCACTATGTAACACTCATGCTCCTATTGGCTATCTCTCCAACACATTGTACCTGATAGGAAAAGGGGCAGGACATCTCGAAGCGGTTGACCAATCAAATGTTATTCTTGGTATTGTTGTTCCACGTCTTCCAACAAGTAAGCAAGCAAATGTGCGACGATTCAGGATATAAAAATACGTTCTTGGTGTACCTTTTGTACGGTAAAACATTTTCTTAGTTATGTTTCTTGAATTCTTACTATAGCGTGATGTTTATTACTGTGGTGTAAAAAAATATATGAAAAGGACCTTGTTTAGAAGCTAATGAGACTCTTTTAGATGGTGTTTCTCAACAGCACTCGAGCAATACGACTGTAGGTAATTCAGAATTAGCTTTGAATACTTCAAACCAAAATATTTGTGCACAAAACTGTGAGTTCTTATGAAGCTTTTCACATTTTATTTCGTGTTAATTTGTTTCTATTCTGACAGTAAATGTTCTCATTTTAAAATAAATGAATGACTTTATGTTCGTCTGTATTTTCGGCTTTTTATTGATAAATCAGTGCCCGAATTTGCGAAACAAACCTTGAGACAGAAACGGGGGACAGTTATTTTACGCCATTAAAAATGTTCCTGGGTAATATCAGGTCTGGTGTAATAAAGCCGGAGCTTCCTCTCTTTTCTGTCCCTCTCTGTCCTCCACCTCTCCTTCCCTCTCTAACCTTCATCCCCCCTTCTCTTTATCACTCTGCTAATAAAACCTGCTCATCCAGAAAGAACAGACTTTAGAGGAGGACGGGGGAGAAAGACAAGGGGGAGGAAGACAGAAATGAATGAGGGAGAAAGACAAGGAGAGAAGATGGAGGGACTTAAGAGAAAGGAGATAATTAAGGACACAGCATTTGCAATAGTAAGATTTTCTGGCTCAAATCGATTCGTTTGAATTTAATTGGAACGATTAGTGGATTCGCTCACAGAATCCAACTTTTGTTAACTTTGACACGGGAATTAGTGCCGTTGAATGATTTTAAACCGTCTCGTTTGTGCTGACCTTTGAGGGAACTTATTGAGGAAACTAAACAGCGTCGCACCATTTCATTTCATTTAACCATTACATTAACCTGCTGCACAAAGAGAGGCCTGGTTTGCAATACAGCTGTATACTGAATAAAACTCTTGAATAAACCGTTAGAGAATTGTTACATGATTTAGGAACATACCCACATGTTTTATAAGACTGAAAAGATCGCCATTCATTTGCCTGGCTTAGCAAACATCCTGAAGTAGCACCATATGGATATTATAGTGTTGATACGTTAGAAGCAGTGTTTCCGCCAGACCAGGGCTGAGAGGGCGTCCACCCTGAGCGGGGGGGGGGGGGGGGGGTTGAATTTTGACTAGAGCCGTCCCTTATAGATAGAGTCTTTTTACGTTAGTGAGCCGGATCATTTGGCTCGGCTCTCTTAAAGCGCCGGCTGTGTCGGCTCCCAAACGGCTCTTCATGTTACCACAGTTTACCACGGAGCCTCAGTTTCTCCGCTGCGAGGCTCTGGTGCTCGCAGCTCACGCGCGTGCTCCACTAGCACCGCTCATCGCGTCCAAATCGTGCACGTTCCGTGTTGTCCTGTAGCAGCCACCGCCGATGTCGGGGAAACGATCCTCAATACCACCTGACTCCTTTGCCCCTCCAACAGAGGGATGTCCTTGTCCTTTTTCCTTTTCGTCATTTCAAGCGATAAAAACTCTCGATCTTCTCTCGAATTATTAATATTTTTGGACGCCCTCGGATCGCGTTCAGGGCGTCCCGAGCTGAATAAGGGCGTAAAATGACGGCAAGACGCCCCCTGGCGGAAACGCTGGTTAGAAGTAATACAGAAATCGGCAAATCGCTGTTTGGAAGTGGTGTTACGGAAGTGGCCATGAGGAAGGGGATATCTGGAAGAAGGGATTCAGAATTAGCGAAACAGAAGTGGCCTTATGAAAGAAGGGATACGAAATTGGCCGTACAGAATTAGAGTTTGCGGAAGAAGGGTTACAGAAAAAGCGAGCTGGAAGTGACAATACGGAAGTAGGGTTAAGGAGGAAGCGTTACGGAAGAAGCGTTACGGAAGTAGGGTTAAGGAAGAAGCGTTACAGAAGAAGAGTTACGGAAGTGTCTGTATGCAATTAGCCTTACGAAAATGGCAATATTGGAGTGTTAATACAAAAGTGGTCATGCGGAGGTGGGCATACAGAATTAGCCATTTGAAAGAAGCAATATGGAAGTGGCCCTACGGAAGAAGCAAGAAGAATGTGGCCATAGTTTGCAGAAGAAGCGTTAGATCTGGAAGTGGCAATACAGAGGAAGCGATAAGTAATTGTCTGTACGGAAGTAGTCTTACGAAAATGGCAATTTTGGAGGGGTCATACAGTGGCCGTACCGAAGTGGCCACGCAGAAGGAGGAAGACATACGGAAATAGCAATATGGAAGTGGTCGTACGGGTGTAGCCATTTGGAAGTGGCCATGCAAAAGTAACGATTCAAAAGTGGCAAGAAGCAGGGATACGGAAGTGTCAAATACTACAGTATGCATATGGAAGTATACAAAAGAGGCCGATAGTAGCTGTGAACAGAAGTGGGAATATGGAGGTAGTCACAAAAGTGGCTGGTTTGGTTTGCACAAGGAAAAAGAGGAACAATTATGAAAAGAGGGGATGCAGAAACGAGAGATTTAGGGAAAGAGCCTCAAAGTAACTATGTCCTGATTCAGAGAGCGAAAGAGGCCAGAAACACAAACCTCATGCCTCTCTCTCTCTCTCTCTCTCTCTTCTCTCTCTCTCTCTCTCTCTCTTCTCCCCCTTTATTCTCCCCCTTTATTCTCCCTCTCTCTCTCTCTCTCTCTCTCTGTTCCTGTCGTCTTTGCCAGCAGCGATGTCTTCAAACTCTGATTGATGATAGTTGCCGTCGGTTACCGGTGTGTCCTGCTTTTTAGTTTTTACCAAAATACTCTATCCTTTCCAAACTTTTCAAAAAAATGCAACTGCTGATGTGAAAGTCAACTCCCCCCTGCTGAGGTCTCAAGTGTGTGTGTGTGTGTGTGTGTGTGTGTGTGTGTGTGTGTGTGTGTGTGTGTGTGTGTGTGTGTGTGTGTGTGTGTGTGTGTGTGTGTGTGTGTGTGTGTGTGTGTGTGTGTGTGTTTTCAGTAATGCAAGGTCCTTTATACAGAAAGTAAATGATAAAAGGACAATTAATGGTATGAGAAAACATTTGAATAATGTTGGATATCTGTATGTAGTGTCTCTACTTTAAAGAGTCCTCTCCTGCTGATGTTCAGGTGTATATCAGTATGTAGTGTCTCTACTTTAAAGAGTCCTCTCCTGCTGATGTTCAGGTGTATATCAGTATGTAGTGTCTCTACTTTAAAGAGTCCTCTCCTGCTGATGTTCAGGTGTATATCAGTATGTAGTGTCTCTACTTTAAAGAGTCCTCTCCTGCTGATGTTCAGGTGTATATCAGTATGTAGTGTCTCTACTTTAAAGAGTCCTCTCCTGCTGATGTTCAGGTGTATATCAGTATGTAGTGTCTCTACTTTAAAGAGTCCTCTCCTGCTGATGTCCAGGTGTATATCAGTATGTAGTGTCTCTACTTTAAAGAGTCCTCTCCTGCTGATGTTCAGGTGTATATCAGTATGTAGTGTCTCTACTTTAAAGAGTCCTCTCCTGCTGATGTTCAGGTGTATATCAGTATGTAGTGTCTCTACTTTAAAGAGTCCTCTCCTGCTGATGTTCAGGTTTATCTCAGTATGTAGTGTCTCTACTTTAAAGAGTCCTCTCCTGCTGATGTTCAGGTGTATATCAGTATGTAGTGTCTCTACTTTAAAGAGTCCTTTCCTGCTGATGTTCAGGTGTATATCAGTATGTAGTGTCTCTACTTTAAAGAGTCCTCTCCTGCTGATGTTCAGGTGTATATCAGTATGTAGTGTCTCTACTTTAAAGAGTCCTCTCCTGCTGATGTTCAGGTGTATATCAGTATGTAGTGTCTCTACTTTAAAGAGTCCTCTCCTGCTGATGTTCAGGTGTATATCAGTAAGTAGTGTCTCTACTTTAAAGAGTCCTCTCCTCCTGATGTTCAGGTGTATTCAGTATGTAGTGTCTCTGCTTTAAAGAGTCCTCTCCTGCTGATGTTCAGGTGTATATCAGTATGTATTGTCTCTACTTTAAAGAGTCCTCTCCTGCTGATGTTCAGGTGTATATCAGTATGTAGTGTCTCTACTTTAAAGAGTCCTCTCCTGCTGATGTTCAGGTGTATATCAGTATGTAGTGTCTCTACTTTAAAGAGTCCTCTCCTGCTGATGTTCAGGTGTATATCAGTTTGTTGTGTCTCTACTTTAAAGAGTCCTCTTCTGCTGATGCTCAGGTGTATATCAGCATGTAGTGTCTCTACTTTAAAGAGTCCTCTCCTGCTGATGTTCAGGTGTATATCAGTATGTAGTGTCTCTACTTTAAAGAGTCCTCTCCTGCTGATGTTCAGGTGTATATCAGTATGTAGTGTCTCTACTTTAAAGAGTCCTCTCCTGCTGATGTTCAGGTGTATATCTGTAAGTAGTGTATCTACTTTAAAGAGTCCTCTCCTGCTGATGTTCAGGTGTATATCAGTATGTAGTGTCTCTACTTTAAAGAGTACTCTCCTGCTGATTTTCAGGTGTATATCAGTATGTAGTGTCTCTACTTTAAAGAGTCCTCTCCTGCTGATGTTCAGGTGTATATCAATATGTAGTGTCTCTACTTCAAAGAGTCCTCTCCTGCTGATGTTCAGGTGTATATCAGTATGTAGTGTCTCTACTTTAAAGAGTCCTCTCCTGCTGATGTTCAGGTGTATATCAGTATGTAGTGTCTCTACTTTAAAGAGTCCTCTCCTGCTGATGTTCAGGTGTGTATCAGTATGTAGTGTCTCTACTTTAAAGAGTCCTCTCCTGCTGATGTTCAGGGGTATATCAGTATGTAGTGTCTCTACTTTAAAGAGTCCTCTCCTGCTGATGTTCAGGTGTATATCAGTATGTAGTGTCTCTACTTTAAAGAGTCCTCTCCTGCTGATGTTCAGGTGTATATCAGTATGTAGTGTCTCTACTTTAAAGAGTCCTCTCGTGCTCATATTCAGGTGTATATCAGTATGTAGTGTCTCTACTTTAAAGAGTCCTCTCCTGCTGATGTTCAGGTGTATATCAATATGTAGTGTCTCTACTTTAAAGAGTCCTCTCCTCCTGATGTTCAGGTGTATATCAGTATGTAGTGTCTCTACTTTAAAGAGTCTTCTCCTGCTGATGTTCAGGTGTATAACAGTATGTAGTGTCTCTACTTTAAAGAGTCCTCTCCTGCTGATATTCAGGTGTATATCAGTATGTAGTGTCTCTACTTTAAAGAGTCCTCTCCTGCTGATGTTCAGGTGTATATCAGTATGTAGTGTCTCTACTTTAAAGAGTCCTCTCCTGCTGATGTTCAGGTGTATATCAGTATGTAGTGTCTCTACTTTAAAGAGTCCTCTCCTGCTGATGTTCAGGTGTATATCAATATGTAGTGTCTCTACTTTAAAGAGTCCTCTCCTCCTGATGTTCAGGTGTATATCAGTATGTAGTGTCTCTACTTTAAAGAGTCCTCTCCTGCTGATGTTCAGGTGTATATCAGTATGTAGTGTCTCTACTTTAAAGAGTACTCTCCTGCTGATTTTCAGGTGTATATCAGTATGTAGTGTATCTACTTTAAAGAGTCCTCTCCTGCTGATGTTCAGGTGTATATCAGTATGTAGTGTCTCTACTTTAAAGAGTACTCTCCTGCTGATTTTCAGGTGTATATCAGTATGTAGTGTCTCTACTTTAAAGAGTCCTCTCCTGCTGATGTTCAGGTGTATATCAATATGTAGTGTCTCTACTTCAAAGAGTCCTCTCCTGCTGATGTTCAGGTGTATATCAGTATGTAGTGTCTCTACTTTAAAGAGTCCTCTCCTGCTGATGTTCAGGTGTATATCAGTATGTAGTGTCTCTACTTTAAAGAGTCCTCTCCTGCTGATGTTCAGGTGTGTATCAGTATGTAGTGTCTCTACTTTAAAGAGTCCTCTCCTGCTGATGTTCAGGGGTATATCAGTAAGAAGTGTCTCTACTTTAAAGAGTCCTCTCCTGCTGATGTTCAGGTGTATATCAGTATGTAGTGTCTCTACTTTAAAGAGTCCTCTCCTGCTGATGTTCAGGTGTATAACAGTATGTAGTGTCTCTACTTTAAAGAGTCCTCTCCTGCTGATATTCAGGTGTATATCAGTATGTAGTGTCTCTACTTTAAAGAGTCCTCTCCTGCTGATGTTCAGGTGTATATCAGTATGTAGTGTCTCTACTTTAAAGAGTCCTCTCCTGCTGATGTTCAGGTGTATATCAGTATGTAGTGTCTCTACTTTAAAGAGTCCTATCCTGCTGATGTTCAGGTGTATATCAATATGTAGTGTCTCTACTTTAAAGAGTCCTCTCCTCCTGATGTTCAGGTGTATATCAGTATGTAGTGTCTCTACTTTAAAGAGTCCTCTCCTGCTGATGTTCAGGTGTATATCAGTTTGTAGTGTCTCTACTTTAAAGAGTCCTCTCCTGCTGATGTTCAGGTGTATATCAGTATGTAGTGTCTCTACTTTAAAGAGTCCTCTCCTGCTGATGTTCAGGTGTATATCAGTATGTAGTGTCTCTACTTTAAAGAGTCCTCTCCTGCTGATGTTCAGGTGTATATCAGTAAGTAGTGTCTCTACTTTAAAGAGTCCTCTCCTCCTGATGTTCAGGTGTATATCAGTATGTAGTGTCTCTACTTTAAAGAGTCCTCTCCTGCTGATGTTCAGGTGTATATCAGTAAGTAGTGTCTCTACTTTAAAGAGTCCTCTCCTCCTGATGTTCAGGTGTATATCAGTAAGTAGTGTCTCTACTTTAAAGAATCCTCTCCTCCTGATGTTCAGGTGTATATCAGTATGTAGTGTCTCTACTTTAAAGAGTCCTCTCCTGCTGATGTGCAGGTGTATATCAGTATGTAGTGTCTCTACTTTAAAGAGTCCTCTCCTGCTGATGTTCAGGTGTATATCAGTATGTATTGTCTCTACTTTAAAGAGTCCTCTTCTGCTGATGTTCAGGTGTATATCAGTTTGTTGTGTCTCTACTTTAAAGAGTCCTCTCCTGCTGATGCTCAGGTGTATATCAGCATGTAGTGTCTCTACTTTAAAGAGTCCTCTCCTGCTGATGTTCAGGTGTATATCAGTAAGTAGTGTCTCTACTTTAAAGAGTCCTCTCCTGCTGATGTTCAGGTGTATATCAGTATGTAGTGTCTCTACTTTAAAGAGTCCTCTCCTGCTGATGTTCAGGTGTATATCAGTATGTAGTGTCTCTACTTTAAAGAGTCCTCTCCTGCTGATGTTCAGGTGTATATCAGTATGTAGTGTCTCTACTTTAAAGAGTCCTCTCCTGCTGATGTTCAGGTGTATATCAATATGTAGTGTCTCTACTTCAAAGAGTCCTCTCCTGCTGATGTTCAGGTGTATATCAGCATGTAGTGTCTCTACTTTAAAGAGTCCTCTCCTGCTGATGTTCAGGTGTATATCAGTAAGTAGTGTCTCTACTTTAAAGAGTCCTCTCCTGCTGATGTTCAGGTGTATATCAGTATGTAGTGTCTCCACTTTAAAGAGTCCTCTCCTGCTGATGTTCAGGTGTATATCAGTATGTAGTGTCTCTACTTTAAAGAGTCCTCTCCTGCTGATGTTCAGGTGTATATCAGTATGTAGTGTCTCTACTTTAAAGAGTCATCTCCTGCTGATGTTCAGGTGTATATCAATATGTAGTGTCTCTACTTCAAAGAGTCCTCTCCTGCTGATGTTCAGGTGTATATCAGCATGTAGTGTCTCTACTTTAAAGAGTCCTCTCCTGCTGATGTTCAGGTGTATATCAGTATGTAGTGTCTCTACTTTAAAGAGTCCACTCCTGCTGATGTTCAGGTGTATATCAGTATGTAGTGTCTCTACTTTAAAGAGTCCTCTCCTGCTGATGTTCAGGTGTGTATCAGTATGTAGTGTCTCTACTTTAAAGAGTCCTCTCCTGCTGATGTTCAGGGGTATATCAGTATGTAGTGTCTCTACTTTAAAGAGTCCTCTCCTGCTGATGTTCAGGTGTATATCAGTATGTAGTGTCTCTACTTTAAAGAGTCCTCTCCTGCTGATGTTCAGGTGTATATCAGTATGTAGTGTCTCTACTTTAAAGAGTCCTCTCCTGCTGATGTTCAGGTGTATATCAGTATGTAGTGTCTCTACTTTAAAGAGTCCTCTTGTGCTCATATTCAGGTGTATATCAGTATGTAGTGTCTCTACTTTAAAGAGTCCTCTCCTGCTGATGTTCAGGTGTATATCAATATGTAGTGTCTCTACTTTAAAGAGTCCTCTCCTCCTGATGTTCAGGTGTATATCAGTATGTAGTGTCTCTACTTTAAAGAGTCCTCTCCTGCTGATGTTCAGGTGTATATCAGTATGTAGTGTCTCTACTTTAAAGAGTCCTCTCCTGCTGATATTCAGGTGTATATCAGTATGTAGTGTCTCTACTTTAAAGAGTCCTCTCCTGCTGATGTTCAGGTGTATATCAGTTTGTTGTGTCTCTACTTTAAAGAGTCCTCTCCTGCTGATGCTCAGGTGTATATCAGCATGTAGTGTCTCTACTTTAAAGAGTCCTCTCCTGCTGATGTTCAGGTGTATATCAGTAAGAAGTGTCTCTACTTTAAAGAGTCCTCTCCTGCTGATGTTCAGGTGTATATCAGTATGTAGTGTCTCTACTTTAAAGAGTCCTCTCCTGCTGATGTTCAGGTGTATATCAGTATGTAGTGTCTCTACTTTAAAGAGTCCTCTCCTGCTGATGTTCAGGTGTATATCAGTAAGTAGTGTCTCTACTTTAAAGAGTCCTCTCCTCCTGATGTTCAGGTGTATATCAGTATGTAGTGTCTCTACTTTAAAGAGTCCTCTCCTGCTGATGTTCAGGTGTATATCAGTAAGTAGTGTCTCTACTTTAAAGAGTCCTCTCCTCCTGATGTTCAGGTGTATATCAGTAAGTAGTGTCTCTACTTTAAAGAATCCTCTCCTCCTGATGTTCAGGTGTATATCAGTATGTAGTGTCTCTACTTTAAAGAGTCCTCTCCTGCTGATGTGCAGGTGTATATCAGTATGTAGTGTCTCTACTTTAAAGAGTCCTCTCCTGCTGATGTTCAGGTGTATATCAGTATGTATTGTCTCTACTTTAAAGAGTCCTCTTCTGCTGATGTTCAGGTGTATATCAGTTTGTTGTGTCTCTACTTTAAAGAGTCCTCTCCTGCTGATGCTCAGGTGTATATCAGCATGTAGTGTCTCTACTTTAAAGAGTCCTCTCCTGCTGATGTTCAGGTGTATATCAGTAAGTAGTGTCTCTACTTTAAAGAGTCCTCTCCTGCTGATGTTCAGGTGTATATCAGTATGTAGTGTCTCTACTTTAAAGAGTCCTCTCCTGCTGATGTTCAGGTGTATATCAGTATGTAGTGTCTCTACTTTAAAGAGTCCTCTCCTGCTGATGTTCAGGTGTATATCAGTATGTAGTGTCTCTACTTTAAAGAGTCCTCTCCTGCTGATGTTCAGGTGTATATCAATATGTAGTGTCTCTACTTCAAAGAGTCCTCTCCTGCTGATGTTCAGGTGTATATCAGCATGTAGTGTCTCTACTTTAAAGAGTCCTCTCCTGCTGATGTTCAGGTGTATATCAGTAAGTAGTGTCTCTACTTTAAAGAGTCCTCTCCTGCTGATGTTCAGGTGTATATCAGTATGTAGTGTCTCCACTTTAAAGAGTCCTCTCCTGCTGATGTTCAGGTGTATATCAGTATGTAGTGTCTCTACTTTAAAGAGTCCTCTCCTGCTGATGTTCAGGTGTATATCAGTATGTAGTGTCTCTACTTTAAAGAGTCATCTCCTGCTGATGTTCAGGTGTATATCAATATGTAGTGTCTCTACTTCAAAGAGTCCTCTCCTGCTGATGTTCAGGTGTATATCAGCATGTAGTGTCTCTACTTTAAAGAGTCCTCTCCTGCTGATGTTCAGGTGTATATCAGTATGTAGTGTCTCTACTTTAAAGAGTCCACTCCTGCTGATGTTCAGGTGTATATCAGTATGTAGTGTCTCTACTTTAAAGAGTCCTCTCCTGCTGATGTTCAGGTGTGTATCAGTATGTAGTGTCTCTACTTTAAAGAGTCCTCTCCTGCTGATGTTCAGGGGTATATCAGTATGTAGTGTCTCTACTTTAAAGAGTCCTCTCCTGCTGATGTTCAGGTGTATATCAGTATGTAGTGTCTCTACTTTAAAGAGTCCTCTCCTGCTGATGTTCAGGTGTATATCAGTATGTAGTGTCTCTACTTTAAAGAGTCCTCTTGTGCTCATATTCAGGTGTATATCAGTATGTAGTGTCTCTACTTTAAAGAGTCCTCTCCTGCTGATGTTCAGGTGTATATCAATATGTAGTGTCTCTACTTTAAAGAGTCCTCTCCTCCTGATGTTCAGGTGTATATCAGTATGTAGTGTCTCTACTTTAAAGAGTCCTCTCCTGCTGATGTTCAGGTGTATATCAGTATGTAGTGTCTCTACTTTAAAGAGTCCTCTCCTGCTGATATTCAGGTGTATATCAGTATGTAGTGTCTCTACTTTAAAGAGTCCTCTCCTGCTGATGTTCAGGTGTATATCAGTTTGTTGTGTCTCTACTTTAAAGAGTCCTCTCCTGCTGATGCTCAGGTGTATATCAGCATGTAGTGTCTCTACTTTAAAGAGTCCTCTCCTGCTGATGTTCAGGTGTATATCAGTAAGAAGTGTCTCTACTTTAAAGAGTCCTCTCCTGCTGATGTTCAGGTGTATATCAGTATGTAGTGTCTCTACTTTAAAGAGTCCTCTCCTGCTGATGTTCAGGTGTATATCAGTATGTAGTGTCTCTACTTTAAAGAGTCCTCTCCTGCTGATGTTCAGGTGTATATCAGTATGTAGTGTCTCTACTTTAAAGAGTCCTCTCCTGCTGATGTTCAGGTGTATATCAATATGTAGTGTCTCTACTTCAAAGAGTCCTCTCCTGCTGATGTTCAGGTGTATATCAGCATGTAGTGTCTCTACTTTAAAGAGTCCTCTCCTGCTGATGTTCAGGTGTATATCAGTAAGTAGTGTCTCTACTTTAAAGAGTCCTCTCCTGCTGATGTTCAGGTGTATATCAGTATGTAGTGTCTCTACTTTAAAGAGTCCTCTCCTGCTGATGTTCAGGTGTATATCAGTATGTAGTGTCTCTACATTAAAGAGTCCTCTCCTGCTGATGTTCAGGTGTATATCAGTATGTAGTGTCTCTACTTTAAAGAGTCCTCTCCTGCTGATGTTCAGGTGTATATCAATATGTAGTGTCTCTACTTCAAAGAGTCCTCTCCTGCTGATGTTCAGGTGTATATCAGCATGTAGTGTCTCTACTTTAAAGAGTCCTCTC
>CM053242.1:2681941-2694441 GCA_028583405.1 Pogonophryne albipinna
GATCCGAGTGCCAAGCGGAATTACGGAAACGAACCTCCGGAGCTTTGAAGAGAAGTTTCACTGTCGTTATCGTAAGCCCCTATAATCCATCATATCTGGGAATCAAATTAACATATATGTACACACACACACACACACACACACACACACACACACACACACACACACCACACACACACACACACACACACACACATACTTTCTATCTCTTTCTAAACACACACACACACACACACACACACACACACACACACACACACACACACACACACACACACACACACACACACACACACTTAAATGCAAGCACTCACATAATTTCTGTCTCTTTCTAACACACACACCACACACACACACACACACACACACACACACACACACACACACACACACACACACACACACACACACACACACACACACACACACACACACACACACACACACACACACACACACACACACACACACACACACACACACACATACTTTCTATCTCTTTCTAACACACACACACACACACACACACACACACACACACACACACACACACACACACACACACACACTTAAATGCAAGCACTCACATAATTTCTGTCTCTTTCTAACACACACACACACACACACACACACACACACACACACACACACACACACACACACACACACACACACACACACACACACACACACACACACACACACACACACACACACACACACACACACACACACACACACACACACACACACACACACACACACACACACACACACACACACACACACACACTTGCAGAGAGGCCAAATCATTAGTTGTAGGTTAATTAGTGTTATAATTAATAACCTAGAAGACATTCCTGTGTGTGTGTGTGTGTGTGTGTGTGGGGGGGGGGTGTCTGTGTGTGTATAACGAGGGGTCGGGAGTTAAATCATATTAATTTCAACATTGATTAAGCAATAAAAAAGACTTTTAACTAGCGGGGGTGTATATCACTTCACCGCATAGGCATCGCAATTTAAATCTATGTATTAATTAAAATGCACATGTGAATGTGTGTGTGTGTGTGTGTGTGTGTGTGTGTGTGTGTGTGTGTGTGTGTGTGTGTGTGTGTGTGTGTGTGTGTGTGTGTGCGTGTGTGTGTGTGTGTGTGAGACGCCGAGGTTTCTGGAGCGAGGAAGGGATCAACACTCTTTAGCGGAGATAAAGAGAGGGAGAGATTTGAAGAGGAGTGATAGCAAAACATGGATGTGATTCAGAGAAAACGAAGAAGAAGAAGAAGAAGAAGAAGAAGAAGAAGAAGAAGAAGAAGAAGAAGAAGAAGATGAAGATGAAGAAGAAGAAGAAGAAGAAGAAGAGGGGATCGAGGGAATGTGTGAGAGGTGGAGATAAAATAAAAAGAGAGAGAGAGAGGGAGGAAAGGGGGGAGAGAGAGTGACTGCTGTGTGATTGGATAAGCGCCAGTGGACTCTTTGAAATTGCGATCCCCTCAGATATGCATTTCAACGTATATAGCTTAACTTTTTCTCATAGATAACAGCTTCGTTAGCCCAAACACTTTGCCAACTTGAAAGCGCTTTAATTCCCCGTGCGGCCTCTTTGGTGATTGATCTGCTTTGAAGGGAGGTTTTCACAGAAGAAGAAGAAGAAGAAGAAGAAGAAGAAGAAGAAGAAGAAGAAGAAGAAGAAGAAGAAGAAGAAGAAGAAGAAGAGACGTTTTAATGGCGGCCACACTTATGTTGTTCTTGATTGCGTCACTTTATACCTGGATTTTGTCATTTTAAACGTATCATAAGTTCATTTCTCGTCAAAGCCGCCAATAGGGATGTTTTAAATGGAAAAGAGGCAGAAGAAGAAGCAGAACAACATCAACAACAACAACTAGAGGAAGTAGAAGTTACATTTTGACGGTGGGCAAACTTATTTTGTCCTGGATGACGTCAGTTTTGTAAATGTGTATGCATCACATGTACATTTCTCAGTGCTCGCTGTTTGTGTGAAACCTGTGGGATTTTTAACATTTCAAGGAGTTCAAATAACGTAATTTTTTTTACAAAATGACATTTATTCACTTCTTTTCCCTATTGTAGAACGTCAACACCGGCCTGATTCCTCCGTTTCACTTGGAGACTAGCAGCATGTTAGCTTAGCTTAGCACAAGTTCAGCGGAAACAGCTTTGTCGTAAGGAAGTACAATGACTCACTTGAGTGTATAATAACTGAAGGGAACGTATTTAGTCGTGGATTACGTTTCATTTAGACGTATCACAAAGACATTTCTAATTAAAGTCCACAGAAGTCTATGCAGGGAGGTCACTGAGGGTGTGAAGCCAAATCAACGGTGACTTCTTAACATTTTCTTCCGTCACTCCAAATAACGTTAAAAAAACCTACTTGTTTTATAGGTTTTAGAAGCAAAAGAGGTGAAGAAGAAGAAGTGACGTTTCATGACAGCCAAACTTATTTTGACCTGGTTTTCGTTTTTTCTACATTTCTCATCAAAGTTGCCAATCGGTCGCCGTTTGTGTGAAACCTGTGCGACTTTTAACATTTGTAGGCGTTACGTTACTTCATATAACATATTAAAATGTACGAAATTACATTTATTAGCTTCTTTTCCCGATTGTGGAAGATCAACACCGGCCTTATTCCTCAGCTTAATTTGGAAAGCAAAAATCAACGTTGACTTTTTGATGCAAAAGAAGCCAAAGAAGAAGAAGAAGAAGAAGAAGAAGAAGAAGAAGAAGAAGAAGAAGTGACGTCTTTATGGCGGCCAAAACTTGTGGCGACGGCTCTGAGGTGTTTTCGGGGGTTTGGGATGCAAACAAAGGTGGGAAATAATTGAGTCCTAACAGCGTTGTTGAAGAGCGGCGGTGAGTTAGTGGCTGTGTTTTCGCTGCCAAGGCTTTCCCCAGACCCTGAAGGCCTCTTCTGAAGGTAAGCTCAATAAAACACCTGGAGGTTAGACTGCAGCAGGTGAGTCTGATCAGAGTCAGGCTGCTGCAGGAGCACAGCAGCACACTGCACCAGAAACTCTTTCAAATGGATTTCAATGGAGTTGTAGTTTTACTATTGAAAGGGCAGCAACACCACACAGAGAAGCGCATGCATAGAGATGTAAAAACAACAAAAAGGAAGGGGGAAATAACCTTAAACTAATTCTTATAAATGCAGAAAGGACAATGCACGTTTATTTAAGTATTTAATGTGAACACTCTGAAGTGTATAGTCATTTTGAAGTCAGATTAGTCTTCTGGAAATGTGTCCTTTACGATAACATGTGATAATTATTCACAGAATTCAAATGTTCTTTGAAGACGGTTATTTAAAAAAATGAAATCAGTCGTTCTATATTGCTCAACCCTATAGGAACTATAGATGTTACATGTTGTACCTACAGTATACCAGCAGTAAAACACACACACACACACACATGCACACACACACGCGCATGCACACACCACAGGGGCAAGTACAAACAACCTCAGTGCACAAAGAAAAAAACAGACATCAGGTTTAAACACACACACACTTCATAAAGCTACCACACACACACACACACTTCATAAAGCTACCATACACACACACATACACACACACACACACACACACACACACACACACACACACGGAGTCTCCGCAGGGTGTTGGAGGGAAAAATGATGAGAAGATCAATCATCAGCTGTCAACAGTAGCTAATAGAGTATGAGAACAACATATTAACTATACTGGTTAGATTAACACTCACACACACACACACACACACACAACCAACACACACACACCAACACACACTAATGCAATGCTACCTATTGATCAGTTTCAGATTTGATTAGCTTATCAGTCAAAAATGATCCGTAAAACTGCAAAACCCAACAAAGATCACTACCTTTGAGCGAAATGCACCTCAGCACTTGTGCCAAAGCACACTTTTAACTGTGTTGATGATACAAAAAAGGTGTTTTATTGTACCTGTGATTCCCTCCTGTGTGTTTGGTGGAAAACAGATTGATCTCCACGGAGAGACTCTGGCACCGCGGCTGTGCTTTCCTCCTGAAAGCTGCCAGAGAGGAGAAGGAGAAGCATTTCATTTTGAGCGAAGATGGAAAGCTGGAAATTCACCTGGAAGAATGTGAGAGCTTTTTAACTAAAGCCCGAAACGCTCCAACAAGGCTGACGTGATCTGAGAGGAGGATAAATAAAGAAACGTATTGTTTACAAGTCCAAATAGTAAGTTCACATAACACGCAGAGATGTGGGGATATGTCATCGAAACAAACCAAGGAAATTAGAACAAAATAGTTGGAAAATGATCGCTATCCCATCAACATGTTTAGAACTGAAGAATATTAAAAAATGTCCTGTAGCTTTTTTGGTTTTATTCCAATATAAATAATTGTTCAGCAGCATCTAGTGGCCATTAGCGGTACTGCATCACCCTGAACATCACATTAGCAACTTAGCTGTACAAATGTACTTAAACCAATCAACATGACAAATATCGTCCAATCAAAACAAGAATCATCATCAACTAAAACTGCTGTAAAACGATTACTAAAAAATATATAATTTTTTTGAAGCAACCATTAATATCTTTGCATTATTTTAACTTTATTTGCTGAACATTATATGGGAAGTTCAACACCATATATATTTATTATTTAAATACGGAGCTACAGCCAGCAGCCTGTTACTGCATTTGATGTATCTAAATGTTTTATTTCATATATATTTAGCGGTTTTTAAAAGTACAACATTTGACAGCAGCATCTAGTGGCCATTAGTGGGACTGCAGCCTCATTCACGTTAGCGTAACAGATGTAACTAAACCACGACTATAACTTGTAATTGTTATTGTGGTGTCAGTTTTTAGAACAATTACAGTATTTTAGGCACAAACAAGACACACACACACACACACACACACACACACGTACCTCCGTTTAAAGTGTGTGTATAGCATTAAAGGCTAAATCACATTAAAGAGAGACACAATTAAACTGAAAACAGAATTGACTCTCAAACAGGAAACTACAGTCGCACTCCTTTCTTTGACCTCCTTAATGATCCATTACAGCAGTGTGTGTGTGTGTGTGTGTGTGTGTGTGTGTGTGTGTGTGTGTGTGTGTGTGTGTGTGTGTGTGTGTGTGTGTGTGTGTGTGTGTGTGTGTGTGTGTGTGTGTGTGTGTGTGTGTGTGTGTGTGTGTGTGTGTGTGTGTGTGTGTGTGTGTGTGTTGACCTTTCCCCAGTGTTAGCCATCACAGGAGGTATTAATGGACTAATCACATTAAACAGAGAATCATTAATCATCTCCCCTCAGCGCTGTCACTGCCACGCAACGCCTAATCAACTCTATTGTTTACACCACACACACACACACACACACACACAAAGGCTGGCATGAGGCTGGCACAAGCTCTGATGCGCACACACACACTCGGGGGTTGAAACGTGCAATTTTCAGTAAAAACACCTTGAAATTGATATAAAAAACACATTTTGCAGCTAAATCTCTATTTTCTCTTTCTTTCATATTTTCTTAATTTTTTTGCATGTTTTCCTTATTTGTCATCTTTTCTCTTTCCTCTTCTTCCTCTTCATGTCTCCTGTTTCTTCCTCCCTCCCCCTTTCTCTCCCCTCCATCACCCTCCGACTCTCCATCTTTCATCCTCTCCTCTCTGTACGCTGTTTTGCTGATTCAGCAGCGGCGTCATTAAGATGCCTGGCAAAAGGCAACACACACACACACACACAAAGAAACACACACACACACACACACACACACACACAAAGAAACACACACACACACTTGGCATCTTTAATAATCAGACACACAAAGCTTAAAGTGACACCATGCTGAACGAAGCTAAATACGTCCAAAAGTTAATTTAAATCCGTATGTTAATGAAATTTCCGCCCTCGTTGCTGATTGGCTGTCATATTACTGAACGTTTCGTTGTGTTTCTGTCGATAAATCCCCAAATGTAAGAACGTTTGAGTTTTGATCTGATATGTGTTATAGTGCAGCAAATCTTTTTCTATGATGTTCTAACTCTTTAAAGTAGAGACACTACATACTGATATACACCTGAACATCAGCAGGAGAGGACTCTTTAAAGTAGAGACACTACATACTGATATACACCTGAACATCAGCAGGAGAGGACTCTTTAAAGTAGAGACACTACATACTGATATACACCTGAACATCAGCAGGAGAGGACTCTTTAAAGTAGAGACACTACATACTGATATGCACCTGAACATCAGCAGGAGAGGACTCTTTAAAGTAGAGACACTACATACTGATATACACCTGAACATCAGCAGGAGAGGACTCTTTAAAGTAGAGACACTACATACTGATATACACCTGAACATCAGCAGGAGAGGACTCTTTAAAGTAGAGACATTACATACTGATATACACCTGAACATCAGCAGGAGAGGACTCTTTAAAGTAGAGACACTACATACTGATATACACCTGAACATCAGCAGGAGAGGACTCTTTAAAGTAGAGACACTACATACTGATATACACCTGAACATCAGCAGGAGAGGACTCTTTAAAGTAGAGACACTACATACTGATATACACCTGAACATCAGCAGGAGAGGACTCTTTAAAGTAGAGACACTACATACTGATATACACCTGAACATCAGCAGGAGAGGACTCTTTAAAGTAGAGACACTACATACTGATATACACCTGAACATCAGCAGGAGAGGACTCTTTAAAGTAGAGACACTACATACTGATATACACCTGAACATCAGCAGGAGAGGACTCTTTAAAGTAGAGACACTACATACTGATATACACCTGAACATCAGCAGGAGAGGACTCTTTAAAGTAGAGACACTACATACTGATATGCACCTGAACATCAGCAGGAGAGGACTCTTTAAAGTAGAGACACTACATACTGATATACACCTGAACATCAGCAGGAGAGGACTCTTTAAAGTAGAGACACTACATACTGATATACACCTGAACATCAGCAGGAGAGGACTCTTTAAAGTAGAGACACTACATACTGATATACACCTGAACATCAGCAGGAGAGGACTCTTTAAAGTAGAGACACTACATACTGATATACACCTGAACATCATCAGGAGACGACTCTTTAAAGTAGAGACACTACATACTGATATACACCTGAACATCAGCAGGAGACGACTCTTTAAAGTAGAGACACTACATACTGATATACACCTGAACATCAGCAGGAGAGGACTCTTTAAAGTAGAGACACTACATACTGATATACACCTGAACATCAGCAGGAGAGGACTCTTTAAATTAGAGACACTACATACTGGTATACACCTGAACATCAGCAGGAGAGGACTCTTTAAAGTAGAGACACTACATACTGATATACACCTGAACATCAGCAGGAGAGGACTCTTTAAAGTAGAGACACTACATACTGATATACACCTGAACATCAGCAGGAGAGGACTCTTTAAAGTAGAAACACTACATACTGATATACACCTGAACATCAGCAGGAGAGGACTCTTTAAAGTAGAGACACTACATACTGATATACACCTGAACATCAGCAGGAGAGGACTCTTTAAAGTAGAGACACTACATACTGATATACACCTGAACATCAGCAGGAGAGGACTCTTTAAAGTAGAGACACTACATACTGATATACACCTGAACATCAGCAGGAGAGGACTCTTTAAAGTAGAGACACTACATACTGATATACACCTGAACATCAGCAGGAGAGGACTCTTTAAAGTAGAGACACTACATACTGATATACACCTGAACATCAGCAGGAGAGGACTCTTTAAAGTAGAGACACTACATACTGATATACACCTGAACATCAGCAGGAGAGGACTCTTTAAAGTAGAGACACTACATACTGATATACACCTGAACATCAGCAGGAGAGGACTCTTTAAAGTAGAGACACTACATACTGATATACACCTGAACATCAGCAGGAGAGGACTCTTTAAAGTAGAGACACTACATACTGATATACACCTGAACATCAGCAGGAGAGGACTCTTTAAAGTAGAGACACTACATACTGATATACACCTGAACATCAGCAGGAGAGGACTCTTTAAAGTAGAGACACTACATACTGATATGCACCTGAACATCAGCAGGAGAGGACTCTTTAAAGTAGAGACACTACATACTGATATACACCTGAACATCAGCAGGAGAGGACTCTTTAAAGTAGAGACACTACATACTGATATACACCTGAACATCAGCAGGAGACGACTCTTTAAAGTAGAGACACTACATACTGATATACACCTGAACATCAGCAGGAGAGGACTCTTTAAAGTAGAGACACTACATACTGATATACACCTGAACATCAGCAGGAGAGGACTCTTTAAATTAGAGACACTACATACTGGTATACACCTGAACATCAGCAGGAGAGGACTCTTTAAAGTAGAGACACTACATACTGATATACACCTGAACATCAGCAGGAGAGGACTCTTTAAATTAGAGACACTACATACTGGTATACACCTGAACATCAGCAGGAGAGGACTCTTTAAAGTAGAGACACTACATACTGATATACACCTGAACATCAGCAGGAGAGGACTCTTTAAAGTAGAGACACTACATACTGATATACACCTGAACATCAGCAGGAGAGGACTCTTTAAAGTAGAAACACTACATACTGATATACACCTGAACATCAGCAGGAGAGGACTCTTTAAAGTAGAGACACTACATACTGATATACACCTGAACATCAGCAGGAGAGGACTCTTTAAAGTAGAGACACTACATACTGATATACACCTGAACATCAGCAGGAGAGGACTCTTTGAAGAAGTGCCAGGTAACAGGCCTCATATCTTCCGGCTCCGTGAAAGTGTGTAAATGATTAGACGCGGAGAGAGAAGGAGGAACGGAAGGAAAGATTTGGGGAATTCCTGCAGCGGCTAAATAATAACATTACAGAAGAGAAGAGAGGAGGAGGATGAGCAGGACATAAAGATCAAAAGAAAGTGTTAAAGATTAAACCTTAAGATGAAGTTAAGAGGAGAAGAAGAGTCACAAAAGGTTGAGGAAGGACACGAGGAATAAAGCAAGTGACGAAATATAAACCATACAAAGAAATTGAATTAAAGAAATAGTAACATAATAAAAAAGACAGAAAATAAATCAAAGACAGTCATTTTTAAGGGAAAAGAGAGAAAGAATTAGAAAAACTAAACAAAAGAAATAACGGAAAGAAGTCAATGGATTAAAAACGTAAGAAACATAATCAAAAGGAAGGAAGTGAATGTGTGTAAATGAGGATCAGAGGAAAGTCTGTTAGCGTAGAAACGTTTAATTTGTAAGATGAGAGCCGGAGAGCTAACCAAGTGGAAAACATCGTCTGATTAAACCCTTCCTCTGTAATAATGAGATCTACTGCAATCCTTTAACACCATCCCACACACACACACACACACACACACACACACACACACACACACACACACACACACACACACACACACACACACACACACACACACACACACACACACACACACACACACACACACACACACACACACACACACACACACACACACACACACACACACACACACACACACACACACACACACACACACACACACACACACACACACACACACTTCAATCCAGGATTTTTAATATAAATTTAAGGTCAGACGTGTAATTTGCGTCAGTGTAACTGTGCTTTAATCACTTTAAGGACTCATCCTTCGTGAAGTGTGTGTGTGTGTGTGTGTGTGTGTGTGTGTGTGTGTGTGTGTGTGTGTGTGTGTGTGTGTGTGTGTGTGTGTGTGTGTGTGTGTGTGTGCAAAATGGAGCTGCAGTTTAGTTAACCAGCTGAGTAGGTAAGGACATTGTGTCGCTTCTGTTTGATTTTGACGTCAAGGAACATCAGCAGTCAAATGCTGGAAAGGATTTGTGAACAAAGTGTGAAAAACACCGTTAAAAAATATGAGAAAATATCCCCAAACAATATGTAAAACATTCAGAATATATGTGAAAAAATGAATCTAATATGTCGGGAAATTGGCCAGAAAATATTTAAAAAAATGACTAAATTCATGTGAAAAATGCAACATAAAAAAAGGAACAATCAGTATTTTACTTTTTGTACTTTTAATACATTTGACTGCACGATCACTACTCTGGCTTTCGACCAGTACTTTTACTCTACATGTCCATTTAGATGATAATACTTTTACTTGTGTGAGGAAAGCAGGACTTAGTGAAGGATTTAAGTAAAGGATCTGCACACTTCTTCCAGGAACATTGTTTCCACGTTCCACCCTCTCTTACTGTTCTTTTAATCCTGCAGCTTTTAATCTCAGAGTAATTGTGGGAGAGAACAAACGTCTGCCGGCTGTGAAATGCGAGCTAACGTGCTTACAGACGTCCTCCTCTGTCTCAGAGACAAATCCTATTTTCAGCTCTCATCGAGAACAGACGGGAGGATAGCTCTGTTTCAGTACCTCATTTAGACACACACACACTCTCACAGACACACACTCACTCTCACAGACACACACTCAGACACACTCTCTCACAGACACACACTCAGACACACTCTCTCACAGACAGACAGACAGACAGACAGACTCTCTCACAGACAGACAGACTCTCTCACAGACAGACAGACAGACAGACAGACAGACTCTCTCACAGACAGACAGACAGACAGACAGACAGACTCTCTCACAGACAGACAGACAGACAGACAGACAGACAGACTCTCTCACAGACAGACAGACAGACAGACAGACAGACTCTCTCACAGACAGACTCTCTCACAGACAGACAGACTCTCTCACAGACAGACAGACTCTCTCACAGACAGACAGACAGACAGACAGACTCTCTCACAGACAGACAGACAGACAGACAGACAGACAGACTCTCTCACAGACAGACAGACAGACAGACAGACTCTCTCACAGACAGACAGACAGACAGACAGACAGACTCTCTCACAGACAGACAGACAGACAGACAGACTCTCTCACAGACAGACAGACTCTCTCACAGACAGACAGACAGACAGACTCTCTCACAGACAGACAGACAGACAGACAGACTCTCTCACAGACAGACAGACAGACAGACAGACAGACAGACAGACTCTCTCACAGACAGACAGACTCTCTCACAGACAGACAGACAGACAGACAGACTCTCTCACAGACAGACAGACAGACAGACAGACAGACAGACTCTCTCACAGACAGACAGACAGACAGACAGACAGACTCTCTCACAGACAGACAGACAGACAGACAGACAGACTCTCTCACAGACAGACAGACAGACTCTCTCACAGACAGACAGACAGACAGACTCTCTCACAGACAGACAGACTCTCTCACAGACAGACAGACAGACAGACTCTCTCACAGACAGACAGACAGACAGACTCTCTCACAGACAGACAGACAGACAGACAGACAGACTCTCTCACAGACAGACAGACAGACAGACAGACTCTCTCACAGACAGACAGACAGACAGACAGACAGACAGACTCTCTCACAGACAGACAGACAGACAGACTCTCTCACAGACAGACAGACAGACAGACTCTCTCACAGACAGACAGACAGACAGACAGACTCTCTCACAGACAGACAGACAGACAGACAGACAGACTCTCTCACAGACAGACAGACTCTCTCACAGACAGACAGACAGACAGACAGACAGACTCTCTCACAGACAGACAGACAGACAGACAGACAGACTCTCTCACAGACAGACAGACAGACAGACAGACAGACTCTCTCACAGACAGACAGACAGACTCTCTCACAGACAGACAGACAGACAGACTCTCTCACAGACAGACAGACTCTCTCACAGACAGACAGACAGACAGACTCTCTCACAGACAGACAGACAGACAGACAGACTCTCTCACAGACAGACAGACAGACAGACAGACTCTCTCACAGACAGACAGACAGACAGACAGACTCTCTCACAGACAGACAGACAGACAGACAGACTCTCTCACAGACAGACAGACAGACAGACTCTCTCACAGACAGACAGACAGACAGACTCTCTCACAGACAGACAGACTCTCTCACAGACAGACAGACAGACAGACAGACTCTCTCACAGACAGACAGACAGACAGACAGACAGACTCTCTCACAGACAGACAGACAGACAGACAGACAGACTCTCTCACAGACAGACAGACAGACAGACAGACAGACTCTCTCACAGACAGACAGACAGACAGACTCTCTCACAGACAGACAGACTCTCTCACAGACAGACAGACAGACAGACAGACTCTCTCACAGACAGACAGACAGACAGACAGACAGACAGACTCTCTCACAGACAGACAGACAGACAGACAGACAGACAGACTCTCTCACAGACAGACAGACAGACAGACTCTCTCACAGACAGACAGACAGACAGACAGACAGACAGACTCTC
>CM053242.1:2699441-2709441 GCA_028583405.1 Pogonophryne albipinna
CATAAGAAGACTAGAAGTCACATCTAACCAGACTTAATTTAGAGATCATTGAATTTAAAGTAATATGTTTTCTATATTTGGATTGTCTGCGACTCGTAGAGTGTTTTCACATCATTTGCTCAATGGGAATATAGCCTAACATTGTAATTGGATATGTTGTGGGAGCACATACAGTGCCAGTGCATCAAAGCAGAGTAACCTATAAGTCAATATACTTTCCACTGATTTGGTTTGTGTAATGCATCAGCTGTAATGATAACTTGGATACTCATCATAATATACTTGTCTGGTAATATTTGGGATTATAGATTAAAAAGCGATTATGGTAGAAAATAATACAGTTAATTTGTCTTTTAACATACATTTACTTAAAGTTTGTGGTTCTTGTACTTTTTTAAGTATTCTATCTGTACTTCTTCTCCAGATTGAAAATATTGTATGTGTTAGCATCATTTAATCACTTTAATAACTTATTATATTTAGATTATGAGTATATATAAATATCTAAACCAGCATTTTAACTTCTTTTGTTTATAGAAATATTATTATTTATTTATCTTTTTATTGGATATTCTCACTTTCACTTCTAATGTTCATAAACATATTTAAATTACATGTTTGTAATTGTATCCATTTTTTTTATTTCACTCAAAAATGAAGCATCTGTAGAAAACCAATTCTGTTCAAGGTTAGTTTATTATTGTATTATATTATAAAGTATATTATTAGGCATTTAACACATCATAATTAAAAACAAAACAAACACACGAGCAAAAACAAAAAAGAAAATTCATAAAAGCGATAAAATACAGAAATGTGTTCTGATGAGTGTTTGCACACTGTACTATTGTACTTGTACTTGAGTAATGGATCCAAGTACTTCTCTCACCTCTGTGCACGCGGTCAGCGCGGGTTCAGAGTCCGGACATGACGTCAGCAGTGCCATTACGCGTCTGGAGAGCGCGCGCAGAGGATGGAGCTGGAGAGGCGCGGGTGAAGCCTCGGTGTTTCTGCGGGATTAACAGAGAGGAAGATGGACGGTAGATAGACCCTCTTCCTCCTCCTCCTCTTCCTCCTCCTCCTCTTCCTCCGGAGAGCCGCGCGGAGATGGGGGACCGGACCCGGAAGAGACTCCTCGCTTCGCGGTCCCGGGTCTCAAAGGAAACCAAGCTCCGGCTCCGGGTCCTCTTCCTGGACGAGAGCGAGCGCACCTTCGAGGTGGAGGTAACGCGGTCAATAACGGGGATAATACTTTAAAAATAACTTGTTTTATAATTACTTCATTGTTATTTAATGAATAACAACGTTTTTATTTCAACGCATGTGTTGTTTATGGTAGTAACTGTTATAAATCTCTTTTTTAAGCAGATGAATCGCAATTGAGATGAAGACAAACGATAATATTGGAAGGAGTTAAAACTGTCTCAACGCATACAGTTGCCTTCCACAGTAAACATTGAGTTTAAGTGCAGATGTATCCGTTTTTATTAACCCCTAAATGTTTAGGTTGATATGCCTTTCAGTTAATTATAAATAATCTATAAATACATCTATGGCTTTTACTCTTTCTTTGTACTCTAATACATTGTGTAATTGTCCTGTTCCTGCATTTTTGACTGCACTAAATAGGCCTTTCTGCATAGTCTATATTGAGATGCTGAAACTTTTGCACTTGACTTATTAAGTATGTCTTGGGTAAATCGTATGCACATGATGCAGGACTTGTACTCATAAGCAACTTGAGTATTTCACAGTGAAAGGACAGTAAAGTATCCGAGTGTGTGCGCAAAGATCTAATCCATCAGTAACATTTGAAGTTGAATAGATTCAGAGCTAGATCCTGTACCTTTACACCTGTTCCTAAAACGAGCATCCTGCATTATTATAATATATCATGGAGGGTTTTTGAAGGGGGTGGAAATATGAATATTGACAATTTAACTTTCTAATGAAATCTCCTGAAAGAATGAGTTGAACACAGTCACAGATGTTAGACGTGTTAACATCTGCAGCGCGAGGTGAACGCTCTGCTGTCGACGAACGGTCACGTGATCAGCCGTGAAGAGAAGAGACGGGTCAACGTGTCGCCTGCAAGGCAGTAACGCTGTCTAAAGAGCGCACGCGTGTGTGTGTCCCACATTTTCCACGCCCATGCTTTCTCTGTCAGCGGCCTGCGGGACATGAGGAGCATCTTTACAAGAGGAGGAGGAGAAAGGGAAGAAACAATAAAAGGGAGGAAGAGAAATGATGAGTGAATAGATGAGGGGGAATATCAACTATATCCACGCTGTGATAAGTGTGTCTGCTAGTGTGTGTGTGTGTGTGTGTGTGTGTGTGTGTGTGTGTGTGTGTGTGTGTGTGTGTGTGTGTGTGTGTGTGCTGACCTTTCCCCAGTGTTAGCCATCACAGGAGGTATTAATGGACTAATCACATTAAACAGAGTGTGTGCCCAGGCTGAGTTCCGCGGTGTCTCGCCGAACCCACACCAGTGAGCCAGCAGCAACAGCGAGCCTCGCAACATCCCGCCGAGTGTGTGTGTGTGTGTGTGTGTGTGTGTGTGTGTGTGTGTGTGTGTGTGTGTGTGTGTGTGCCCAGGCTGAGTTCCGCGGTGTCTCGCTGACCCCACACCAGTGAGCCAGCAGCAACAGCGAGCCTCGCAACGTCCCGCCGAGTGTGTGTGTGTGTGTGTGTGTGTGTGTGTGTGTGTGTGTGTGTGTGTGTGTGTGTGTGTGTGTGTGTGTGTGTGTGTGTGTGTGTGTGTGTGTGTGTGTGTGTGTGTGTGTGTGTGTGTGTGAGGAAGTCCGCGGATGGGTCCAAACGTAACGGCTCCGCGGACGTAACGTAACGGCTCCGCTGATTGGTCCATTTGGTCCAATCTGCGTAGCCGTTACGTTACCTTCACTATACCCGAAATACGTCACTATACCCAGGTGCTTCCTGGGTAGAGTGACGATGGAAAAAGAGAAACCCCCAACGAGGCGTTCTAGGGCAGCACAGACAGGTCTTCTCTGTGTTAGAGTTGGACTCGCTACAGGGTGCACTTTGAGGGTGTGTGGCTCTGCAGACCGTTCACATGCAGAACAACCTTCATAGCAACAAGGGGACGGGTGATAACCGGAACAGCATGACATGGGACCGTTAACTAGTCTCCGTTGAAGCAGACACATATCTGAATAATGTCGCTTTTTCAACTTGCAAAGCGTTCATTTTTAATTTGTGTTCTTGACGGAAAAAGCTTGTTCTAAACAGCATGGGAGACATATTAAATATTCAGAACAGAATACTGTTGGAGACGTATCCGTGAGGAAGGGATGGCTGAGAGACAGAGTGATCAAATGTATTCTTACGTTTATTGAAAGGAAATAAAATGCCTAGTACTTTAGTAATTGTACGCAGTTCTGTAAACTGTCTTTGTATCGTCTTAAAGTTTAACTAAAACTCTTTTCAATAATTCCATCTCTGTCCTTCCTGACTTTCTTTCTCAATACAATTTGTCCATTTCAGAATCTATACGTTTTGTTTGATCATTTTACTGTCAAAGCAGTCTGGAGAGAAACCTGCACTTTAATCCATTAAGGTAAAAACAATCCCATTTACCCTTAAATTCTAAACCTAACTCCCTTAAACGTCTCCTTTCTCTCTCTTCTTAACATCTCCTTCTCTCCTCTCTTCCCTTAACATCTCCTTCTCCTCTCTTCCCTTAACTCTCCTCTCTCCTCTCCTTCCTTAACGTCTCCTCTCTCTCCTCTCTTCCCTTAACGTCTCCTTCTCTCCTCTCTTCCCTTAACGTCTCCATCTTCTTCTCCTCTCTTCCCTTAACGTCTCCATCTCTCCTTCTCCTCTCTTCCCTTAATGTCTCCTTCTCTCCTCTCTTCCCTTAACGTCTCCTTCTCTCCTCTCTTCCCTTAACGTCTCCATCTCTCCTTCTCCTCTCTTCCCTTAACGTCTCCTTCTCTCCTTCTCCTCTCCCCTTAACGTCTCATCTCTCCTCTCCTCTCTTCCCTTAACGTCTCCTTCTCCTCTCTTCCCTTAACGTCTCCATCTCTCCTTCTCCTCTCTTCCCTTAACGTCTCCATCTCTCATTCTCCTCTCTTCCCTTAACGTCTCCATCTCTCCTTCTCCTCTCCTTCTCCTCTCTTCCTTAACGTCTCCTTCTCTCCTTCTCCTCTCTTCCCTTAACGTCTCCTTCTCTCCTTCTCCTCTCTTCCCTTAACGTCTCCATCTCTCCTTCTCCTCTCTTCCCTTAACGTCTCCATCTCTCCTTCTCCTCTCCCCTTAATGTCTCCATCTCTCCTTCTCCTCTCTTCCCTTAACGTCTCCTTCTCCTCTCTTCCCTTAACGTCTCCATCTCTCCTTCTCCTCTCTTCCTTAACGTCTCCATCTCTCATTCTCCTCTCTTCCCTTAACGTCTCCATCTCTCCTTCTCCTCTCCTTCTCCTCTCTTCCCTTAACGTCTCCTTCTCTCCTTCTCCTCTCTTCCCTTAACGTCTCCATCTCTCCTTCTCCTCTCTTCCCTTAACGTCTCCATCTCTCCTTCTCCTCTCTTCCCTTAACGTCTCCATCTCTCCTTCTCCTCTCTTCCCTTAACGTCTCCATCTCTCCTTCTCCCTCTTCCCTTAACGTCTCCATCTCTCCTTATCCTCTCTTCCCTTAACGTCTCCATCTCTCCTTCTCCTCTCTTCCCTTAACGTCTCCATCTCTCCTTCTCCTCTCTTCCCTTAACGTCTCCATCTCTCCTTCTGCTCTCTTCCCTTAACGTCTCCATCTCTCCTTCTCCTCTCTTCCCTTAACGTCTCCATCTATCCTTCTCCTCTCTTCCCTTAACGTCTCCATCTCTCCTTATCCTCTCTTCCCTTAACGTCTCCATCTCTCCTTCTCCTCTCTTCCCTTAACGTCTCCATCTCTCCTTCTCCTCTCTTCCCTTAAACGTCTCCATCTCTCCTCTTCTCCTCCCTTAACGTCTCCATCTCTCCTTCTCCTCTCTTCCCTTAACGTCTCCATCTCTCATTCTCCTCTCTTCCCTTAACGTCTGCATCTCTCCTTCTCCTCTCTTCACTTAACGTCTCCATCTCTCCTCTCTTCCCTTAACGTCTCCTTCTCTCCTTCTCCTCTCTTCCCTTAACGTCTCCATCTCTCATTCTCCTCTCTTCCCTTAACGTCTCCATCTCTCATTCTCCTCTCTTCCCTTAACGTCTCCATCTCTCCTTCTCCTCTCTTCCCTTAACGTCTCCATCTCTCCTTCTCCTCTCTTCCCTTAACGTCTCCATCTCTCCTTCTCCTCTCTTCCCTTAACGTCTCCATCTCTCCTCTCTTCCCTTAACGTCTCCATCTCTCCTTCTCCTCTCTTCCCTTAACGTCTCCATCTCTCATTCTCCTCTCTTCCCTTAACGTCTCCATCTCTCATTCTCCTCTCTTCCCTTAACGTCTCCATCTCTCATTCTCCTCTCTTCCCTTAACGTCTCCATCTCTCCTCTCCCTCTCTTCACTTAACGTCTCCATCCTCTCCTTCTCCTCTCTTCCCTTAACGTCTCCATCTCTCCTTCTCCTCTCTTCACTTAACGTCTCCTTCTCCTCTCTTCCCTTAACGTCTCATTCTCTTCTTCTCCTCTCTTCCCTTAACGTATCCATCTCTCCTTCTCCTCTCTTCCCTTAACGTCTCCATCTCTCCTTCTCCTCTCTTCCCTTAACGTCTCCATCTCTCCTTCTCCTCTCTTTCCTTAACGTTATCCTTCTCTCCTCTCTTCCCTTAACGTCTCCATCTCTCCTCTCTTCCCTTAACGTCTCCTTCTCTCTCTTCTCCTCTCTTCCCTTAATGTCTCATTCTCCTTCTCCTCTCTTCCCTTAACGTCTCCATCTCTCCTTTCTCCTCTCTTCCCTTAACGTCTCCATCTCTCCTTCCTCCTCTCTTTCCTTAAGTCTCCTTCTCTCCTCTCTTCCCTTAATGTCTCATTTCTCCTTCTCCTCTCTTCCCTTAACGTCTCCATCTCTCCTTCACCTCTCTTCCCTTAACGTCCCCATCTCTCCTTCTCCTCTCTTCCCTTAACGTCTCCATCTCTCCTTCTCCTCTCTTCCCTTAATGTCTCCATCTCTCCTTCTCCTCTCTTCCCTTAACGTCTCCATCTCTCCTTCTCCTCTCTTTCCTTAACGTCTCCTTCTCTCCTCTCTTCCCTTAACGTCTCCATCTCTCCTCTCTTCCCTTAACGTCTCCTTCTCTCCTTCTCCTCTCTTCCCTTAACTGTCTCATCTCTCCTTCTCCTCTCTTCCCTTAACGTCTCCATCTCTCCTTCTCCTCTCTTCCCTTAACGTCTCCTTCTCCTCTCTTCCCTTAACGTCTCCATCTCTCCTTCACCTCTCTTCCCTTAACGTCCCCATCTCTCCTTCTCCTCTCTTCCCTTAACGTCTCCATCTCTCCTTCACCTCTCTTCCCTTAACGTCCCCATCTCTCCTTCTCCTCTCTTCCCTTAACGTCTCCATCTCTCCTCTCTTCCCTTAACGTCTCCATCTCTCCTCTCTTCCCTTAACGTCTCCATCTCTCCTTCTCCTCTCTTCCCTTAATGTCTCATTTCTCCTTCTCCTCTCTTCCCTTAACGTCTCCATCTCTCCTTCTCCTCTCTTCCCTTAACGTCTCCTTCTCCTCTCTTCCCTTAACGTCCCCATCTCTCCTTCTCCTCTCTTCCCTTAACGTCTCCATCTCTCCTTCACCTCTCTTCCCTTAACGTCCCCATCTCTCCTTCTCCTCTCTTCCGTTAACATCTCCATCTCTCCTCTCTTCCCTTAACGTCTCCATCTCTCCTCTCTTCCCTTAACGTCTCCATCTCTCCTCTCTTCCCTTAACGTCTCCCTCTCTCCTTCTCCTCTCTTCCCTTAATGTCTCCATCTCTCCTTCTCCTCTCTTCCCTTAATGTCTCCTTCTCTCCTTTTCCTCTCTTCCCTTAACGTCTCCATCTCTCCTTCTCCTCTCTTCCCTTAACGTCTCCATCTCTCCTTCTCCTCTCTTCCCTTAACGTCTCCATCTCTCCTTCTCCTCTCTTCCCTTAACGTCTCCATCTCTCATTCTCCTCTCTTCCCTTAATGTCTCCATCTCTCCTTCTCCTCTCTTCCCTTAACGTCTCCTTCTCCTCTCTTCCCTTAACGTCTCCATCTCTCCTTCTCCTCTCTTCCCTTAACGTCTCAATCTCTCATTCTCCTCTCTTCCCTTAACGTCTCCATCTCTCCTTCTCCTCTCTTCCCTTAACGTCTCCATCTCTCCTTCTCCTCTCTTCCCTTAACGTCTCCATCTCTCATTCTCCTCTCTTCCCTTAACGTCTCCATCTCTCATTCTCCTCTCTTCCCTTAACGTCTCCTTCTCCTCTCTTCCCTTAACGTCTCCATCTCTCCTTCTCCTCTCTTCCCTTAACGTCTCAATCTCTCATTCTCCTCTCTTCCCTTAACGTCTCCATCTCTCCTTCTCCTCTCTTCCCTTAATGTCTCCATCTCTCCTTCTCCTCTCTTTCCTTAACGTCTCCTTCTCTCCTTCTCCTCTCTTCCCTTAACGTCTCCATCTCTCCTTCTCCTCTCTTCCCTTAACGTCTCCTTCTCCTCTCTTTCCTTAACGTCTCCATCTCTCCTTCTCCTTTCTTCCCTTAACATCTCCATCTCTCCTTCTCCTCTCTTCCCTTAACGTCTCCATCTCTCCTTCTCCTCTCTTCCCTTAACGTCTCCATCTCTCCTTCTGCTCTCTTCCCTTAATGTCTCCATCTCTCCTTCTCCTCTCTTCCCTTAATGTCTCCATCTCTCCTTCTCCTCTCTTCCCTTAACGTCTCCATCTGTCCTTCTCCTCTCTTCCCTTAACGTCTCCATCTCTCCTTCTCCTCTCTTCCCTTAACGTCTCCCTCTCTCCTCTCTTCCCTTAACGTCTCCATCTCTCCTCTCTTCCCTTAACGTCTCCATCTCTCTTCTCTTCCCTTAACGTCTCCATCTCTCCTCTCTTCCCTTAACGTCTCCATCTCTCCTTCTCCTCTCTTCCCTTAACGTCTCCATCTGTCCTTCTCCTCTCTTCCCTTAACGTCTCCATCTCTCCTTCTCCTCTCTTCCCTTAACGTCTCCATCTCTCCTCTCTTCCCTTAACGTCTCCATCTCTCCTCTCTTCCCTTAACGTCTCCATCTCTCCTTCTCCTCTCTTACCTTAACATCTCCATCTCTCCTTCTCCTCTCTTACCTTAACATCTCCATCTCTCCTTCTCCTCTCTTACCTTAACATCTCCATCTCTCCTTCTCCTCTCTTCCCTTAACGTCTCCATCTCTCATTCTCCTCTCTTCCCTTAACGTCTCCATCTCTCCTTCTCCTCTCTTCCCTTAACGTCTCCATCTCTCCTTCTCCTCTCTTCCTCCATCTCTAATTACCCAGCAGTTGTTTGTGCGTTACATCAGGAGGTTTTATTTTAGTGTTAGCTGTCTGCTAGCCATTGTTTAGCGGCATGGCGGGGGTGTCTGGACGCCTCTTATTAACTTGTCATGAGGAAGAGGAGATGAAGAGGAGGGACAGCAGCTGAAGCCGATTACAGAGAGAAACGGATGATTAGTGGAGACTAACGGCCGCCCACACAACAACAACCAGAGCACTTAGTGTCGATGGAGGAGTTCAATCTGGAGGAATACACTTTACCGTGTACATTTCCAACTTTAAATACTACATGTTAACACTTAAACAGTAGCTTTGTGCAAAAAATGCAAATAATGATGTGGATATAGTGACTCAACTGCTGGCTATAGCTGCTATCATTAACAATAAACAAAAAACAACAATTGTAAGAAATGTGAATATTTAACACTTACCGTTACAGACCAATGATGAATAATAATAATAATAGTACAAATCTATGCTTTTGATTGGTGCTTACCTAATCACTGAAATACTACAAGTAAATCAAAAGTAATCCAATAAATAAACTCCAAAACAATTTACCCAAAATATTAAAGGTCCCATGTCATGTCCATTTCTACTGATCATATTTCCATTGTTGAGGTCTACTAGAATAGATTTACATTGTTCGATGTTCCAAACTCACATAGGTTTCTCACACAGCATCTCTGTATAGTCTGTGTATTCACTCTCTGTCCTACACGGCGTGTTGGAGCTCCTGCCCCCCCCCCCCCTCCCTGTGAGCCCAGTGTGCTCTGATTGGTCGGGACGTTGCGAGGCTCGTTGCTGCGAGGAGCGGACAGGTTTCCGGGTCAGCGATACAGAGAGAACAAGCGAAACTCATCCTGAGCACAAACACTCACAGCCGAAGTAAAAACAACAAGTGTGGCTTGATATTGAGAAAGAAAAAGGTTTCTAACGCTGTGAGAATGGGTCTGCGGAGAGCATTCCTCCGCGATCCCAACTCGTCTATTACCAGCCAGGGAGCTCTATGCAAGTCAATGGGACTCCCTGTTAGGTAGCCAAGGGGTCCTGGTGTGTGAGGGGCTCCAAGGATTGGTCCATTTGGGCCAATCCGGTCATTTGTTGTTGATTTGGGTGTTCACACGTCACAGAACCCAGGAAGCACACAATGGAAAAAGAGAAATGTCCAACGAGGCGTTCTGGGGCAGCACAGACAGGTCTTCTAATTCACGCTACTAAATCCTTCAATTATTCTGAACATGTGGGTTTACTATTCTGCTGCCTGGTCACTCCTCTGTGGATGAATTGATGAAATACTCCTGTAGTAAAAGTATTTGTATTTAATTCATGCATTTAATTGTAGATAACTGTATGAATCAGCATCTTGTAGGTTTGGGGAAGAATGGCCATAAGTATAACAGATTTAAAGGATTTTGTAATGTTGTGACTATAGCTTAAAGTACATTTAACTGTGCATACAAAGTCATCCTAAATGATATCATGAAGTCACTCTTGAGAAGTTACAGCAGAATAAATCCTTAACATTTCAAAACAAAGAATTGATTTCGGTTAACCTGTCTTCCCAACATTAACTTTACTGTGATTTGAGATTTTGGTTTGTATGTCTTGTAAAAT
>CM053242.1:2714441-2751941 GCA_028583405.1 Pogonophryne albipinna
TAAAAAATAATTAAAAAATACAGTCATTTAATGGTCCACTCTTCATACCTGACTTTCACACTTAGTCTGAGTTTCAGATGATGCAGATTATGAATCCTAAAGACATGGTTTGGTTGACTTTGTTCAGTCAAAATGTTCCACAAATGTTAATCTTGAATTTGACCACATTTGGGTTGGGAATGACAGATTAATGGATCTTTTTCTTCTGTGCTTTCTAGGGAAACACTAAGATCAACACGTTCAGCTGGGCGAAGATCCGCAAGTTGAGCTTTAAGCGCAAACATTTCCTCATCAAACTACACGACACGGTCGGGGTGAGGCTTTACTGGGAGTTCTTCGACTGCATTGGTTCAATACGTATCTATTATGTGTCTTGTCGTGGCTTTCTTCCTTATTTTTCTATTAAACAGACATCTCGTTTTCTTTCCTTTATCTTACTTACAGTTGATGAGTGGCCTCCTTTGGTTTGGATGATATTATGCAATGGGTTTGCTCCAAATTAAAATAACAAACTTTTACACATGCAACAAAGAAAAGAGGCCTTTAAAATGGTCAAAACAAAGAGGTAAAACTTAAATAAAATAACAAACAACTTAGGTATTCTTTCTTCCTATGTTAAGGCTTATATAACTTAGTCACTTAAAGGGGAATTGAACGGTTAAAAACTGTGCCTCAATGGCGTCTTTCTAACAGGTTGCCCATCACTGTGTCTTTAGAGGAGGCGCCGCCGTGGGAATTGTAGTCTTTTATTCTCTGGTTGACTACAGACGTCACGATTAGGTGGCCTTTCTTATAAAACCAAGATACTGGCTCTAACATGTCTGGTAATGTACATATGTGTCCGTGCAGACGTCGTGTAAGGACACACTAGAGTTCTCCATGGCCAGTCGAGATGTGTGCAAGTGTTTCTGGAAAACAAGTGTTGAGTACCACGCTTTCTTCAGACTGGCCGAGGAACCGAACACAATACACAAAACTCTGCTGTCCTGTAAGGGCTCCAGCTTCAGATACAGGTACATTAAATCCTACCAATAACACTAGTTCAGTTCTGTCATATTGTCCTGATGCTGTACATGATCAGGCTTTTGCGACGACTCTTGGTTTGTTGTTGTTACTCAAACTCTACTAGTGGACGGACTCAGAAACAGCTGCTGGAGTGTATGGGATCAGGAGAGAAGAAGCCTGCGCACTTTGAGAGGTGAGAATAAATTAAATCAATCATATCAAGGTTTACACACTAATAACAATGCTAATCGACCTACTTTATGTAAATACCACCATCAAAGCTACTACAGGTGATTAAAACTGTTTTTTACTAAGAAGCAAACTATTAGTTAGTCTGGTTTACCTTTTGGAAATAACCCACATTTCCCTTTCTTGTTGTTGGATTTACTGTACATTCGACAAACTGTTAATAATGTTTAAATCTTGGCTCAACTTGCTTTGGAGGAAATAACAATCACATATCTAATAACTTATCTTCTTGGTGTTTATCCAGGGCTTACTGCCAGTCGGACTACGACCCTCGACAGTGTCGCTCTTCGCCTGATCTCCTCACAGACGTCTCAAAACAGGTGATAATCTAAAAGAAATCTACCATTTATTCGAAAACCCATGCATATACTATATTGGAAGTAGAACTGCATTGATAGTCGATTCAAGGGCCACTATTTTAATTATACATTAAAGTCATTTTTTGAGCAAACAGACACATGCTTTTCTTGATTTTGCCTTTTATAACTTGAACATCTGTGCGGTTTACTTTTTAAGAATGAAGTCAAGCAAACATGCCTTTCTTAGTTTTACGCTAAATAAGTGTGTTGTGTGAGTGTTGGATTGTTGGAGAGAATTTGGTCTCATTTTTGTATTCGGCCAAAGGTTTCTATGGGTTGTTGTAAAAACCTAGGACCATAGCAACTTCTCTTGAATAAGAACTTTTGGACGGACCAATCTTTGACGGCTTCACTTTGGTCTCTAGGAAACTTTGGCAAGACATAATTCATCAAGACAATGCTTGGTAGATAAATAGCCAATTAATATAACTAACCGATGCATATACTATATTTGAAGTAGAGCTGCATTGATAATCGATTCAAGGGCCACTCTTATAATCATTGATTAATTGTAAAAAGTCATTTTTTGAGCAAACAGAAACATGCTTTTTCTTAGTTTTACCCTAAATAACCCGAGTGTTGGACTGTTGGAGAGATTTGTGTTTCCTTTTTGTATTCGGCTAAAGGTTTGATGGATTGTTGTAAAAACCTAGGACCATAGCAACTTCTCTTGAATAAGTTTGGACAAGAACTGTTGGTCGGACCAATCTTTCACGCCTTCACTTTGGTCTCTGGGATACTGCGGATTGACATAATTCCTCAAGACAATGATTGGCAGATAACTACCCAATGAATATAACTAAAGTGTAATGTTTGTGTGTGTTACCTCCTCAGATGTATGAGCAGTCCCACCTCTTCACGCGCCCGAGTCACGCGTTGGCGGTCTGCAGTCAGGATGAGATGGACCCCCACGAGCGAGGCGTCAAAGTCACCCATAGGACTCGCCCTCTCACCAGAGTCACTCCTTTATCTCCATCTTTACAACAAACATCAAGTCCTTCGTCCAAGCTGAGATCTACCTCCACATCCGTGATGGACGACACAAGGTTGGGACGCATTGGGATTCAGCGACAAGCCCAAAGATTAGCCGGCGTCTACGGGAATCGATCAAGACGTCGACCAAATCCCCAACCACACCCAGACGCTGGTCAACAGCTGGTTCTTCTTTACCCAAACAGTCCTGCCTACCAGTTCCACCCCGTCCTCCCAACATTCCCATTGGCAAGTTCCTCGCCTCTTAACAGACACCCGTACTTGTCAGACTACGTCACCGTATCATCGTTGGAACGCTTCCCTCAAACAAGGAGGGATTACGTGCCAATGGACGGTTTATCACGACCGACTTTCTACCCGCAAACAAATCAAGATTCGCCGCAAATCAGGAGGCAACTTCGCCCATCTGGATCAGGCGGACTTGGGTTGAGTCGGGTTTACCAGCCGGGATGTAACGGATCGAGGCTACTAGGCGTCGGACGAACTGAACCGGGACATTACAGCGACGACTGCAACTTTCTACCTGGGCTTCCTCGGCGAGTAGCTAGCCAACCGGATGTCAAGTTTCACCTTTCGAGGAGTTCTAACCCCTCCTTTGACCCGGCGTCTGAGTTTCGTCCTCTTGGGTACTACCCACATCTTAACCGCCCTTCAAGACCCACTTACCTCCCGCTGAATTCCACCCCAGTTCGAGATCGACCCACATCTCTTTGTATGATCGGCAGCACAATGGGAAGCTACAGCGACTCAGACCCGGAGGTTTTTTATCCTTATTACTGCAAACCACCCCCAATTGGGAGAAAGGTTCGTCCCCCTGGACTCGCCAGAATGAGGTTTTCTTCTGGAAGCCTCCAACTGGACGAGGAGGAAGAGGAGGAAGAGGATAATGGAGCGGCGAAAGGTAAAGCACACAAGGAGTTGAAGGGTGAAGAAGAGAAGAAAAAAGGAGGAGACAGAGCTGCGCTTACTAAAGTAACACTGTAGATAAAGACGAAAACCAAGGTTCATGATGTGATCACACTCAAAACCAGACACCTGCAGATGAAACAGGACAATAGCAACAATTGTGATGGATTCATTTGTATGAGTATTGTTTTTGAGGCGTACTGGCAGATAAAATGTACTGTTTTTGCCTTGTGTTAGTGAAACCTCAGCTTCTTCAGTAGCCACATTACGGGTAAAAGCGAGCTAATTTTGAGGATTACAAAAAGTCCTCCATCTATAAACCGATAGCAACAAACCCGGTTTACAGATAATTATGTTTTTGGCGTACTTTTTGTATCTGGGCATTGAAGTGATTGGGGATAAAGACAACTTTGCTAAAATAGGTTGGACATGAAAGACATTTTTAGTGATGTCAGTGTGATGCGTACGTATGTTTGGTAACTTCAAGGGTGGCGTAGCCGATCTTTATATGAATTGTTTTGGTGAATTCTGTAGAAAAATGTGAATAAAGTTGGTTGATATAACAGAACTGAATTTGCCAATATAGGATTATCAAAGGATGTGTTCAAATTAAAACAATTTAAGCAATCGGACTTTATCCAATTCTTTAAGACACATTGCAGTAACAGAAAATCAAATGGAAGCAAAGGTTATTAAATACGACTCACACCGTTTTCTCAAACTTAAATATTTATTAATAAAACTCTAAGTCCCGCTACAAAAAAAAAAGAGTACACTTCTGTAAAATCTTGCATCTTTCATTTTACATTTCCCCCCCATCAACAAGCATTGTCGTATCCCTTATGATATATAAAAAGACAAAAATATACAATGACCACGTTTTATAGCGTCTTTGGTACAAATCAGTAATTTCTTTGATTACAGCTCCCTTCATGCTCTTGAAATGACCGTCGGTACTTTCCCAATGATAGGTATGATTAACAACGTCCTTCACATCGAGCATTTTTGTTAAGAATCAACCTTTAATCCTCAACAATGTTTTCCCAAAACTGATGTGTATTGAAAAAGGACTCTTTGAATAAGTAACTGGAAGACGGTTCGAAGATCCTGGAAAATTTTACTTTTTTTGTTGTTTTTTCCAATGAAATCCAACGAGAAGTCTTTTTAAAGTACAGAAAACCCAGAAAATGAATCCCAGAATTACATTGTAGCCAAAAACCAAGCTACGATCAATTCAACCATTAATTTAGACCGCTCACTGTTAAGCTAACGGTTGTGCAATGCCACTAATTGTGCGACAAAACCCATGGATATTATTCAAATGGCGGTAATTTTGAACATTTAGCTTGTAACCTTATCTTAACTATCTTAATTTACTTGAGGAATTTATACATATTTATACAGTTTAATTCAGCTAGCTACAACAACAGTTAGCTAGCCGGAATAAAAACAGTTCACTAGGTGGCTAAACAGTTCACTAGGTGGCTAAACAGTTCGCTAGCTGGCTAAACAGTTCGCTAGCTGGCTAAACAGTTCGCTAGCGGGCTACCTTGTTATGGTGCGTTCACACCAAACACGAGATCAGGGAACTGTAAGTTAAAGAATTATTAACACAACAAAACATATGTATTATTGGCATATAATCTGTCTCAAGTGCTACGGAACAAACATCTACAAAGTCATGACACAAACATACCACTGCTGATGGACGAACCCTATAATATATATCTTTTTGTGTGTACAGCTTCAACAAAACAACATCTCCGTTATAAAAAGTCTACTTTTAGAAAATGTCTGATAGCATAAATAATTAAGGCACATTATGGTAAATTTAAGAAAGTTTGAACATAATTAAACAGACTTACTTAAGTTTGAATTAAGTCTGACCAAAGGGAAACAGACTTAAAATTGAGTTTCTTTTTTTAAAACTTCAGACCTTTTGATTAAAAAAAACAGCTGTATTTTGAATCCATCTTGGGGAGAAAATAGGTTTTCAACCTGCAGCAGTGAATATATATATATTTATAATAGAAAGTGTGTATATAACATTAGTGTGTGTGTCTGTGTGCATGTGTGTGTAAGGCGTGTGTACAGCAAGGAGACATCGCACAGCAAAATCTCCTTCTTTTCCAAATCCTCCAGCAGCGTCACCGTACGGAGACACAGTCTCTCTTCACAAAACACTTCCCATCTTCGAGTCCTTCAGTTGGTCGTGAATCTAAAGTGACAGAAAGCAAAGCGGAAGGAGATAAAGCAAAAATATTTGGTAAACAAATCTGAGGGAGGAAGGTATCGACATGTTGTTCTGGATTATACAACGAGAGGAAGAAACCAAGAACAGACGATGAGGACGAATTAGTTAAGTTGAGACACTACAGGAAAATAAGGTAAACGTAATGAAAACCAGTTTGAAACTTCCCCAGTTGATTTCTAATATTAAGACAATTCTTTTTCGTTTTACAAGTTTTCTGAAATGTAAGGTAGAAATATGAACGAGGCACGCTAACTTTAGGAGAATCTGAATCTAATACAGTCGGGGTGTAACGGTTCACAGAAGTCACGGTTCGGTTCGTAACGCGGTTTGGGGGTCACGGTTCGGTACGGTTCGGTACAACAAGGAAACGCAAAGAAAAGTCCCAAATGCGTAATTTTTTTTGCTGTTATTTATTTTTAACAGTAGTGCAAGTTTTGGTATGAAAATAAGGAACTCTAACATCTGGAATCATTAACTGTATTACAGTTAAAAACAAACTACAAACAGTAACACACACACTCAGATGGCCATATTATTTATATTGGCTGATGTCAAACTAAAAGGTTAAATAAACTGTACAACTAAAAAGAATGTCTTGAAAATATTAAAATAAATAATAAGAACGTGTTTGAATCACAATCAATAAAAGGCAATACAGAACTGTAACATCTCCTGATGTCAACATATAAAATAAATACAATGATAAAACAAAATAAAATCTGTACCTTTAGGAGCAATGTCTAACATGTGTAATTAACTTGTGAGTGTGTGAGGCCATTATGCCTAAATAAAGGTACTCAAGCTTTACTCTATTTTCAAGTTGTTCTTCAAAAAGATGAGTTTGTCTACGTTGTCAGCAGTGAGGGCAGATCTGGTGGCGGTAACTAAGTCACCTGCCGTCGAGAAAACGCTCTCGCTGGGGACTGAGACTGACTCGGATGTGATTGAGCATGTTTGACATGTTACCACTAGCATACCGCACCGCTGTCGACCAACGCCGACACACCGTCCTCATCCGATCCACCACTCGCACCCCATCATTGTTGTAGTCCACCCCATCATTGTTGTAGTCCACCCCATCATTGTTGTAGTCTACCCCATCATTGTTGTAGTCCACCCCATCATTGTTGTAGTCCACCCCATCATTGTTGTAGTCCACCCCATCATTGTTGTAGTCCACCCCATCATTGTTGTAGTCCACCCCATCATTGTTGTAGTCCACCCCATCATTGTTGTAGTCCACCCCATCATTGTTGTAGTCCACAGGGAACCCGAAATGTTCCCACACACCTGATTTAAGAGAAGCAGGTGGGTCTTCGAGCTCCTGTGTGTTGTGTGAACTCGCCTACTAACTGTTCTTCTTCATGTATTGTGTTCGTTTTGTTGTGTTTTGTTCTTGTTCTTCATTTGTTATTTACGGGCGGCTGGCTTTTAGGCGCAATACCGCCCCCTGGATTATATATAGTGTAATACTGCCCTGAGTGACAGACTTTTTTCCCACTCGTAAAAAAAGGTGTATTCGCCGTGTGACTGCATGTGCCGAAACGTGACGTCCGAACCGTGACGTCCGAACCGTGACGGTACGGGACGAATACCGTTACACCCCTATAATACAGACATTATATTAATCATGCATTAATATCTTAATAATTCCAATACAGTAAAATACATATTATATATTGTAGTACCATGGGCTCATTTTGTTTTTAATTCTGATATTTTTAATATTTTATCGGACGTTTCCTTTTGTTTGTAAAAATTATTTTGCACGTTCTTATTTTAACGTAATATATACTTTTTACAACATTTTTTTTAAATTTATGTTTATTTAATTACATTTTATTTGTGTTATTTTATTTCATTTTATTCTGTCACAAAACCCAATTAGATTAGATTCAAACACACAGATTTAACACCTAAATGTGGGTTTTGAGTGTCTTTTTCCACGACATGTTATGGAAGCAAATAAGCCCATAATGCAGAAACAATGTGTTTTCCCTTAGTGTCTCGTAGTGTTACTTTCGTCAGCTATTTTTTAATTTAGTTTTAGTCTTAGTCCTGTGTTAAATGTTCTTTTTAGTTTTAGTCATATTTAGTCTCCTTCATCCTGTTTTTATTTAGTCAAGATGTAGTCGACTAAAAGTCTGAGCATGTTAGTCTTATTTTAGTCAAAGAAAACGAATTATTTTAGTCTACTTTTTGTCAATGAAAACTGTTGAGTCTTTTTTAGTCATCAGATTATATAGAACATTTCAGTCAAACTAGTCTAGCCAAAACCAATAATTTGTCATTTTAGTATATATAAATAAATAAGATTATATCTTGTCCTTATTTGATGAAACACAGGTTGAATGATTAAGAAGCTTTGCAGAGAGTATCAGGTTTGTGGTGTGTTTACCTGTGTTTTGGCCACATTGCTTCCCTTCTGATAAAACAATGCATTCGCTTTTTTTCTCCGCCTCATTGTAGCGAAAATGGGCCCAAATATCACATCGTTTCTTTCTCCCAAGCAGTGGTGGCTTTAGACTTTTTCGTTGTCAGTCATTTTAACGGACAGGATCGAAACATTTCCGTCATAATCCATTATTATCCGTCGAGTGCACAATTTATCACTCACTCGCGCTGACGGGGGGGTATTCGGTTAACGCGAGTGCGACCACTGCTCCCAAGCCCTGTTGTTGCCATTTTATTTTCTGTTAGTTAGACCACGAGTTAGACCCGAGTCTTCCTGACAGTTCACAGTGTGCCGCTGCCCGGTGTAATTCAAATCTACCGCCGCGCGCAGCACAGACACACAGCTGCTGCCCTGCCGCAGCACCGGAAATGGAACTGCTGGGAGAAAAATTGACTATCAGAGATGTAACGTTATCTTTGATAATATTTCGTCTCGTCACTTTTCGTCAACGATATTGCATGATGATTTCGTTGCAGTTATTGTTTACTGCCGTCGGTGCCGTCTCGTCATCGTCTCGTTTTCGTCATGGAAAAAAAGGTCGTTGACGAACATATTTCGTCACAGTTTTAGTCAACGAAATTAACACTCGTGTCTCGACATAAAACCTAAAGAAACACACACCACAAAAACACTTAAACAATACAAATAAAAACCGTGAAATAACCACGCTAAAAAAGCATGTAAACAAACAAACAAAGAGAAAGACGTACTTCTGGTACCTGGCAATGATGTGTGTGACCATCCTGTCTGTGATGCCGGGGCAGACGTCTTCAGCCAATCGGATGTTGCGCTCCAGTTCCTCGATAGCCAATCGCTGCTCAGAGTGCTCCTTGTGCTGCTGCTTCAACTGCAGGAAGAGGATGTTGAAGAATTACTCACAACTCAGACATTGATTAACAAAAATTGAACAAAACAAAAATTACTTAACAAAAATGAAATACAGAATAAGATGTATGATGACATAATGGCAGGAAAAATGACCCCGCACTCAGAGATTGTTTAATAAAAATGGGCCGTATTATTTGTATGCAATATGAGCTTTATGTTCACACATGCAAATGTTTTACGGACATAAAATGCCTCAGAAAATGATATTCATATATATTTATTTGCTATATTGTCATGGTAATTGTGCAGTCACCTCAGTGAAGACGGGAGAAATGACTGTGGTCAGACTGGCAGATTTACTCAGCTGATCCTGAACCTGCACGGAGGAAGAGGAGGAGATGATGGTGAAGATTTAACAAAAGAGGGTTAGAAAAACAAGGTGAGTATCGACACAAAAAAAAAATGTATGAAGGATTTTGCAATAAAAACCCAAAAGTCTGGGGCTTTGTTTTAACATTTCATGCATCAAGACCTTTTGTGAAATATTTATAAATAAAAAATATCAGTATATACAGTTTAAAATCTTGTACTTCTCATACATACATTCAAACCTAATGCAGACGACAAGAAACAATATTTTATTACTTTCTTTTCGGTTATAATTGTCCATAAATCTGAGCATTTAGGAAGTGCTTTGAGCATTTCTCCACCTATGAAAGTACCTGAAGGTGTACTCCTCCTATATACACACTTACAGTAGACAAACAGTGTATTTTTGGTACTGACCGTTCCTTTGAGAGCCTTCCTGCCGTCCGGCTTCTTCTTACGGACGGTGGTGAAGTTCCAGTCAGGTGAGTCGCTGTTCTCCTTATTACTGGACTCACTACACACACACACACATAAAACACACACACTTGATCAATATTCTCCACCTTTTTGCCTGCAGGAAAAGTGTATACATCAAACCATATTCAAGGACAATATTTCTATTATTTCTATCCATTCAAATGTATATTTTTCTATTTCAAAAGGTGTGTTTTCCGTTTGTTTTTATATGGAATAAACACGAATAAGAAGAAATAAGAGCTACTATGCTACAAAAGGTACATTGACCACTTACATTAAGTTTTCTGCATTATAATAATTAAAACGTGCCCAAAAAAACAGATAAACGATAAAATGTACAATAAAATAGTTAATAAATGAAGTATCAGACACTTTAAAGTAGTGTGACAAAACCGAAGAGATGGTTTTTGGTGCCCCTCGGACCACTCCTATAGACCTAGGATCCTTGGGCCACTCCACCAGGCCTACCATCACACATCTTGGGATAAAGATGGACCCTGAACTCAAGCTTGACAGCCAGATCAAGGCAGCTTCTTCCACCTCAGGCAGCTAGCCAAAATAAAGCCTTTTTTAAAATAGTGACCTCTTTGAAACGGTAATCCATGCCTTCGTCACCTCCCGCTTGGATTATTGTAATGCACTATATATGGGGATAAGTGCGTCCTCCCTTGCTTCGCCTGTGTGTTTGTATCTTTTATTTTAAATGTATTTATGTTATGCTTTGTGAGCTTATCTCTCTGTACAGCACTTTGGTCTGAAGGTTTTAAAGTGCTATATAAAAAAAGTTGGATTGGATTACCCGTCTGAGTCGTCCGAGCTGCTGTCGCTATGTCCCTCCTCCTTCCACCTCCGGTACCTGTCAATCAACTCGCTGAGGTACGACGTCTTCTTGCAGTGTTTGACGATGAACTTGTGTTTCAGAAGCTCTTTGGCTGTCGGACGCTGCAGGAAGAGAGGGAATATAGTATCGTATAATTAAAATGCAAGACTTATTTCATCCAACATTTTCACAACGTGGTTCGAGTAAGATACGGAGAAAACTGTTTTACTGCAGCATTTTTTTTTACCGAATTGTACTAATTTTAAGACGGTTTCTTAAATGCTATATTTATACAACGAGGAGGCAAATAGTTAATAAGAGCGAGAGAGGAGAGGTTTGTCCACCAGGAGGCAGCGAAATGCAGCATCAATAACACAGTAAGGTGTGTGTGTGTGTGTGTGTGTGTGTGTGTGTGTGTGTGTGTGTGTGTCTTACGAAGGTGGGGTCTTTGTTGAGGCAGGCCTCTGTGAACTCTTTGAAGCTCTTGGAGAAGTCTCCGCTCAGCGTGGGGGGGGGAGACTTGGGGATGTGGAAGAGGACTCGCATCGGGTGCATGTCCGAGTTCGGAGGCTCGCCTTTAGCCAGCTCGATGGCCGTGATGCCCAGAGACCAGATATCTGCCTGAAGACACACACACACACATATTCAGAATTAACACACACACATTCAGAATTAACACACACACACATATTCAGAATTAACACACACACACTGTTGGAAATCACACTGTTTAATCGTCTGCAAAGAGTCAAATCCCAAAGTTCCGGAACACTCTTTAAAGTAGAGACACTACATACTGATATACACCTGAACATCAGCAGGAGAGGACTCTTTAAAGTAGAGACACGACATACTGATATACACCTGAACATCAGCAGGAGAGGACTCTTTAAAGTAGAGACACTACATACTGATATACACCTGAACATCAGCAGGAGAGGACTCTTTAAAGTAGAGACACTACATACTGATATACACCTGAACATCAGCAGGAGAGGACTCTTTAAAGTAGAGACACTACATACTGATATACACCTGAACATCAGCAGGAGAGGACTCTTTAAAGTAGAGACACTACTTACTGATATACACCTGAACATCAGCAGGAGAGGACTCTTTAAAGTAGAGACACTACATACTGATATACACCTGAACATCAGCAGGAGAGGACTCTTTAAAGTAGAGACACTACTTACTGATATACACCTGAACATCAGCAGGAGAGGACTCTTTAAAGTAGAGACACTACATACTGATATACACCTGAACATCAGCAGGAGAGGACTCTTTAAAGTAGAGACACTACATACTGATATACACCTGAACATCAGCAGGAGAGGACTCTTTAAAGTAGAGACACTACATACTGATATACACCTGAACATCAGCAGGAGAGGACTCTTTAAAGTAGAGACTCTACATACTGATATACACCTGAACATCAGCAGGAGAGGACTCTTTAAAGTAGAGACACTACATACTGATATACACCTGAACATCAGCAGGAGAGGACTCTTTAAAGTAGAGACACTACATTCTGATATACACCTGAACATCAGGAGGAGAGGACTCTTTAAAGTAGAGACACTACATACTGATATACACCTGAACATCAGCAGGAGAGGACTCTTTAAAGTAGAGACACTACATACTGATATACACCTGAACATCAGCAGGAGAGGACTCTTTAAAGTAGAGACACTACATACTGATATACACCTGAACATCAGCAGGAAAGGACTCTTTAAAGTAGAGACACTACATACTGATATACACCTGAACATCAGCAGGAGAGGACTCTTTAAAGTAAAGACACTACATACTGATATACACCTGAACATCAGCAGGAGAGGACTCTTTAAAGTGTATGAAACTAAATGAACTAAAACACTTCTTCTTTCCTGAGTGTGACAGGAAGTTTGAAATGCTTTTGATGTCACAATACCTTTTACTGTTGGTGCAATCTTTAAACCAACAGCAGTATTATTAGATGCCTGCAAAACATTACGTCGCTGAGTAATAGCCTTTCTGTAAAGCTGCTAACAGAAAAAAAAAAAATGCACAGGAAAAGAAAGTAAAGGACATTAAACGCCATGTCTGTTTTTTTCAATTAGGTAAAAACAGCAGGAAAAACAGCAGATTTAAAAAGTAGGAACCATAACATTTAAGATATATTTTTCTTATACACTAAATACACTAATTATTAAAGCCACACCTTTGGCACAGGCTAACTGATATTATAATGAAACAAGTAAACATATGTTAGACAGCCAAATGTACATGAATGCAAACACACACAGGTTGTTTGCAGAGGGAGGTTTTGAGGCTGCAACACTCACTAACCATATGTCCACACAAACACATGTACACAGACATTACGCATGCACACAGGTTGAATGTCACCTCGTTTCAACTTCCTCCAATGACCATGTGGCAGGTAAGACACAAACACACACACACACCAAGCAACATACACACAGACAAACACAGCCCCCGCCCACACACACTTGTAGCTGCTCAGGGTCAAATTACAACAGGATGCTCTGTCGCCATTTGACTGTTAACTCCAACGGCTCTATTACGGTGACACACTGAGCATATAACACACACACACACACACACACACACACACACACACACACACACACACACACACACACACACACACACACACACACACACACACACACACACACACACACACACACACACACACACACACACACACACACACACACACACACACACACACACACACACACACACACACACACACACACACACACACACACACACACACACACACACACACACACACACACACACACACACACACACACACACACACACACACACACACACACACACACACACACACACACACACACACACACGTGTCTAATAGCAGCAGGTGCATCTATACATGAATACACTGTGGTGTCAAATTAATGTGAGGGTTAGGATTTAAATAACGGAAACTCAAACACTAAAAAAAAATCCTACTAAGAGTTTAAAGGCTAGTTTATTTTCTAGGTCTGTTTTCTCAGTGGACTCTAGACATCAGGACAGTGTGCGTGTGTTTTTATTGGATGCAAATTAAACCGAGCCCCCTTTGTAAACAATGCAAACGACTGTAAAGCCAGACGTCAACAACAACACCACGTGTCTGACGTTGCAACCGCCTAAAGAGAGAGAAAACACACAGCTGTTGATCAAAGACACATGAGATTTTAGCCGTGACGTCATCTTCAATGCGAACCACAAAACCAACATCAGCCGTTAGCTGTTAGCACTCAGAGCTCACAGCTCCTCATATCTGTTCAGAAACTAGACAAAAGTTAAACAAGTACAAACCACAGACTGTCTGTGTCATGGAGAATACAGTCGCTGGTTTATTTATGTCTGTAGGCCGTTGTTGTGAGTGTGGACGGTCGGAGCATATACTGCGTTAGCTTAGCCGATCTCCATTCAGAAAACACGCATTTTAAAAGGTTTTCCGCCTGCCGTCTGTCTGCAGACTTGTCAAAGCATTAATTCATGGTTTTTACTAACCGGTATCAGTATGTTGTTACTTCGGCATCATTTAGAAACGTGTATTACAATTTAATCACGGTCAAATCTGTGCATCTTGTTGTAGTTGTAGCTCCCTTGCTGTCTCTAGTTTAGCATACTCAGCCCGGTTGTTGGCCCGGAAAGAACCTCGATTCTGGAGGGCCAGAAAACTGTGAAAAAGTACCCGCTAGCCGGAACTAGCCGGAATGGAAAAGCAAAACAAAACCGTGCTCCGCGCTGCAGTGGAAATGCACCATAAGCATTGATAAGATGTCTTTTACTTAAGTTTATTAAGACAACAATGTAACCTCAGAAAAGAAGAAACCGAGATCATTTCAATTAAAGTCCTTAAGAAACGTGAGTTTCCTTAAGCATATATATACAGGAGTCTCCAGACCAATAACGAATGTGCATCTGCTTCATAAGATATTGTTCTAGTAATCCCCATTGTTCAGAACTAACCAGTAATCTGATGGCGTCTTTTGTTCTGGAACTCTAAGGGAATACAGAGAATATACGTCCCCTTGTTTTGTGTCCTTATAATCTGCTTCCATGAAATCCCTTACTCCCCATGCCTGTGTTTAAATGACTTTAGAAGGTGTGTGTGTGTGTGTGTGTGTGTGTGTGTGTGTGTGTGTGTGTGTGTGTGTGTGTGTGTGTGTGTGTGTGATAGTCGTCTTACCTTCGAGTCGTACGCAGACTGCTGGATGACCTCCGGAGCCATCCAGAACGGCGTTCCCACGAAGGTTTCCCGTTTTATCTGCGTGTCGGTCAGCTGGCCGGCCACCCCGAAGTCTGCCAGCTTCACCTGGCCGTGCTCCGACAGCAGCACGTTGGCAGCTGGAGGGAATAGACCACAGCATTATTATATATTATTTCATTTCATTAAGGCTTCTTTAAATATACATTTAGTTCCACACTTGCTTTGGAATCAACGGCTATTACACAATAGTGCAAATAGAGAAAGTAGACATTTAAATGATGAGAAAATGACTAAAGCTCAACGCTGCACTTTTGGCCCGGGGGTCAAATCAGGTGGATTTAATTTCGGCCCGCAGGATAATTTCTAAGACCGAGGGGTAGACCTAGGACCAGGTGGAGGGATTATATCTCTTGGCTGGCCTGGGAGCGCCTTGGGACCCCCCAGTCAGAGCTGGTTGATGAGGGGAAAGGAACGTTTGGGGCTCTCTGCTGGAACTGCTACCCCCGAGACCCGACCACGGATAAGCGGGAGAAGATGGATGGATGGATAATTTGTAATTCCTATTAGATCTGGCCCGCCGGTATATTGCACGCACACCTTAACTCCATCCTGAGGGTCTCCTCAGATCAGAGCCTGAGCTCAAACATTGATGACCTTGCACCCAAGATGAGATGCCAAGTATCTGAACTAGCATCACAGAGCAGCACACTGAGTTTAATGGATGCTTCCTTCTGCACTTTCTCTCTCACGACAACAGGGCATGTTTGGTTTGTTCTTTGAGGGGAATAGTTTTGTTGAAGCTGTTGTTGGCCTGTGGGAAAATGTACTCATAAGAAATGACTCTGGAAAAGCTGCAGATAGAGCCATAAGAAATGAATGCAGCTGATTATTTCATGTTGTTTTATAGGCAATAACTTAAGCTTTGTTAGTTCCAGGTTTAATATGTGCAATAAGTTCATTTCAATAAGTTCTGCAATAAACATTGAACCAGTCCGGCCCTCGACTAGCACCCATTTTTTATTTTGGCCCACTGTGTATTTGAGTGTGACCCCCCTGCTGTGGTATAATGTGCACATTTTACTTACATTTTCTAAGGATTAAATATTTGTATTTATTTTGTTGGATAATCTTATTAAGTATTTGTATTTGATTTTCTTAAATTCTATAAATGAAGTATTCGGATTGTGGTTTCCGATATTTTAAATGCAATTAAAGCGTCATTAACAATGATTCTGCGTGCCAGGAGTTTCTTTTGTGGTACACACACACACTAATAAACAAAAAGGTGAAGTCATTCTTTCTATTGTCACGTCCACCAGCAGGAGGTGCAAACGTCCGGCTAAAAACAAGCATTACCTAATATGTGGCATGCCTTATTTGTTTAGCTAAGATACGGCATGAAGAATAGAAATGTTTGGTCTTTTAAAAAACATCTGCAGATGAATTCCATATCTGATCAAGTGGAATAAGCCGGGATACATCCCTTTATTTCATGTTAACGTTGCTTGTATTGCATCACAAACACCACATGTGTGTCGATAAAGGTTCATGTTATCTTAATTACTCAGTTCTTTTTTATAAACTGTGCATCATGGAAGTGTCCACATTTGATTAAAGTGCATAAATATGAATTCCTGCAGTGCTTGTATTACAGATGAATGTACCCTTGATGTCTCGGTGGATCTTCTTCTCTGAGTGCAGGTAGTCGAGACCCTTCAGGATCTCCTTCAGCATCGTGGCGATCTGAGCCTCGTCAAACGGACCAGCACGGAGCTACACACACACACACACATATTAAAGTGATGACACAGATATAAAACATGCCGGAGGGTTAGGGTAGGAAACACGCCCTGTTCAGTTTCATTCAAGACGAGACTCAACACGAAACTATGCAACCAAACACTCCATATCTCCACTTTTAATGCATATCAACAAATGTATTGTTATTTGTATTGTTTTTAAATACAGCAGCTGCTTCAAGGACACATCATGTGTTCAGCTTACAGTACAGTCCAGATATTTCATGACGTTATTATTCATTCAAATGGGAAATATAATGTATTAAAAGCCCCAATGCATACAGGTGGATAATACATTTGTACCCACAGTATTCTGTAACCTCAGAGTAAATTCATTAATAGCTGAATCATGGATTTGCAATAACCACCTCAACAATTTGAAGTCCAGTTTCTTTGTTTAAATGTACTTTATTCAGACACAAATGTGAATTATCATGAATTAAAAAGCCCCAATAATGAGGTACAGACTAACTAGACCCTCCAGAAAAACGCAATTCTGCGATCGCAGAATTTACCGCATAATCAGCAAAATGGCGCAGATTTTTAAAAGGCCGCATATTTATCAAAAGGCCGCATAATCCCCGCATGTTTCCACACAAAGTTGAGAAGAAAAAAAAGTTAACTCGTCTTGACGTGAAGTGATGATGATGACGTCATCAGCTCGCGCATCACAGAAGGTAAACAACACCGTAGAGTGAACGTGTGGAACTCACACGAGAGAGAAAACACCAAGATGAACAAATCTAATCCATCTCATTTACCGACGAGCATTTCTGCTAAAGACCGGGCAAAGCAGTTCCCCGATGTCTTGCATGAAAGTGGGGGGAAACTATTCTGCACCCCGTGCAACTGTGTGTTGGAGCATAAGAGAACATCGACGGTGACGACCCACTTTGATTCATTCAAACATTCCAAAATGCTTTCTGCTGCTGCGGACAAGAAAGCCAAACAACTCACGTTCACCGAGGCATCGACCTCCAAAACCCTTTAGAGGGCTACAAGAAACGAGGTGAGAAGCCTACAAGATGGAAGCTGGTCAGATAACGAACGAGTAAATGTAAACAGAATGAGGCGGAGAAGTAAGTGTGTGTGTGTGTGTGTGTGTGTGTGTGTGTGTGTGTGTGTGTGTGTGTGTGTGTGTGTGTGTGTGTGTGTGTGTGTGTGTGTGTGAGAGAGAGAGTGTGATTAAAATAGCCCAATTGCTTTTACAATAGATAAACATTGAATGTGTTTAATTGAATAGTAAAGGGGTTTAAAGTTAGTGGCAGGTTGTGTGTGAGAGAGAATAAATAAGACAGCCCAATATTTATTTGTTCCGCATATTTCGCAACTTCCCGCAATTTCACCGCATGAAATCCCGCATGTTTAATCGCATCATCAAGGATTTTAGCCCGCGTTTTTCTGGAGGGTCTAACTAATACATATGCTTTTACTTTCTTCCTTCTAAAAATATAACAAGAAACGACTTTAAAACTCACCAAATCCAGCGCTGATCCTCCGCCCAGATACTCCATGATGATCCATAGTTTACTGCCCTGCAGGAGGAACAAGTTCATCACTAAACTGACAGTAAATGCAATATGAGAGCAATTACTCAAACTGTGCCGATGTACAACCCTACACTACAAACACTGAAAGTCTTGCCCAGTATATGTGTCTAATATCTAGTCAGAATATGTCTTTACACTCGATATAAGACACAATAACTTCAGAAGTGACACTGCAGTGAGATATCGGCTCTTGTTTTTGGACAATGCATCATCTTGTTAAGTCAAAACATCTTATTTTGAGTTGTATCTCAGATGAAACACATATTTATTAGAAAATCACCAACTAACATCAGAAGACAGAACACCTTATATTGTAATACAGCATTTCCTGATTCTGGTCAGAGTTCAAAATGAGTTCTCCGAGCTAATCACAAGATGTGATTTATCTAAATACCCCTTCTTATTTCATGACATCTAACCAAGCTAATGTTCACTTGATCTATTGGCAGATTTTTGTACTTATTTCAAGTGAAAACGGCTCGTTTTCATTATCGTTCAACTTGTTTTTGGAGCAGCATTTTTTTTCCAGAGTAAATATACATCCTTGATTTTATGCCAACAAACTCAAGATAAATACATTTTCCAGTCAATCTTCCTCAAAATAAATATGTCCTCTTAGAATAGTGTCAAAAGAACTATAATTTCACAGGAAGACGAGAACAGTGCAGACCGCTGTCATGGACTTGTTGAGCGTTGTTAAGGATGCTCACATCTGCAGAAAGAAGTCCGGTCGATTGAACTGTATGCAGTTTGCTTTTCAAACTGTTTGCTTGTCTTTAGTTTCCCGTTGTCCAGAGCAACATGGAGGATTTTAATATTCATTTTAATATATTTGGAGAGTGCAGTAATTTGGATGAATGGTTAGTGGTTGATGAGTCCCCAGCGAAGAAAAGAAAAAGACAAGAAAACAGCGAGAAGTAACCCTCCTTTTGACATAGACATCAAACGGCAACACATATTCAGTGTGCAGTTCCTTTGGCTTTGGAGCAGGGATATCTAGATACTTCCCAAGGTTTGACAAAATGAATTGTGCTACTTTTAAAGCGAGCAACAATGTTTTCAAATCTGTAATCAAAGAGGTCCGCAAAAACGCTATCGAAGCACTTCCTGCTACGTAGTTCAAACGGTAACCACGGACTATTTTTCTTAGCGGATGAATGTCATTTTAAATCAATAACACTATTTTTTAAATCAATAAAAACATTTTCTAAATCTATAAAAGCATTTAAATTAATATTGTGAGTCATGTCGTTACTTTGTTGAGAATGTGGCCGTGTGATAAGCGGGATAATGTGCAGTTCTGTCGGGTGTTCTTCTACCCATGATGACCGCCTCGCTGCACATATCCCGTACTTATGCTCTTAATGTCTTTCAGTTTTATAAAGAACTTTGAATTGCCTTGTGTTGAAAAGTGCTGTATAAATAAACTTGCCTTGCCTCTTCCTCTTCTCCGCCATAATAAATCGATCATTTTCAGATATTTAAAAGATAATAAACCTGTTGTTTTACCTTCAGATTAATAAACCTTACCTTCAGATATGACCCGTAGTACTTGGTGATGTAGGGGCTGTCGCACTGGCTGAGCACGGTGATTTCCTGCTGGATGTCTTCGATCTCGTCCTCCGCCTCTTCCAGATCGATCGTTTTGATCGCCACCACGCTCTGAGTTCGATTATCGATGCCTTTAAACACCTGCGGGACGAGGAGCGATGCATGAAGGGTAAAAAAAGATGCAAGAACAAACAAAACATGATGTGGAAGACGGAAGAAAAGATTAGCAGAGGAACAATATGTAAGAAGGATGGAGGGATTTCAGTAAATGCATTGCTAACGCCAACGATTAGTCATGTTTTATTATTGGATTTAACGTAAATATGACACACGCACCTCTCCGAAAGACCCCTTCCCGATGCGATCCAGCTTAGTGAACAACTCCTCCGGGTCAATCTGAGAGCTCTGATTGGAGGAAGAGGAGGAACGAGGAGAGACAAGATAAAGCGGTTTATAGTCGTGTATATCAACAAAATACATAAAACTGTTCAAATATATGCTCACAGCGTAGTGAGGTGTCGGAAAGCAGTCAAAGTCGTAGGTGATGTCTTTTGTTTCCAGTTTGAATAATTGAAGTTAAAGGTGGGGTAGGTCATTTTGGGGAAACCAGCTCGAATGCGCTAGAATTTGAAAATACACAACTGGAAGAAATCTGCCACTTCCTCACAGAGCCCCTCCTCCAACACACACGAACGCGCACATGACCAATGAGGGCACGAGATCAGTTTGTGCACAGATGGAAGGCTGACAGGCAGGTAGGCCATCCAGTTACTTTAGCCGGCTCAGATGATTGGTCGTGCTTTTTACAGTACTACGGCTTCACAGATGATATGTTTTAATGGATTTATTGTCAAAGCACTTCAGATATTCATTGCTATCGGGATGTTAAGAGCATTCCATGGAATATAACAAGTGCATCTCGAGCCGGTTTCTCAAACGTACCTACCACACCTTTAAGTACAGAAAAAAGCAGGGAATCCAAACTTACAAACGTATTTCTCTACCATCAAATCAACCAATTGGAGCATTTTCATCGTTAGTTTTAGTCCACCTCAACACTATATAATAATTAGTAGTATATTCCTTTTACTACAAGTTGTTTTGCAAAATATATGTACAGAAAGCTGCGTTTATCTTCAAATCTATGCATTCAGTATTTAGTGTTTTTATCCCATGAAGAAATGGCAGATTTACAAGATTTCCAAAATAAAACGCAGTGTGTCCTGTGCAACTCTAAAGTAGTTTGCAGCAGCTTTGTCTCCGTCATACGCTCATTTGCATATTTACGAGGTCATTGCACATCATTTGCATACAGCTTGGTGACGGCTGGGTAGGAAAGAGAGACTTCGTAAAGAAGAGCCAGAGCTGAGAAATAATTACAAATATATATATTTTCAGATGTATTTTACTTGATGGTGTAAAGACCTTGCAAAATGTGTAAGAATAATACCATTTGGAAACTCCAGGGGGGGAGATTGCCACATGTAATGTCAGTTTAACTTTGTTTTACTACAAATATCAACATACATCAAGAAGTTAGGTTCAAATATATGTTAAATATTATTTATTTAACATATATATCAGTAACAATGTCAAGTATTTCCCAATGCAAAACACAAAACAGGATAATAAAAGTTCCACACACACCCAGTAAAACACAGAAGGAAGCAAGCATGACAGTTAAAGATAACAGGAACTGAAGACACACACACACACACACACACACACTCTACTTATCTCTAAGGGTTTTCCACATGTATTTCCTTAACTCTGGCTCTTTCTCAGCGTGTCGTTGTAAGACTAAGGAAGGTCTTGACTTTATGGGAGTTCATAAAAGTGAATTTTTGTACATTTCACAGCTTCTGGTCTGTTTTGTCACTTATTGAAATACAGTTGCACTGACGTCTATAAGGGGAACTCGTGGTTAAAAAACTGACACCGCGATTTTTTCCCCCCCTGCGGTATATATTGCGGTTTTTTTAACCTGTTAAACCCCAAAGTCCACGCGGGTACTTTACTTTTTTTTTCACGACAGTGTCTCAGGGGATCGTAATATTTAAGAACCTATTAATGTGTTATACCAGATTAACGGAAATAATCTCAGCTAACTGACGATACAAACTATTTTTACCAAAACAAAACACAAGTCTCATAAGAAGCATCTAAATGACCCCTGAGCGAAAAATGCTAACGCACTTTGGCACAGAACTCAAGATAAAAGATACCCTTATTACTTATCGTAGCTGCACATACAAGATATCCGATTAAAGCTGAGGTTCCACAGATTATTTAGGTATATATTATCATCACTGAGTGATCTGATCTCGCAACAGGGAAAGCAAACTCAGACATCACAACACGTACCTTTACGTAGCTTCTAGGGGAGATGTCTCACCGTAGCTGTCAATCTGATCAAAAGACGTGTTCAATGGCATTAAAACGAGAAAGAAAAAACGCGGCTGAATCGGTTAATCCATAGATTTTTAACGTCTCTGTATAAAAAAAATGATTTAATTTATAATCCATAATTCAATTTTTATGTAAATATCGCAGAGCAAAAGTTAGCTGCTAATGGTAGCCACCAGAGTGGCTGCTGCTTCCGGTCTTGGCATGTTGCTTACCCTCAAATAAGGGGGTTCATCTGTGAATGAAGAAGAGTGGTAAGGGATCCAAGAGATTAAACGTATTTGTTACGACCCATTAAACTATAGGAAGCTTCTTGGAAGTAAATCTTCATTCTCTCCGGTATTGTCCTCCTGTGCCTCGCTCATTTTTTACCAGTGTTTTGATGGTCTGCAAACTAGCGGGGCGGGGCCTGCTGTGATCTGATCAAGAATGATTGTGATTGGTAGTTTGCTGTGCATGCAGGGGAAGTTCTACACACACCAACACATAAACAAATAAGGAGTGAGAGTGACGCGTAGCCAAAACCGGAAGCTGCATACACTCTGGTGGCTACCATTAGCAGCTAACTTTTGGGCTCCGATTTTTACATAAAAATGGAATTATGGATTATAAACAATTGCTTCAAAGCCACAGATACATTATCAACCTATGGATCAACCGATTCAGCCGCGTTTTTTCTTTCTCGTTTTAATGCCATTGAACACGTCTTTTGATCAGATTGACAGCTACGGTGAGACGATCTCCAGTAAAAGCTCCGTAAAAGGTACGTGTTGTGATGTCTGTCTTTGCTTTCCCTGTTGCGAGATCGGATCGCTTAGATACTATACTTAAATAATCTGTGGAGTCTCAGCTTTAATCGGATATATTGTATGTGCAGTTTCGATAAGTAATAAGGGTATCTTTATTTTGAATTCTGTGCTAAAGTGCGTTAGCATTTAAAAAAAAAGAAGAATAAAACCGCACGTCCCTGCGGTGTGAATACCGCGCATGCCGCGGTTATCGCCATGACACAGTATATCGTTCAGCCCACACACACACACACACACACACACACACACACACACACACACACACACACACACACACACACACACACACACACACACACACACACACACACACACACACACACACACACACACACACACACACACACACACACACACACACACACACACACACACACACACACACACACACACACACACACACACACACACACACACACACACACACACACACACACACACACACACACACACACACACACACACACACACACACACACACACACACACACACACACACACACACACACACACACACAAAGTTGCCACACCCTGTCAGCACACAGCTCTTACTGTCTGACTTTAGCTCGGTGCGGAGAGAAGCAAAAAGAGAGACGGTGAGAAGAGAGGAGAAAATAAATAACACACAATAAAAAGTAGAAAACTTAAACTAAAAACGCTGTGATACTTTTTGAGGTTTACCTGAGGAAAAATATACGAAATAAGACAATTAAGGTTTACTACTGTAGTAACTATAAGTGCTTCCAATTTAAATATGTAACTATGGTAAACAGTTAAAGAGACTAGTGACAAATTAAAACATTGCATACATATCCATATACTTTCAAAAAGGGCCCAACTTAGCTTTTTCAGGGTTGATTTATACTGAAAATATATAAATAAAAGCAAAAAATAAATACCAATATATTACTTATGTTACATCAGCTGGAAGTCATACTTATCTTACAAAAACAAAAATATATATTATGTGCATTTAAACAAGCTAAACTGGGTGTAGTGTTTAAATAACTTTTCGAAAAACCCTAATGTCTCAGTTATGGCTGATAATGGTATCAATGCTTTGGATACATCACACGACTGAGACCAAACAGATATTTAACTTTTGGTTTCTACACATGACGTTCGGCTCGCAAGTTATTTTTAACACCAATGTGACATTAAAGGCTGCTGAGGTCTGACTGCACTTCCTATATTTAACTTTAACGTATAATTACATCCATTCTGCACACATGTACTGGGCTCGCCCACTATATAGGTTTTTGTGCATGTAAATGGTCTGCAAAGTCTGGAGAGGACTCTTTAAAGTAGAGACGCTACATACTGATATACACCTGAACATCAGCAGGAGAGCACTCTTTAAAGTATAGACACTACATACTGATATACACCTGAAAATCAGCAGGAGAGGACTCTTTAAAGTAGAGACACTACATACTGATATACACCTGAACATCAGCAGGAGAGGACTCTTTAAAGTAGAGACACTACATACTGATATACACCTGAACATCAGCAGGAGAGGACTCTTTAAAGTAGAGACACTACATACTGATATACACCTGAACATCAGCAGGAGAGGACTCTTTAAAGTAGAGACACTACATACTGATATACACCTGAACATCAGCAGGAGAGGACTCTTTAAAGTAGAGACACTACATACTGATCTACACCTGAACATCAACAGGAGAGGACTCTTTAAAGTAGAGACACTACATACTGATATACACCTGAACGTCAGCAGGAGAGGACTCTTTAAAGTAGAGACACTAAATACTGATATACACCTGAACATCAGCAGGAGAGGACTCTTTAAAGTAGAGACACTACATACTGATATACACCTGAACATTAGCAGGAGAGGACTCTTTAAAGTAGAGACACTACATACTGATATGCACCTGAACATCAGCAGGAGAGGACTCTTTAAAGTAGAGACAATACATACTGATATGCACCTGAACATCAGCAGGAGAGGACTCTTTAAAGTAGAGACACTACATACTGATATACACCTGAACATCAGCAGGAGAGGACTCTTTAAAGTAGAGACAATACATACCGATATACACCTGAACATCAGCAGGAGAGGACTCTTTAAAGTAGAGACACTACATACTGATATACACCTGAACATCAGCAGGAGAGGACTCTTTAAAGTAGAGACACTACGTACTGATATACACCTGAACATCAGCAGGAGAGGACTCTTTAAAGTAGAGACACTACATACTGATATACACCTGAACATCAGCAGGAGAGCACTCTTTAAAGTAGAGACACTACATACTGATATACACCTTAACATCAGCAGGAGAGGACTCTTTAAAGTAGAGACATTACATACTGATATGCACCTTAACATCAGCAGGAGAGGACTCTTTAAAGTAGAGACAATACATACTGATATACACCTGAATTAGGCGTCTAAAGAGTGTTTAAATCTCCTTTTCATGGCTGGTAATGACAGCACTTATCATTCCTTTAACACATTCAGTTCAGTGACATTTGGACATTTTTGTACACTGAGACAGCAGCCAAACACAATGTTGGCATTCATGTTTCCATATTGTAAGATCACATTCCCACGAGAGATGTCCCGATCCGATCACGTGATCGGGGATCGGAGCCGATCACGTGATTTTCAAAAGATCGGGAGAAAAAAAATTGGGGGATCGGGATTTTTTTTTATTATTTAATGTTACAAAACAAAAATGACCATGTTCACGTCTTAAAGTCATCCTGAGGCCTTAGTTTTGGTTTGAAATGACACAACATCATGTATGTGTTGCTTCTTTTGGGCTTGTTTTCAGACCTGGTTGCTTATTTCTCTCAAAGCTGGCAACAGAGTGGGCGCAGTGTCTAGCAGTAAGCTAACGAGAGGCTACGTTCAGCTGGTGACTCGGGACTCGGAACAGAGAAAATGTCAGGAGTTTGGAAGTATTATAAAATTGAAAGCGAGGGCAGTGTAACAGCCAGATGCAATGTTTGCAAGGCGGAGGTTCCGCGTGGTGGAAAGAACAGAGCTACGATCAACACGACCAATCTAATACGCCACCTGAGAAACAAACACCAACAACAACAGGACGAGTACACAGCGGCCACTCAGGTAACGGCACTGAAACAACCGACACTTTCAGAGACTTTTAAAAGGAAAGAGAAACTGCCCCAGAACAGTGAAAAGGCCAAACAAATAACAGCCAAGATAGCTGAACTCATCGCGTTGGATGACCAGCCGTTATCTGTTACCTTTTTTTTCTCTTAATGCATTGCATAAAGATCGGATCGGGAAAAATCGGTATCGGCAGATTGTCAAAATCAAATGATCGGAATCGGATCGGGAGCAAAAAAATGTGATCGGGACATCCCTAATTCCCACCTCTATACTTGATCCCTAATCTAGAAAAGCATCACACAAATCTTCTTAATTCTTCCTTGCATGTGTCAGATGGTTCACCTGCAGCCAATAAGGAAGTTCAGTAATCAGCTGTTCAGATATTAATTATGATGATACGATGATAAGCAGCGACGGGGTTTCCCCTCAGGACTCAGGACTCCCTCTCTCTCCTCATAACAGCTTTTAATCAACGATTGCTTTTGCTTTTCAGTTCATTTTTTTACTTTATTCCACCTAGAAACCCCAAACCTACTGTTAAGAAACAAACAATATTTATTTTTGTCCCATAAGAACGTCTTTTTCATGTGTCAGTATAATAATTTCATTCAAAAATATGAACACACTTTTTACGTGAGAAAAAGAGACAAAGTCCTCAAATGTTAAATGACTAAAAAGACACAATGGAACAAGAACACTGTTTCAGTAATCGGCCATATTATTGATTAAAATCAGTATAATTAATATTATTATAAGGTTTAAAAAGGCATTCGGTGACAGGCTTTGTTTTTTAAAGGGAAATGGATTAAAACTAGTATTTTTGTGTCATATTTGTTAAAGATATAGTTATATTCTTTAAGTAAAGTTCTTATTTTGTTCATTGCACACATTTAAAAACACTCCAAGTAGTAGGTTAGAAGGGTGCATTCTGAGAGGGGCTTTTTTATATGTAATTATTAATTAATTTAATGCAACTGGACCACATTTCCTTCTAGATAGGCAAACAAGTAAAGAAAAGGGGACTTGTTGAATGTGATAGGGTTACACTTTGACCTGTGTGTGTGTGTGTGTGTGTGTGTGTGTGTGGCCTTGCATTACTATCCTTGTGGGGACCAACATCTGTTTACACAGTCACGTGTGGGGACTCGCCTCCCTTATGGGGACAAAATGAGGGGAATCATTCATTTTAGGGTGAAGACTTGGTTAGGGTAAGGTTAAGGGTTAGGGTTAGGCATGTGTTGGTTATGGTTAAGGTTAGGATAAGTCTCCAGGAAATGCATGTAAGTCAATGTAATGTCCCCTGAAGTGATGTATGCATGGTATGTGTGTGTGTGTGTAAAAAAACAACAGAGAAGAGGTTAAACATTCCCTCGCTCACTCATTACACACTTGTTTTGTTACTGTATGAGTATCTACACGTGAAGAGGAGCAGGAACTGTTCAAGCTTGAACCAAAAATAGAGTTAGTAAATGTTTTACTGCAGGTCACATGACCTTAAAAAGTTAGTCACGCAGTCTGGGAATTACATGTATCAGTTATGGGACTAATGTAAACAAAGGTTTTATAAAAAAGTCAATGATTAACACAACGTCAAGAGAGTTTAGATTGAGCTGCTGAGTCTGATACATGCTTTACCTGCGCTAAAAATAATGGAAATGAACGACGTAAACAAGGAGAGAGCTTGTTGTTGTTGTGTCTTCACTGTGCAACTGATTTATAGCTAACCAGTGTCTGCAGGGTAACACATTAACTTTATTACAAGAGGAAACATTTGTCAGCAAAGAAAAGCATCCAAATAATAATGCAAGTACACGGCATGTGTATTTTTTAACTGCAAGGATGTTAGGATTATTTTATGATAAGTAGCGCTGCAGCGAAGTGATATGTCGATTTCTTATTAATTCATTTCGGGGGGAAATTGACATTTTAGGATACAATTAAATAACCGATAAATAAATTGAACAAAAGTAGCTACGTTGCAATAAAAATAAATAAAAAATTTTTTGGGGAATTTCAAATATAATCGTCCACATTTTTTTGATATTAACATGAGAGGTTAACGAGCAATGTTCGATACTAAATCAAATAAAAAGAGATATTTATACAAACACAAGAAGTTAATAATAAGAATGTGCGATAAAAATATATAAAATAAAACAAACATGGAGGAAAACTTGGACAAAGCTGTGGAAACTCAGTGAAAGAGTAATCCATGTTTTCACTAACAACCGGGGTCCAAATATCCAAACATAAAACAGCTCAGTGTGCGAGTGTGTGTGTGTGTATTGTGAGGCCAAAGGTCACAGCTGCTTGAGGAGGAAGTACAAACACAGCGTTCTGAAAAATGACCCTCGCAGAGCTGCATCATGTGAGAGAGTCCTCTGAACACATTTCCTGTTTCTCTAGAAAGCCAAACGCAGAAACACACAACATGAGTCATGCTACACAGAGGGGCTCATTAACATGCTCTCTGTTTACAGAAAGAAAGGAACCCTTATGTCTCAAATGTTAAAAGGAGCACTCTCATGTTTGTACACCAATATATGAAGCTACAGTCACAGCAACTGGTTAGCTTAGCTTAGCATACAGACTGGAAACAGCTAGCCACATTCCTTTAATATTGGACACTTATTTCTCCACTATTACAAATAAAAGGAACATTTAGAAATAGGCCTATTTACTTTTGCACTCTCATGCTTGTACACAAAGATATGAAGCTACAGTCAGCAACTGGTTAGCTTAGCTTAGCATAAAGACTGGAAACAGCTAGCCACATTCCTTTAATATTGGACACTTATTTCTCCACTATTACAAATAAAAGGAACATTTAGAAATAGGCCTATTTACTTTTGCACTCTCATGCTTGTACACAAAGATATGAAGCTACAGTCACAGCAACTGGTTAGCTTAGCTTAGCATAAAGACTGGAAACAGCTAGCCATATTCCTTTAATATTGGACACTTATTTCTCCACTATTACAAATAAAAGGAACATTTAGAAATAGGCCTATTTACTTTTGCACTCTCATGCTTGTACACAAAGATATGAAGCTACAGTCAGCAACTGGTTAGCTTAGCTTAGCATACAGACTGGAACCAGCTAGCCACATTCTTTTAATATTGGACACTTATTTCTCCACTATTACATATAAAAGGAACATTTAGAAATAGGCCTATTTACTTTTGCACTCTCATGCTTGTACACAAAGATATGAAGCTACAGTCAGCAACTGGTTAGCTTAGCTTAGCATACAGACTGGAACCAGCTAGCCATATTCCTTTAATATTGGACACTTATTTCTCCACTATTACAAATAAAAGGAACATTTAGAAATAGGCCTATTTACTTTTGCACTCTCATGCTTGTACACAAAGATATGAAGCTACAGTCAGCAACTGGTTAGCTTAGCTTAGCATACAGACTGGAAACAGCTAGCCACATTCCTTTAATATTGGACACTTATTTCTCCACTATTACAAATAAAAGGAACATTTAGAAATAGGCCTATTTACTTTTGCACTCTCATGCTTGTACACAAAGATATGAAGCTACAGTCAGCAACTGGTTAGCTTAGCTTAGCATACAGACTGGAAACAGCTAGCCACATTCCTTTAATATTGGACACTTATTTCTCCACTATTACAAATAAAAGGAACATTTAGAAATAGGCCTATTTACTTTTGCACTCTCATGCTTGTACACAAAGATATGAAGCTACAGTCAGCAACTGGTTAGCTTAGCATAAAGACTGGAAACAGCTAGCCACATTCCTTTAATATTGGACACTTATTTCTCCACTATTACAAATAAAAGGAACATTTAGAAATAGGCCTATTTACTTTTGCACTCTCATGCTTGTACACAAAGATATGAAGCTACAGTCAGCAACTGGTTAGCTTAGCTTAGCATAAAGACTGGAAACAGCTAGCCACATTCCTTTAATATTGGACACTTATTTCTCCACTATTACAAATAAAAGGAACATTTAGAAATAGGCCTATTTACTTTTGCACTCTCATGCTTGTACACAAAGATATGAAGCTACAGCCACAGCAACTGGTTAGCTTAGCTTAGCATACAGACTGGAAACAGATGGAAACTGCTAGCCTGGCTCTGAACAAAGATAACAGCTGGACTTACGTAAAAAGCGTATTTTACTGATCATAAACACACTTTTCTACAAAAATATAACGGCATGATGAACCAAACCTTTAATGTTTATCTTCTTTAATACTAATATGGAGCTTGTTGTATTTATTTAGACTAGTGTAGGGGGTAGCTAACAATTATTTGTATTATCAATTGATTAATTGACAAAAAATACACATATCAATAATATTGAAGGCATGTCAATTCAGTGATGTTTTTGGAAAAGTAGGTTTATACGTATTTTTGCTTGTATATATATATATATTACTAATATTGTTGTTGTTATTTATTGTATTATTATTGTTTATATTACCTTCTTTTGTAGGTATTTTTCTTCTTTATTTACTAAGGGAATTGTGTAATATATATATATATATATATTATCCCCTGTATACTAAATCGGTATTATGTTATTTTGTTAAATGAATTCAATAAAAAAAATTATAATATAGATTAAAAGGAATACATCTTTTAGCTGTAGCTTTAAGCAACAACAACAAACATTATAAATATCAATGTGTCTATCCATCTTCTCCCGCTTATCCGCGGTCGGGTCTCGGAGGTAGCAGTTCCTGCAGAGAGCCCCAAACGTTCCTTTCCCCACATCAACCAGCTCTGACTGGGGGGTCCCAAGGCGCTCCCAGGCCAGCGAGGAGATATAATCCCTCCACCAGAGGCCTGTACTACGAAGCCGGTTCAACCTAACCTGGATATGTTTGAGTTAGCCGGTTGGCCTAATCCAAAACATACACACTCTCGCTAAACTGTACTACGACGCTGGTTATCAAGTGGATCGCTCAAGCCAGCCGTGTCCTATCTAGTTAGGTGCGCGTTCACATGAAAGGGGTGGTATTTGGAGCATTCGACCAATCACAGACATGGAGAAGCGTACTGACAGCGCAGCGTCATACTTCCTGAATGAAAAGTCAACTATAATATTAGACATATGAAGAAGTTAAACTTTAAACATCCATGACTTAAACACTTGATCCAGGATCAAAGCCACAGAGCTGCACCTGCAAGGTGAATACAGCTGGTAACAGAACAAGTGTTTGAATGCGTACATTAACAGGTTTATGATATCACTGCCCCGTCTAAGACACCATCTGACTTTCATTACATTTGACTCGAGTGTTTCGTCAACTTAATGTGTTGCTTAAAATAATACTTCTGCATACAGTATGTGACACTGTGAGTGTTGCACGGCCAGATACGGCTCAGCTGACTCAGATAAGGAAATATATGATACATTATGAAGTGATATGCCGCGGACTGTACATAATGTTACTCTGATCCGGTTACTTATGTTGTGGCAGATATTTAAATAAGCTTTCTTAACGCTAATGTTATAATAGTCAGATTGCTCTGAAGATGGGAGGTGATATTCTATTAATGTTCACGTTCACACAGTCGGTGATTTTTGCCGGCCGTCTTTCCTGCAACGGCAGCTTTTCTGTATTTCCTTTCTCCTGTAATATGACTTGATCGCTTTAAACTCCGCACACTGAGCTCTGATTGGTTAGCAGGCAGTGCTTTCACTGAGTTGAGCTCTTAGCCTGCAACCTAACCTGCTCCGGGGCAGGTTAGCCATTCAGCATAAGTTACCATGGAGATCTAGCCCGCTAACAAGAGAACCAGCGTCGTAGGACCGGAAACCCCGAGTTTTCCCTGAAGTTAGCCGGCTAAGCGAAAATCCTGCTTTGTAGTACAGGCCTCAGGTCCTAGGTCTACCCCTTGGTCTCTTCCCAGCTGGACGTGCCTGGAACACCTCCCTAGGGAGGCGCCCAGGTGGCATCCTTACTATATAATAATAATAATAATATCAATGTGTCAGTAATCAGTATCTTAAATCAGTGATTCTCAAATGGGGGTACGCGGACCCCTGGGGGTACGTTGGGGTACTGCAGGGGGTACGTGAGATTAAAAAAAAGGTTGTTTAAAAAATACCATGCATGATTACAAAAATAATCATAGTACAATTAATTAAATAGACGCTGAGCGGAAAGCTAGTTGCAATATTATATTATAACAAATAGATTGAAATGGAATCGTGGTTTAAACGTAGCAGCAGGACAGCAGGGAACGGGGACAGCGGAGAAAAAAAGAGACAAAATTGAGCCAATAAAATGCCGTCAATATCAGGAGGCGTGCTTTGATGGGATTCACGTCCACAAACGGCAACCCGCCCCAGGCATTGTGTTTTTTCTGTGTGGAGAAACCAGCCAACAGCTCGATGAAACCAGCGCCCCTCCAGAGGCATCTCAGCACCAAACAGGTGTGTCATGTTGGTCAGCCACCGGAACGTTTCAAGAGAAAACGTGCCGAGTGCAGATCCTCGCAAGAGATGATGCGAAAACCCTTTCATGCATTGTGGTCACTACATTAGAGAAAGCTAATTTAATCCTGTTTCTTGTATAGGCATGGGGCTTCGGATGATATAGTTGCACCACAGTGGATTTTAGTATAATATTTGTGTATTGTATTTTATCGTTTTTGCATAATATATAATTTTGGTTTGTTAAACATATATTACTTAAAAATCAGTTTCAACATTTGTTCTGATACATAAAGATGAAAATATCCTTAGTTTGTTGTAATGCATGCATGAAGGAGTTAATAAGTCACACACTGAGGGAACATCACTATATTGGAATTATATTTATATTAGGGATGCACGATATTGTTTTTTTTAAACCGATAACTTCCTGCTTCTCAAGACCGATAACTGATAATAATATAATATATATTAAATGTACCTGTAGTTTTTGCACACCTGGTGGTAAAAAAAGACTAGTAGTGAGCAAATGACATGAGCATTACTACTATGAACAAAACAAAGCCAAGAACAGTTTTGACTCTTCAAAGTGACCATATTTATTTTCCCAAATAAAGTTGATAGGTAAAAGCCCCGGTGCCTTTGCAGCTGGCTTTGGATTCGCCGCCGTCTTCGTACGCTTTTAACACACCATCGTAGCGATGGCGATGTTTCAGGTGACTAATCAGGTTGGAAGTATTATAGCTCGTTGCCTTGTTCCCTCGTGGAACTTCTGCATTGCATTTGTTAATACAAATAGCAAGCGAACTATCTAACTCTGAAACTTTGAAATAGTCCCATACTACCGACGACGACATGTTTGTTTACTGTCCTGGCTTCACGGCCGCACACCATTTACGTCACAGCCAGGCATGAGTTAGGGAGCGCTGGATTTGTGAAAAACTCCCCTCTTCCTAAACCACTAATACCACAGTACTGGCAAAACGGGAGGAGCCGAGTGAAAAACAAGCGCCCCTCATCCCAATCCACCCACACCACAGTGTTTTTTTCTTTTTTATTACCCAAAAAATATATTGTATATTATCGGGGCTATTAATACTTTTATCGGGTTTATCGGGATGACGTCATAATTCCTAATATCGGACCGATAATTATCGTGCACCACTAATTTATATATAGGCTTTTTCTATCAAAAATGTTCGGGGTCGGTCAGGGCTGAGAAAAATGTTTCAAAGGGGGAACATTACTGAAAAAAGTTTGAGAAGCACTTTCTTAAATCATGCAATATGTTACTTAGCCCAAATTGTCTTTAGATGTTTGTTTTGTTTTGCATTCATACATGTTGACGACTGATTATATGTGAAACTGTAATGGTTTTCAGCTCTTCCTGATCTCTGTCTGGTGTGACATGTTTCTAAACTCAGTCCAACACAGGAGCTGTTTTTTAGTCCGTATGAAAAACACTCCACTGTAATGTAAACAAACCAAATACAAGGAGGCGGAGAGTAAAACTGAAACTCTGATTCACACCACAGAACAACTGACTCACCACCTGAAGCCAAAACACATTATTTAACACCCAGAAACACTCGGGAGTCTCTTTCAAGTGACAGCCTGCGATTAGAGGAGGTACAATTGAAGATGAAGAAGAAACTCCCTGCGTATATCTGTGCGGAAAGTACCTGCTCGGTGGTTTACAACAGGAAGCTTCAACAAAGTGAAGAATTGATCCGCTGCTGGAGGTATACTGTAGAAATTGAAACAGGAAGTCCTCGTTTTTGCAGTTTTGTTTTATCAGGAAGGTTCAAAAGGGCAGCGAGATATCAGCCTGTTTGGCTCAATAACACTGAAGGAAGTGAAGTGCTTTAAAGAGGCCATATAATGCTAATTGTCAGGTTCATATTGTTGTGTTGTGTGACTCTAATAACACGTGTTTCCACGCTTTAATCATCAAAAAGCTCTTTATTTTTCAGTTAAATAATATTTAGCTCCAAAAAAAGCTCCTAAGTCTATTTAAGTGTATTTAACGGGGACAGCACCTATTAATAAAAATTGCCGTAAAACTCTTGAAAATTGCTTCGAAGTCACCCTAAAAACAACTGATAATATACAAAAAGGTGTCTTTAAATATCTTATTTTGTCACTTCAAACCTCAAGATAGTCACCTAAATAAGATTTAAACATTCAAATAAAAGGCAAATCTCTCTTTAAGAGGCAGAAAAAAGCCTTTTGCATCCCATTTACTTAAACAAACAGTCAACAATCCAAATGGTTGCTACATTATTTTCCATTGACTTACCATAAGTCAACTCCCCATTGCACTGAGCCGTCATTTCCAACACAACACACACCCACAATGCATCACTCCTCTCTGCAGGTGCGACGCATTAATGTGTGCAGCAGCTGCTGCCGGGTGTCGTGTGTGTGTGTGTGTGTGTGTGTGTGTGTGTGTGTGTGTGTGTGTGTGTGTGTGTGTGTGTGTGTGTGTGTGTGTGTGTGTGTGTGTGTGTGTGTGTGTGTGTGTGTGAGCCCCACCCACAGACACACAGTCCCACAGGTAGACACACCTGAGAGCCGGACAAACAGGAGAACTTCATAACTCTCGTCACACCTTTGAGAGAAACTGATTCACGAGAGAAGCTACATGTGTTGTTAGGGAGTGTTCATATTATATACATTTGCTTTATTTAGTCCTGTGTTTATCCACACTTGTACATATTTAAATCTAATGTATTTACTGTTGATGTTTGTTATTCTATTTCAATTCTGGAAATGTTTTCACTTTAATGTTTTCATAAATAATGATATGGTTGTTTCAAGTGTTTTACTGAATCAAAAAGGTATGCGTTGCTGCGTCTATGGATTGTTTTTATTCAATTTGTTAAGCTGTTTTGAGATTGTGAAGCATTTTGTGTTTCCGTTTGTGTATAAAAAGGTCTTTAAACATATCGGTTGGTTGGTTGAATGATTGAGCAAATGCACGTTTTCGGCCCTTTAACAATCCAATGTTAAACCAGGTGAATGGCACAACACAATCAAGATGAAACGCACGGTCCGGTCGTAATATAGGTCATTAAAGGACTATCAAAGGGCTTCTGCAGAGCCACGCCTACTGACAGCAGGCCAATTATACCTCGTATAAAAGCAGATAAAGATACTGCGCTATAAATAAACCTAAAACAAGCTCGCGGACACAATGAATCACCGTGGGGATAATACAGTGATGTAACAACACTTAAAAGTCCTTTTGGTAAACACAATAAGGACTCTAAAGTTCACTATATTGTCAGTATAGGAATATTTAAGGACGTTTTGAGTACCAAAATCACTTTAAGTCGCTACAAAAGTAGTGAAAGGACATCTGAAACTCTCAGGGTAGATGCAGGAATCCTGAAGTCAGATGTAAGACCTTTTAAGACCTTTTTTAAGACCCTTTCCATACATTTTAAGACCTCATCGCCACTTGGAGTTCTAACCGGTTACCTTGGCGACACACTTTACCTCACATTGACTATACACAGTATTGATTGTCCTTCCTCCTTATCTTCCAACCATTTAGACGCAGACTTGCATTCCCCCCCCATAACGATGCTGTTTAACAACCGGCGTAAACGGAGCTTCGCGCGCTATCAAGCAGTGAGCGCGCGATGTCCTGTTCAGATTACGTCCAATCCAACGGGATGCCATCAATAAACTACACAGAATCACACTACACACCTACGCCATGATTACATTCAGGCAGACTGTAGAATACAACCTCTTTGGACCATTTAGATACTTACTGAAAACAAGCTACAACATTTAATACCTTGGAAAATGCCCTTTAATACTTTTTAATAGCCTTCATTTTCGCTAAATTTATTTATCAACTTGTAATACTTTTTAAGACCCCACGGACACCCTGACTCACCTATACTCAATATAAAGTAATAAAGTCAGATGATAGGTGACTTTATGAGCATCATAGGGACATAAAAACACTATAATGTCACTGAAACAGAAGGAGAACTAAAGAGATTAAGAGAAACTCAAGATGAGCCAAATCAAACACTGTATAATAAAAGGTCAGCGAATCCTACAGGGACATGTTAAGAGACTTTAACAGCATAATGTCACTATAAACTAAGTTTGGACTATCAACAGTCACAATAAGGAGTCAATACAAAGTACATCGTATACGTAAGGTATCAAACTCACTATAACAAGTACTAAAGTCACATTAAAAGTCACTTATTCGTTATTCAGGGGTACAGAAACATCATGATGTGACTATTAAATAAGGTTTAGCCACACTGTAAGCCAATAAAGAAATATAATACAGGTATTTCAAGAAAAATAAACACCATTAACTCCATTTGGAGATCGAAAAACACAATACAAGTCCCCATATGAGTACTATACTGATATTTCAGGAGATTTAAACAACAAAAGTTTAGTATAAACTCAGTTTAGGTTAGCAAAGTCACCTTATAAGAAACTAGAGGAGTACTAAAGGGTCATTTAAAGAGATAACACACCATAAGTCACTATAGAGGCTTAAAATCATATAACCAACAGCATAAAGCCAGTTTAGAGTACTAAAGTCACATGTGAGGTAACTTTAGGAGCATTAAAGAGTTGTTTTTTACACCATGAATGTACTTCAAAGTTCACAACAAGCTTCTAAAGTCACTCTTTGTAAATTGTATGGACATCTTAGAACACAATTTGATTAAGTTAACTCATTTTAAGTTAAAAAGTCTCACATAAGTCACTATACATATCACCAAGCAGTTAGCATGAAGTCAGTTTAGAGTACTTAAAACACATGTGACGTTACTTTAGGAGCTTTAAATAGTTATTTAGGGTTTTTTACACCATAAATGTACGTTAAAT
>CM053242.1:2756941-2829441 GCA_028583405.1 Pogonophryne albipinna
GTGTGTGTGTGTGTGTGTGTGTGTGTGTGTGTGTGTGTGTGTGTGTGTGTGTGTGTGTGTGTGTGTGTGTGTGTGTGTGTGTGTGTGTGTGTGTGTGTGTGTGTGTGTGTGTGTGTGTGTGTGTGTGTGTGATAAGATAGCAGAGGTGGCTTTCAATTTTTTTTTTGATGATTTCCATATTTCACTGTTTTTAACATAATATTCTGATTGGACACATTTCCGTTGGCTTTAGTCCTTCAAAAACAACCTTTACACTGTGCTCAAACAACACCCGCACAAACACCTGTGATTACAGCAAGTCATCTATTAAAGAAAGATAATGCTGAATCTATTTATTCTTATGTTTTAATAAATGATGACAACAGACATTCGTAGCAAAAGGTGTCAATGCCACCACAAGAAATGAGACTTATGAGCAAAGCACCAAAAGATGAGTAATTATTGTGTGTTTTAGGTATGGTGCCTCTTCCTGAGACAGCGATGGATTTCTCAGACCTTCGCTCACAGTCGTCTCGCATGAATGAGCGGGTGAGTTAAATCCTTCTAACCTTAGTAATTACAAAGTTGACTGCTTCCTTTCAGTAAGTGTTGCAAAATAACGTCATGTCTGATTTGTTGAAGTTTTCTGAATAAAAGTGACTTTTTTTTAAACTCAGACGTATTTAATCGTCATGAGTTGAACCGGGAGCTAACGGCTAATAACAGACAGCTTCTCTCTGATTATATATGTATGTATGTCAGACGTCTGGACAGCGTTTCATAAAAACAGGACATTTTGGAAAGTGTTTTTATTTTTGTATACTATGTTTCAAGAAAATCAATGTTACCTCTAGCTGTGTTTTGCAAAGGTGAAGTTGAAGCTGAAATTATTTGTGGTTTACCATCCATCAGATGTCAGGTATTTTACCCATAATGCCTCTGTTTTCAGGGCTGTGAAGGATGGACGGTGTGCAACCGCTGTGAAACATACAGACCTCCCAGAGCGCATCACTGCAAAGTGTGTCAGCGGTGTATACGACGCATGGACCACCACTGTCCCTGGTGAGGACACACACACACACATACCATGTATACATCACTTCAGGGGACATTACATTGACTTACATGCATTTCCTGGAGACTTATCCTAACCTTAACCATAACCAACACATGCCTAACCCTAACCCTAACCCTAACCTTAACCAAGTCTTCACCCTAAAATTAATGATTCCCCTTATGGGGACCTCCAATTTGTCCCCAAAAGGGAGGTGACTGTGTAAACAGATTTAGGTCCCCACAAGTATAGTAATGCTAGGCCACTCACACACACACACACACACACACACACACACACACACACACACACACACACACACACACAAGGCTGAAACTGCTGTATCCATTAAAGCTTAGTCGTGGCAGTTTGAGTGACAGGCCATTGGGCAGAGAGTTGGATTTACCATTAGAAAAGAAAAGGTCTAGCAGTTTGTCGTTATTGGCTAGGGAGAACGTCTGGACACACACACACACACACACACACACACACACACACACACACACACACACACACACACACACACACACACACACACACACACACACACACACAAGGCTGAAACTGCTGTATCCATTACAGCTTAGTTGTGGCAGTTTGAGTGACAGGCCATTGGGCAGAGAGTTGGATTTACCATTAGAAAAGAAAAGGTCTAGCAGTTTGTCGTTATTGGTCAGGCGAGAACGTCTGGACACACACACACACACACACACACACACACACACACACACACTGTCTCTTACCCCTGTTTTTTATTTGTTTGTTTTAGGATCAACAACTGTGTGGGGGAGTTGAACCAGAAGTATTTCATCCAGTTTCTCTTCTACACCGGTGAGTACACACAGCACGCTACATCATGTCCAATTCATTTAAAATAGTAGTGCTGCCCCTGGAAAAGATTTTAGGAAAAAAGGTCCCGAAAATGGACGCAAAGAAATCTGACAATATGTGAAAAATCACACAAAACATGTTGGAATGTAAGTGAGAAATGTCTTTGTGTTATATGTGTAAAAGTCCAAAATAACAAACCATTCATAAAATCCAATATGAAACACTGACAAGGAACACTTTACTGCAACATCACTGCTTACATTTCCTACACTGTATCTTAGTATTCTTCAGTGTGCTATTAGTACTTTGTACTGCTTATCTTCTCAGGCATGGCCAGTCTGTACTCTCTGGTTCTGGTGGTGTCGGCCTGGCTTTGGAGGATCCACAGCGAGAGGGAAGGAGCCGAGAAAGAAGGAGAGGAGACGCCCAGCAAACACCTCATAGTGTGAGTCCTCTGCACAGGGAACTGCATTCTTTTCAGACTGCCCCGACGTCACCATGTTCAAATCACAGCTCACCTCTTCAGAACTGCTTTCAATCTGTAATTAATGTGTGTTTTATATATTATAAGTGTGTTTTGTTTTGGTGTAAAGTGTCTTTGAGTTTCTTGAGTAGCGTTCTATAAATAAATTATTATTATTAAAATGTTCTGTAAATACTTAAAAGCTTTTTGTCTCTGTTATTTTTGTAGTGCTCATTACATCATCCTGCTGGCTGAGTCTGTGCTGTTTGGAGTGTTTGTCATGGTCATCTTCTACGACCAGGTACACACACACACACACACACACACACACACACACACACACACACAGTTAATTACAAACTTTAGATTTACCCCAAAATGTTTTATTTAGATTCAACAATTTGTTCCGGTGAAAAAAGCACGTAAAATATATCAAATGTCACTGTTTAGTATCATTCTGTCATTATTACTCGTAGTTAGAGTTGCGACCATTTTAATGAGGTGTGGCAAAATGCATTCTGGGAAATGTAGGAAATCGATGTAGAAGTAGACAAAGCATGTGGAAAAAAGAAGCTTATCGATGAAAGTAAATGAGCTTATCGATGCTTATACTTTCATCGTTAAGCTTCTTTTTTCCACATGCTTTGTCGACTTCTACATCGATTTGATTTCCTACATTTCCCAGAATGCATTTAGCCAAACCTCATTAAAATTGTCGCAACTCTAACTACGAGTAATAATGACAGAATGATACTAAACAGTGACATGTGATATATTTTTGCAGAGCTTTTGGAGTTTTCTATGTGCTTTCTTTCAATAGTACACATTTACTGAAACAGTCGACACTATTTTCTATTATAAACAACCATTTTCTGAAAAAGCGTGATTTCTCCCCTGCAGCTTGTGTCTATCATCACAGACGAGACTCCCATCGAGCAGCTGAGGAACAGATTGATGATCATGGGCCAAGGCTCTTCCTCCTCCTCCTCTTCCTCCTCTTCCTCCCCTTCCTCCCCTCAGCCGCCACACACACGCAAACCCAAGATGGCGCTGCTGAAGGAGGTCTTTGGAAGAGGTGTGTTTTGTTTTTATGTCCTCCCTTTCAAAAATGTTGATATATTCAACTTCTACATTTCTAAATCGTAACCCTTCACTCCTCCAGGTTCAGTGTTTTGTTGGCTGCTTCCGCTCCACTCCAGCCCTCCGTCAGTCGGCGGCATCACGTACTCCGCCCTGCCCGACTACGATGTCTGAGGACAAGGTTTTCAGTGTGTGTGTGTGTGTGTGTGATCATCCTCAAACTCATGAATTTCTTTTCTTTACGCTCCCCGTTTGTCCCGATCTGTAGTTTAACTCCCAGCCTTCTCTGATGATTTAGTCGTGAACACTGGGGTTTGACTGATGTCTAAAAAACATTTACTTTCAATGCATTACCAACATTTCTGCCGACTTTACGAGATGTTGTTTCGGACTTGAGGATGATTTTTCCTGATCAGGAACTCATTATTCCAACTATTCTGACACTACCTGAATGCAGCACAATGCCCTGTCGTGCAATGTTAACGAGAAATGGTGCTAAACCCTTCCAGGGGAAAATCAGGCCTGACGTTTTCCCGTAATTCTGCTGACAAACAAACTCAGTGGAAAACACAACGTTCCTTGGAAATGGCGAGAAACACTTTGCTTGCAAACACTCAAACAACCGGAGCAGAATATGTCAAAAAGCTTCATTAAATCTGACCCAAAAGCCTCTAAAAAGTGATCATGAGACCCGAAAACTGTCCAATGTAACTCCAATAAGGAAGTCTTAAATACATATTTATGCGTAAATATGAGAAATATGTGGATGAAAAGTAGTTTTACTAACTGTGTGTGTGTGTGTGTGTGTGTGTGTGTGTGTGTGTGTGTGTGTGTGTGTGTGTGTGTGTGTGTGTGTGTGTGTGTGTGTGTGTGTGTGTGTGTGTGTGTGTGTGTGTGTGTGTGTGTGTGTGTGTGTGTGTGTGTGTGTGTGTGTGTGTGTGTGTGTGTGTGTGTGTGTGTGTGTGTGTGTGTGTGTGTGTGTGTGTGTGTGTGTGTGTGTGTGTGTGTGTGTGTGTGTGTGTGTGTGTGTGTGTGTGTGTGTGTGTGTGTGTGTGTGTGTGTGTGTGTGTGTGTGTGTGTGTCTAGTTTGTTACTGAATTAATTAAGAGGTTATTTCTGATTTTTAATAGAAGGTTATATCCAAGCTTTAAACTGTTACCAAGGATGCACTGATGAGGACTAAAAGCTGATATCTGATATCTTTTAGTTAAAAACATTTTTAAATTCATTTATTGCAATTAAAGCAGCAAAAATCAACAACCCTAGAACAAATGTTTTTTGGCCATACATGTTATTAATGGATCCATAAAGGGTCATTTGTGTCGCCGACAAACACCAAAAGACATTTTCTATTATTATACATTTTTATGCTCAAACCGACTTCTTGAGCGGAAGATATTGATCATCCAAAAGTCACATTTTAAGACAATATTTATATAATGATCCACTACCAAAACTGTCCTCCGTTACATATTTAGAATTAATCCCAAAAATCTGATACAATAAATACAAATAAAAGGAACAAATAATAATTTCAAGTGATGCATTTGGGTTCAAATGTCCTCAAAGAGATACTTTTTATGTTTTTATGATGATTTTTTTTATTTTTCCTGTTTTTGTATTTAAACGTTTGACGTGCTAACTGAACTATAATGTGTTACACTTACAGATTAACACTACACACACACACACACACATATACCATGTACACATCACTTCAGGGGACATTACATTGACTTACATGCATTTCCTGGAGACTTATCCTAAACCTAACCAAGTCTTCACCCTAAAATGAATGATTCCCCTCATGGGGACCTCCATTTTGTCCCCATAAGGGAGGCGAGACCCCACACGTGACTGTGTAAACAGATTTAGGTCCCCACAAGTATAGTAATAATAGGCCACACACACACACACACACACATACCATGTATACATCACATCAGGGGTCATTACATTGACTTACATGCATGTCCTGGAGACTTATCCTAACCTTAACCATAACCAACACATGCCTAACCCTTAACCTTACCCTAACCCTTAACCTTACCCTTAACCTTACCCTTAACCTAACCAAGTCTTCACCCTAAAATTAATGATTCCCCTCATGAGGACCTCCAATTTGTCCCCATAAGGGAGGCGAGTCCCCACACGTGACTGTGTAATCAGATTTCGGTCCCCACAAGGATGGTAATGCTAGGCCACACACACACACACACACACACACACACACACACAGTACTCAGTATTCTGCTAAATCTCAGTGAAGGGACGATGTTTAACTTATTTATTGTTTCTAACTATTCCGTGGAGTTTCTCTCCCAACATGTGTGTGTTTTTATGTGACGGGTGAAGTTGCTTTTCCGCACTGAGGACATTTTTAAATGGTGTGTATGTCACTACAGTGTATAAATGAAAGGACTGCAGCAGAAAAGCAGCTTCACCACCATGTTTGTGTGTAAAAGTAACCTGTGTTTGAGTGAACTCTCACACAATGCATTCACAAATGTTACCAAACCATAACTGCCAGTAAGAAAACGGTGTTTCCTCGAATGATGTGACTTCAAATCTGCCTTTTTTTATTCTGTTTCTCACATGCTTCAACTAAAATCAAGATATGTCTGCTATATGCTGACGATGACTCTTAATCCGTTAATAAAAAAACCTTTGAGATGGCAGGGTTTTTAAACGCTGCGTTCACACTCTATTTCAATAATCAGAACAGTTATGCATTATTTTACTGTAATATGGAAAAAACCTTAAGGTGATTTTGGTCAATATTTAGCTCATGGTGTGAATGCATGTTTTAAAACCCTCCAAAAAACTGTAGTCCTTCAACTTATAGCATCTTATTTCTGATTTTTTTCATAGTCTTCTAGGTATTTTAAAGTGCTCTCCAAACAACTTCGCCCAGGTTTGGTTTTCATCAAGCTGTACATATGAAGGTTCATATTTCATATCGATGAAGTGCAATTGAAGGGAAAGTTACTGAAACTCATTGTTTGTGTGTTTTCTATCGCGATCTGGGTAAAAAACTAACAATTTGAAATGTTTTTGTGCATATTCTTGAGGTGAAGTCGTACGATTTGTCTTACCTTTTGGATCAAATTAAACAAAATGATGAAGGGGAAAAGCCTTTTCTGTAGATTCGTAATAACCGACAGTCCCACGTGATTCTCAAATCAAGCGCGCCTCACCTTTAGTAGAACACGTAGAAACATTTCAAAGTGTCCTTTTGCCCAGCTGTGTGTTTACTATCAGGTTACTGGCTTTCTTTGGTGGAAAAATGCAGTTGATCTGTTTTTTTTGTTGGTTTTTTTGTATCAATGTTACTCAACAGGGTGCGCTTGTTTTGTTTAAATAAAACAAGCGCACCCTATTTTGCTGTTTTTCTTGACAGCGGGAAGGAATGTGTGTGCAAACAAACGGGGCCTGAAATTAACACGTGGCCTCCAGCCGAACATTTTACATCTAGTTCTTCAGCTTGTCTTGCAATTCAAGAATGTCCAACTTTTGGGGAAAGAAAATTGCAATATATTCCCAATTTATATTCCACTGGTTTAGCAATACAAATGGCTTTGAAATTACAATCTAACACAAACATCAACCAAAGAAGTAATAAACCATTAGTTCAGATACTGTATGAAATATTAAACCAATTTAACTTAAAGAAAGCTTCATATTTTAAGTGTTACAAGAAGCTGTTTTGACATTAATTCATATTCTTTGTTTAGCTCCAAAGACACTTCATATTGGTTGGCTGGTTGGCTCAGAAAAAGTTACGCACTAAGACTTTAATATCATCTGGCTTCATGATGAACACATTTACAACAGACTGATGTTTTATTTATTTATTGTTGCTCTCTTGAAACTGTGCCCTGTGTGTTATTCCTGACGACATGCTGCTCGTTCAACTGCAAGTAAAACGGATGTCTTTTAAACTTCACTGGCTGCTTATGTCTTTTTTTTCATGTTTCTTTTGTGAAAGATATATTTATTCATAAACAAGCATAATATCTGACCAACGCTCCAAACAAATGGGGGGCAGAGTTTCCTCAACTGAGTCCTTGAGGGCTATATTTCCCATTTTCATAAAAGCATAACAGGGCCTCTTTAACGAGTAATGTAACGTCTACATGCTCCCACAAAATATGGGGCAGCATTTCTGTACTGGGTAAGGCAACATAATACTATGCATTTAAATAAAACACTTTTCATTACAAAAGGATCATTTACAAGCTGCTTAACAAAACACAAAGTACTTCAAATTTGCCAACGTTAAGGTAATGCACACATTAGTGCATCAATAATCCAATAATATATATTTGGAAACCGGCCTCTCTGCACAACGACGACTTGTTCTTTAAACGTTTTTGACGCCTATACCTGTGTGACTTATGTAACATTTGACATAAGTGTGTTCTGCTATGACTTACACAAGTACTCATGTGTAAAAATCTAACATAACCTGACTAACAGGAAATGGTGTCTGCTTGTGCTCAGTTTGTCATGTGACAGCGGTGATGTTTGACAACTAGAACAAACACTGTCTCACCATTACAAAGCATCCTGAGGGAACGTTTTACACTGAGTGTGACAGTACAGAGGTCACAGCTTGAAACTAACATCTCTTGTGTGTGGGTTTGTAAAGTCAGGGCGTGCTCCAGCTACAAATAGTTTTCTATAGTTGGAGTCGTGAGAAGTCATCTATTTTGGTAAAGGTAAGGCATGGTAACAGACTTTTAGTATTTTTCTTAAATAACAGGTTAGAAATGGGGTTAATAATTGAAGAGGAGATCTTATGCTCAATTTCAGGTGTATATCAGTATGTAGAGTCTCTACTTTAAAGAGTCCTCTCCTGCTGATGTTCAGGTGTATATCAGTATGTAGTGTCTCTACTTTAAAGAGTCCTCTCCTGCTGATGTTCAGGTGTATATCAGTATGTAGTGTCTCTACTTTAAAGAGTCCTCTCCTGATGATGTTCAGGTGTATATCAGTATGTAGTGTCTCTACTTTAAAGAGTCCTCTCCTGCTGATGTTCAGGTGTATATCAGTATGTAGTGTCTCTACTTTAAAGAGTCCTCTCCTGCTGATGTTCAGGTGTATATCAGTATGTAGTGTCTCTACTTTAAAGAGTCCTCTCCTGCTGATGTTCAGGTGTATATCAGTATGTAGTGTCTCTACTTTAAAGAGTCCTCTCCTGCTGATGTTCAGGTGTATATCAGTATGTAGAGTCTCTACTTTAAAGAGTCCTCTCCTGCTGATGTTCAGGTGTATATCAGTATGTAGTGTCTCTACTTTAAAGAGTCCTCTCCTGCTGATGTTCACGTGTATATCAGTATGTAGTGTCTCTACTTTAAAGAGTCCTCTCCTGCTGATGTTCAGGTGTATATCAGTATGTAGTGTCTTTACTTTAAAGAGTCCTCTCCTGCTGTTGTTCAGGTGTATATCAGTATGTAGTGTCTCTACTTTAAAGAGTCCTCTCCTGCTGATGTTCAGGTGTATATCAGTATGTAGTGTCTCTACTTTAAAGAGTCCTCTCCTGCTGTTGTTCAGGTGTATATCAGTATGTAGTGTCTCTACTTTAAAGAGTCCTCTCCTGCTGATGTTTAGGTGTATATCAGTATGTAGTGTATCTACTTTAAAGAGTCCTCTCCTGCTGATGTTCAGGTGTATTTCAGTATGTAGTGTCTCTACTTTAAAGAGTCCTCTCCTGCTGATGTTCAGGTGTATATCAGTATGTAGTGTCTCTACTTTAAAGAGTCCTCTCCTGCTGTTGTTCAGGTGTATATCAGTATGTAGTGTCTCTACTTTAAAGAGTCCTCTCCTGCTGATGTTTAGGTGTATATCAGTATGTAGTGTATCTACTTTAAAGAGTCCTCTCCTGCTGATGTTCAGGTGTATTTCAGTATGTAGTGTCTCTACTTTAAAGAGTCCTCTCCTGCTGATGTTCAGGTGTATATCAGTATGTAGTGTCTCTACTTTAAAGAGTCCTCTCCTGCTGATGTTCAGGTGTATATCAGTATGTAGTGTCTCTACTTTAAAGAGTCCTCTCCTGCTGATGTTCAGGTGTATATCAGTATGTAGTGTCTCTACTTTAAAGAGTCCTCTCCTGCTGATGTTCAGGTGTATATCAGAATGTAGTGTCTCTACTTTAAAGAGTCCTCTCCTGCTGATGTTCAGGTGTATATCAGTATGTAGAGTCTCTACTTTAAAGAGTCCTCTCCTGCTGATGTTCATGTGTATATCAGTATGTAGTGTCTCTACTTTAAAGAGTCCTCTCCTGCTGATGTTCAGGTGTATATCAGTATGTAGTGTCTTTACTTTAAAGAGTCCTCTCCTGCTGTTGTTCAGGTGTATATCAGTATGTAGTGTCTCTACTTTAAAGAGTCCTCTCCTGCTGATGTTCAGGTGTATATCAGTATGTAGTGTCTCTACTTTAAAGAGTCCTCTCCTGCTGATGTTCAGGTGTATATCAGTATGTAGTGTCTCTACTTTAAAGAGTCCTCTCCTGCTGATGTTCAGGTGTATATCAGTATGTAGTGTCTCTACTTTAAAGAGTCCTCTCCTGCTGATGTTCAGGTGTATATCAGAATGTAGTGTCTCTACTTTAAAGAGTCCTCTCCTGCTGATGTTCAGGTGTATATCAGTATGTAGAGTCTCTACTTTAAAGAGTCCTCTCCTGCTGATGTTCACGTGTATATCAGTATGTAGTGTCTCTACTTTAAAGAGTCCTCTCCTGCTGATGTTCAGGTGTATATCAGTATGTAGTGTCTTTACTTTAAAGAGTCCTCTCCTGCTGTTGTTCAGGTGTATATCAGTATGTAGTGTCTCTACTTTAAAGAGTCCTCTCCTGCTGATGTTCAGGTGTATATCAGTATGTAGTGTCTCTACTTTAAAGAGTCCTCTCCTGCTGATGTTCAGGTGTATATCAGTATGTAGTGTCTCTACTTTAAAGAGTCCTCTCCTGCTGACAACCACTTGGAGATGTCCCGCCCCTTAGCCTATCATGTACAATGTGTCAGATCACTAGCATATAGAAGTGTGAATGTTACGTAGTGATGTCACTATGTTCTGGAAGTAAACAAAGGAGTCCAATGGAGGTATTTGTTCTTTAATTGTTTTCTCACTTAATTTATGCAGTTTTTTCAGTTTGAGGTCATTCTGAACACTAGAATCATCTCATAGTTAAACACAAAAGCTTTCTGAATGAGCATAATCAACAAAGTCTTAACGGTATAACCTTCATTTATGTAAGTTTTTCTTTTTGTTCAGGTTAAATTAATTGAGGTTACTAATTGTTGCATTTGGTTTATATTATATAGAAACATAAAACACTGCGAATAAAATCTATGGCAGCAAAACTTTCTGAAAAACACTAAGAGTCACACTAGTCAAACATGTGATGAGTTCAGTGGCGGTTCTAGACCAATTTGACTGGGGGGGCCACAATAAATGCAGGACGAAAAAGAGAACTAGACAGTATGAAGTAATTGCGCATAAGAAAACAATGCAATACAGTTATTGGTATTTGTTTCAGTACACATATTTATTTCAGATATATCTTATAGTTATTACTTTTACACCGTTGTCAGAGCAGCAGTAGTTGTAGGTGCTGCTGTTGTTGTTGCAACAGTAGTAGGTGCTGCTGTTGTTGTTGCAACAGTAGTAGGTGCTACTGTCGTAGGTGTAGAAGTTGTTGTAGGTGGCACCGTTGTCTGAGCAGCAGTAGTTGTAGGTGCTGCTGTTGTTGTTTCAACAGTAGTAGGGGCTGCAGTTGTAGGTCCACCAGGAGTTGTAGGTGGCACCGTTGTCGGAGCAGCAGTAGTTGTAGGTGCTGCTGTTGTTGTTTCAACAGTAGTAGGGGCTGCAGTTATAGGTCCACCAGGAGTTGTAGGTTGCACCGTTGTCTGAGCAGCAGTAGTTGTAGGTGCTGCTGTTGTTGTTTCAACAGTAGTAGGGGCTGCAGTTGTAGGTCCACCAGGAGTTGTAGGTGGCACCGTTGTCGGAGCAGCAGTAGTTGTAGGTGCTGCTGTTGTTGTTTCAACAGTAGTAGGGGCTGCAGTTATAGGTCCACCAGGAGTTGTAGGTGGCACCGTTGTCGGAGCAGCAGTAGTTGTAGGTGCTGCTGTTGTTGTTTCAACAGTAGTAGGGGCTGCAGTTGTAGGTCCACCAGGAGTTGTAGGTGGCACCGTTGTCGGAGCAGCAGTAGTTGTAGGTGCTGCTGTTGTTGTTTCAACAGTAGTAGGGGCTGCAGTTGTAGGTCCACCAGGAGTTGTAGGTGGCACCGTTGTCTGAGCAGCAGTAGTTGTAGGTGCTGCTGTTGTTGTTTCAACAGTAGTAGGGGCTGCAGTTGTAGGTCCACCAGGAGTTGTAGGTGGCACCGTTGTCGGAGCAGCAGTAGTTGTAGGTGCTGCTGTTGTTGTTTCAACAGTAGTAGGGGCTGCAGTTATAGGTCCACCAGGAGTTGTAGGTGGCACCGTTGTCGGAGCAGCAGTAGTTGTAGGTGCTGCTGTTGTTGTTTCAACAGTAGTAGGGGCTGCAGTTGTAGGTCCACCAGGAGTTGTAGGTGGCACCGTTGTCGGAGCAGCAGTAGTTGTAGGTGCTGCTGTTGTTGTTTCAACAGTAGTAGGGGCTGCAGTTGTAGGTCCACCAGGAGTTGTAGGTGGCACCGTTGTCTGAGCAGCAGTAGTTGTAGGTGCTGCTGTTGTTGTTTCAACAGTAGTAGGGGCTGCAGTTGTAGGTCCACCAGGAGTTGTAGGTGGCACCGTTGTCGGAGCAGCAGTAGTTGTAGGTGCTGCTGTTGTTGTTTCAACAGTAGTAGGTGCTGCTGCTGTCGTTGTTTCAACAGTAGTAGGTGCTGCTGTTGTTCTTTCAACAGTAGTAGGGGCTGCAGTTGTAGGTCCACCAGGAGTTGTAGGTGGCACCGTTGTCGGAGCAGCAGTAGTTGTAGGTGCTGCTGTTGTTGTTTCAACAGTAGTAGGGGCTGCAGTTGTAGGTCCACCAGGAGTTGTAGGTGGCACCGTTGTCTGAGCAGCAGTAGTTGTAGGTGCTGCTGTTGTTGTTTCAACAGTAGTAGGGGCTGCAGTTGTAGGTCCACCAGGAGTTGTAGGTGGCACCGTTGTCGGAGCAGCAGTAGTTGTAGGTGCTGCTGTTGTTGTTTCAACAGTAGTAGGTGCTGCTGCTGTCGTTGTTTCAACAGTAGTAGGGGCTGCAGTTGTAGGTCCACCAGGAGTTGTAGGTGGCACCGTTGTCGGAGCAGCAGTAGTTGTAGGTGCTGCTGTTGTTGTTTCAACAGTAGTAGGGGCTGCAGTTGTAGGTCCACCAGGAGTTGTAGGTGGCACCGTTGTCTGAGCAGCAGTAGTTGTAGGTGCTGCTGTTGTTGTTTCAACAGTAGTAGGGGCTGCAGTTGTAGGTCCACCAGGAGTTGTAGGTGGCACCGTTGTCGGAGCAGCAGTAGTTGTAGGTGCTGCTGTTGTTGTTTCAACAGTAGTAGGTGCTGCTGCTGTCGTTGTTTCAACAGTAGTAGGTGCTGCTGTTGTTGTTTCAACAGTAGTAGGGGCTGCAGTTGTAGGTCCACCAGGAGTTGTAGGTGGCACCGTTGTCGGAGCAGCAGTAGTTGTAGGTGATGCTGTTGTTGTTGTTTCAACAGTAGTAGGGGCTGCAGTTGTAGGTCCACCAGGAGTTGTAGGTGGCACCGTTGTCGGAGCAGCAGTAGTTGTAGGTGCTGCTGTCGTTGTTTCAACAGTAGTAGGGGCTGCAGTTGTAGGTCCACCAGGAGTTGTAGGTGGCACCGTTGTCGGAGCAGCAGTAGTTGTAGGTGCTGCTGTTGTTGTTGCAACAGTAGTAGGTGCTGCTGCTGTCGTTGTTTCAACAGTAGTAGGTGCTGCTGCTGTCGGAGGCAGAGATGGGGTCGTTACTCAAAAAAAGTATTAAATTACGTATTACTTATTGCTTTAAAAAAAAAAAAGCAATATATTATTTTACTTTGTCACTCTCTACATGAAGTAACTCGTTACTTTACTCGTTACTTTACTAATTTCTTTACATTACTTTTGCATTACTCAGCAACAGCCCATAGCCAAAACATAAAACTTAGGCCAACAGAAAAAAACATATACTCATCTCATGCATGTATAGAAAGCCTGGAAGTAATCTTGAGGAATTTAATGAACAAGTAGAGAAAATGCTCAGACCTCATAGAAATAAAAACCTTTATGTGTGTGGAGATTTCAACATTAAATTATCAAAATACAACTCGCACCAACAGGCGAGACACTTCATGGATATGTTTTTTTCTCTCAGGCTTCTCCCTCTAATAACCAAACCAACCAGGTTAACTAGCACTGCTGAAACGTTAATTGATAACATTTTCACTAACGTCCTTGAAACGGAACATCATAGTGGGGCCCTCATCACTGATGTCAGTGATCACCTGCCAACATTCTAGCCATGCCTCATTTCCCTCTATTTCACTTCCTGTTTCAAAAGTGCTGATTTGGGAATAAAGCTTTAAAAAAAAAAGGAGGGTCTGAGCTCATGCGGGACCCGGCAGCTACTGTCTAAACTAAATGCTGCCGTGATGAAACGCCATATCATGGATTATCAAGGATTATCTCTGAAACAGTTTGAAGCTCAAAGGCTTTGAGACACGATAAGACACTATAAGAGTCACACTAGTCAACTATTCCATCAAACATGTGATGAGTTCAGTGGCGGTTCTAGACCAATTTGACGGGGGGGGCCTCTGGGGGGCCAGTTATTTTCTGAGGGGGGCACAATAAATGCAGGACGAAAAAGAGAACTAGACAGTATGAAGTAATTGCGTATAAGAAAACAATGCAATACAGTTATTGGCATTTGTTTCAGTACACATATTTATTTCAGATATATCTTATAGTTATTACTTTTAGCTTCAGCTTAAGTTATAGTGCAATGTTTGCACTAACACCATATTTATATAAAAATAAAGGCAATGCACAGTTACAGCTACTTTACATAAGGGTGTCTGCACAATCTCACATTACAGCAACAAAATCCTGCTGTTTTTGGCAAACCGAGTACCAGAAAATATACATTTAAAACAAAACAAAAAAAATGTCATTGTTAGGGGGGCCACAGGGGGGTCAGAGGTCAGTGTTAGGGGGCACTGACCCCCCTAGAACCGCCCCTGGATGAGTTCAACCACCTCCTGCAAAACAACTTTAAACAAAACTGAAGACTTTGATTTTAAATCATTGAACTCTGATCATATACATAATCTGGAATATTGAATTTGAATGTGTTTTATTTGGGAAAATGCAAAACTTAGATTAGAAAATACTGTCCCTATTGGGTTTTTGCATGTACAGTGTAATATAAATATACTGCTTTCACTCTCATAAAACTATAATACACTTCAAATATGGAAATATAATATATCAGTAAAAACACTACATGTATCACAGCTATGGTTTGCATTCACCCAGATTTTGCTGCAAAGGATTTTAATATCTGTAATTAATTCGATTTCCTTTGGTGAAAGTTGATAGTCCTTAATTCAGATTGTCCAATTCGGAGCATTAATGTCATCTTCAGGTGAAGTTAGGAATAAAAGCTTATGAAGTGTTGTTTGCTCAAAAGAGGCTGACCTTAAGGTTTTACTTTTGAGAGGCACCAACAAATATTCAGGTTTCATTTACTTGCACTGGTTGTGAGTCCCAGTGGAACACTTCTGACGAGACGTAGAGTCGTGTCTGATGGCAGCCCTTTTCTCACCAGCTCATCTTTAATCTGTAGAACAAAATAGAAATAAGTGCGAGATGTAGAAAGATGAATTATGACATCATTGTTCGGTGTAAAGTGAGAATACTCTACCCAGTCTCGCAAAAGAACATGTAATAGCTACGTTGGTCGACAGGGCAAAACGTAGTATATTCACAAATAACCCTCTCAGGACGTGACAACAAAAACATGGAGCTCAAATAATCTTAATATCTATCAAACTATGGATCCTACATATCCACTGGCCGTAGATTCTAAAAGCACAAATGGCCAAACTATCCTACAATTTAGGATTTTCCACTAAAAATAAATCGGGTGTCCGCCATGTTTTTTTTTTTCTCACGCAGGACATTAGAAATGAATAGGACAACATATTGTAGCCATGTCACGTCTTGAGAGGGTTATACAGGCCACCTGAAACTAGATGTTGGATCTCAGTGGAGCATGTGGGATAGACGAGAGCAAGCTGGTTACAACGATGACGAGATGCACGGGGCCAGTAAAAATTGCGAGAGGACACATCTTGATCTGGATCTGGATTAATACTGAGCAGAACCCAGAGGTATCACGCTCAGTGGGGGATGGATGATCCCCGCTAAATGTCTCTTAAAATTTGACGGAAGCACTCCACGGTTTCTGCGATGACAGCTTCTTCTGGTAGCAAATTCCACTCTCTGATTGTTCTCGGAAAGAAGGAGTATTTAAGAGTGTCACTAGTTGCGAAAATTCGCTCGAAGTTCAAAGAGTTGGCTTTGCGGGTTGCACTTCTTCTAACTGGCTCTAGGTACATTGATGCATCAATGGCTGAGATGTTATGGACAATCTTGAAGAAGAGAACCAAACGAGCCAATCGCCGCCTTTCACTTAATTCCACCCAGTTCAACCGCTTGAGCATTTCTGTGACACTGCTGTCCCATTCATAATCTCCAAAAATGAATCTTGCACCTCTTCTTTGTACTGATTCCAGGGCATCACTGTCTTTATCAGTGTAGGGGTCCCAGACCGAGCTGGCGTACTCTAGTTTAGAACGTACTAGGGCCACAAAAGCTGTCTCCTTCAGTTTCTGGGGACAGCGTCGCAGGTTCCGGCGTAGGAAGCCGAGCGAACGGTTTGCCTGTGTTACAACACATTGGCCAAATGTCAGGTTGTTATGGATTTCTACCCCCAGATAAGGCTGGTGGGTCACCTCTTTTAACACCTGGCCACATAGAGTATAGTTTTTAATGTGCGGGTTTGTTGATCTGCTTGTTCGTAGGATGTAGCACTTACTAGTATTAAAGCACATCCCCCAAGTGTTAGCCCATTCCTGAAGTCTAGTCAGGCCACATGAACAGGAATGGAGAACGTACACATGTCTTAGCAAGAGGGGACAAAAAGCACCAGAGATACTTAGCACAGTTCAAGTAGGATTTGCCTCCCTCATGACTCCAACAGGACTCCTTTGTCTTTGTCATTCTTCGTCTGTCTGGCGCTGAAGCTGACGCTCCAGGAAAGTGCTGCCTAAAATGGACACCAGTCCTGATTGCGTGTCACAGCTGTGGGGCCACGCCCCTTTAATTAGTTAACTCTATGCAGCTGATGGGCGCCAATTGAAACTGGCTCACTCCTGAGTTCTTAATGAACTTTTTAGTGACAATTTTTTAAAATTGCATTCACCTTAGGTAATAAAGTTATGAGGTTAACCCTAATACAGTTACCCCTAGTCAATATAGCCCTTTACATTTGATAACATTTTATTTATAAAAGAAAAACGTTTGTTTTATCTGAGTTTTTCAGGGTATTCTCTGAACACCTTGAAGGCCCTGACGGTTCACCACTGGATTTTGGAAAAATAGGCAGAAGAAACATTAGGAAACTTTAAATTGATGCTTTGACAGAGCTGATTTCTGAGAGGCTGACCTGTTGTATGATGGTACTCCTGATGAAGTCTTCAGACAGTGGAGACGCAGAGGATATGTTGATTCTCATAAATACAACACCTAGGAGAACAGTGACTTGACATTACAATGCAGGCCAGAAGAGTGCTGAAACACTAATATGCACAGAGAACCTCAACTGCGATTGTTCTTATTTAACTATTTGCATTAAGAGATACAGAGATGGACCAAATTGTATTTGTACTGCAATTTGGTTTTCCGTTTACCATCCTGCAGTTTTGTATGCAAAACTCCTCTTCGTGAAAACATAGTTTAAAACGTCACCATTTGTTGTACCAGTGTTAATTTCGTCAACAAAACTATGACTAAAAATGTTCGTCAACGACCTTTTTTACATGACTAAGACGAGACGATGACGAGCTAAAAATAGATTTTTGAAAATAAAAACTATGACGAAATGTATATTTTGTTATCGACTAAAACGTAATGATTTTTCATCGACTAAAACCGGACTAAAACGTTTTGAGTTGTCGTCGACTAAAACTAGACTAAAACTATGAACGATAAAAAGGACTTAAATGTGACTAAAACTAATAACCATTTTCGTCTAAAGATTAAGACTAAATCTAAATCTAAAATAAGTAGCACAATTAACACTGTGTCGTACTCACCTTGTTTTGAGACTCCAGTTACTGGTGTTGTTGTTGATGTAACAGCTGTTGTTGTTGATGTAACAGTAAGGCGGAATGGAGAATACAAGAAAGATTACCAAGGAAAATAGAAATGGAAGTTAAAAGTAGAAGCTAAGACCGTTTGACTCACCATTTCCAACAGTCACAATGACACATCGGAGCTCAGACTGATATGTGGTGGTTGAACTGTGGAAACATATCAATACGTTAAGTCATTTACAAAATGGTGACACAAATCTTTAGCACCAAGTAACATATTCAATTAAATACATAAACCTACTGCCTGGAGTCCATTTCCCATTATCTTTTAGGAAGTTAAAAACTAAATTAATCCCCAAACTCCTTTCTTATCTGTTATGTTTATACTGACAGACCTAAACACCTTTGCCTTCACTTAAAAGCTTTCCTTATACGTTTCTATAGGCTAATGTTCAGCCGATCAAGTGACTGACTCCGTGATTGATTGGACGACAAAACAGATGGGATGGCTTTCTCCGTCTTCTTCTTGAGACGGCGTCCATCTCAGGAGGAAGCGTCCTGCTCCTAATAAATTCTTGTTCATGTTGTGCGGCCCGCTGAACAGCAGCTCATACATCCTTTAAAAAAACAGAAGAAGAGTTAAATGTTATCAATTCTAATTCTAGAGCATTATTGTAGCGACAAAAACATTTTTTTATATAAATATATAGTGAAGTAACGACCGAAGTTGCTCTTCCTGTGTGTTTGGTAATCCAAGTTCCTGACTGAACTTTATTTTTACTGCAGTTTTTCATGCCTTCATTGCAGTTGTTCTACGGTAAGCTGATTTTACATTAAGTGGTCGAAACCAGTATAGGCCTTTAAAAGTCTGAGCTTGTAAAACTACTGAGACAACATGGTGCTTATGCACAATTTACTCGAGGGCCCAGAATGCATTACCCACTGTGTGTAAACATATTAGCACCATACAGTCGGTTGGTTCAGTTAAACTTACAGTCTTGTCAAACCTGTCTTGGGCGTTTAAATGACACAAGTCTTTAGAGAATGATTAGAATTTGTTTGTGTCCCCGCCCTATTGTGTGTGGCTAAAAGTATTTTTCATCCAACCAGAGAATGTCCTATGTCATTAACCTTTGGTATTTTGTTATGTAAGTTCTTTACATTTAGTTGTATGTTAGACTTACGTGGAGACATTTGCCTCTGCATTGACGCTGATAGAAAGGGTCTGATTGACAGGGGCGTACAGTTGAGCTTTGTTGGCTGGAGTTGGTGTCAGGAACCTGGGCAGATAGAGTCCCTCTGTGCAGGAGGGCACTGCGGGGTCCACTGGAAAAATAAAGAAACGTTTTTAAGGACGGCAATGCCTTTAGGGTCGTCTATGCACAGGCCCGGTTCTACGGGGGTGCATAAGGGTGCATTGCCCCCTCAGTTGAGTCGTTATGCACCCTCATTTGAAAAATGAAAAGTGAGAAAAATAATTAAAAGTGTAAAATATGACATATATAATAGTAATAGTAGTAATAATAATAATAATAATAATAAGAAGAAGAAGAATTTAGTTGAAATAAAATGAATTGTAATTGTGGTTCAATAACATTGTCTGCTGCATTTATTTGGTCCATTTAAACGGTAAGTAACGTATTATGTCAGGTGTGCGTGACCTGTGCCGCTGCGCGTTCGTCATCTGCAAAGTGCTTACACAGCAGTCAGTGATGGACATCAGAAAATGGTTAAAACAACCAGCCCTTATGGCCAGCAGTAACACTGCATCTACTGCAGGTAATAACAGTTCAGATTATGGGGACATTACGTTACCTGCGGCCACTGTCGTGGACACTAACGCGCGACTCGCCGGCTTTGCCCGCCTCGCCCACGGAGGCAGAACAGCCGCAGCCGTCTTCGTTGCCCCAAACACCGCCACCCCTCGGCGGCGCGCAAGTGCCAGAGGACCTCGGCAAAACAGAGCCAGGTATATTTAAACAAGTTCCCAACTCGCCTGTACAGTGGGGTGAGGCGCTCATTTTGCAGCTCATGGTTTCAAAGCAGAGATTGGCTGGAATATTCATGTAAAAAAGATGCCATCTTCTGCTCTGCATGTAGACATTTTGGTTCAAGTAAGTCAGATACCTTCACCACAACTGGCTACAACAACTGGCGCCATGCTCTTATAGGCTACGTGATAAGGGACTGGGAAGGCATGAATCAAGCAAAGAGCACATCCATAGATCTCTTCATGTTGCTCTCAAAGTGCAGCAGATTGATGCTTTTAACTTCAATATTTAAAAAAACATCTTCCCGGGGGAGCATGCCCCCGGACCCCCCTAGAGGAGGTGAGGACCCCCCTACAGGGTGTTAGGTCCACTCCCCATTTATAAAAATAGCACTTTACCACTGCACCCTGAGTCATTTTGTTCTGGAACCGGGCCTGTCTATGCATCAGTTGTTCCGACACTTTAAAATATCTTGCCTACTGTTTGATTGCCATAACCTTTTGTCAAATCTAGACCCATTTTAACTCTTTGAGAACTGATTCCTTTTTTGTTAAAAGCATAAATTGGAAGAATAAAACAAATTCAAACCGTATCCATCGCTAGCTAGCTGAGGAATCATCCAATCGATCATGTTCGTTAATGAAAGACCCCAAAGTTATGACTTTGACAATTTACTCTCAAATAACTGATGATCAACAAGCTCCATGATGAATAACTTCAGGCAAAATAATAACAAATCTTACCTCTTACAGCAAACTGGACAGGTATTTTGCTGATAGCACTGGTGACTGTCAGCCCTCTGTTTTGAGTCAGAGAGATGTTCTGCCTGGGAAAGTCCTCCATCACCATCTGGACAATGTACGTACCTTCGTTTACGGGGCTGGTGGGGCTGAAGGACAGAATACAGGACTGAAAGAGGACAAAAGGGGACAAGAGGTAAAAAAAAGTAACGAAATGCCATTTTTTTACAACGTCATCTTCAAGCATCAGTGACTGTAGCTACTCACTTCTGAGAGGCTGAGAACAGACGGCGTTGTGCAGGCGGCACACTCTGACAGGGAGGAGTTTGCGTATCTGCATCTGACCTCATCTCCATCCGGATCAAAGTCCAGCAGGTGGAAATCTCTCCGACAGTTTGAAGGAACTCTGACGGAGAGAAACAATATGTGAAGCACGAGCCATGCAGCCAACCGATCTGCTGTTGCTCAATGTTGTCTAGACAGATTTAACTATTACATGTCAAAGGATGTGCTGTGGCATGAAATGGATGAACTGCTGACAAATAGATGGACAAAGAAACCGTGAGGGGGGTCACCTCAAGGCTGGCAGGATTGTGGTCTGGGGTGATGTGTTGGCTTGTCCGATGTCCGACCTGTTCCCCAGCTCCACTCCAGTCACAGCTCTCCAACTTGAGATGCCATTGTTATTATTTATCCAGTTACCGCCAGACAACCTTCATGAGAAAGACCAGTTTTAACCTGCTGCACAGAACCTGGCACATGTACCCATGTCTTACATAGGCGTTCATGTAACTTGGAAACTATTCTAATATTAAATATGTTTTTTAAATCATTATGACCAGAGCAAAAGCAATGATTGGAACAATATTGTTGTGACACCCAAAGCTTTACCTTGCATTAGATTTCATTTAGCTGACACTTTTATTCAAAGCGATTTACAATAATTTACAAAAACCTAAATATGGCGGTGGTTTCTTTCCTTGATGTCTTACTGTTTTACCACCTTTACAACATGCGTTGGCAACGCTAAGTTTCAATATTGTCAAGCCAATAAAGCAATTTCAATTTGTATAAACCACCACCAATTAAATTGAACCTTAATGTTCTGTTTTTACAATTACCAATCTTTTCTTTAACGGTCTTCAAACATTTTAATTGTGATTTTTGTACCCTCTTTTAAACAACACACTACGTTATGTTTATTATTATGGAACTCACTCTAATTGGAACTGAGAGTTGATGGGAACCCGCCGAGTCATGATTGCCTCTCTTTGACACCACTCTGCACTGCTCTCCTGGTCCACCATGTTTAGCACCAGAGAAGTCTGAGTCCCGCAATTTTGAGAAGTGCAGCTCCAGATGTTGCTCCGAGAACAATCGTCGAAGCTCAGCTTATAGCGAAGGACAACCTGTAGTTATTACAGTGGCCGAGTGTTATTCCAGGGAAAGAAGACATAAAAGGTTTGGAAAATATCCTTGTGTATCCCTTTAATTGTAGTTTTCTAAGAATAACATTTTCCAAAATTGCTGTTTTCACTTTTTCAGCTATTATTCATTCACAAACTGTTAGTTATGTGAAGTTATTCTTGTTATGTATTGTCACATTTCAACAGATAAATATTGAATTAAAAGAAAACTTTACGTACCGTGAGAGATCCATCTGCATTAGTGTTTTTTGGGTAATAAGTCATTACTGTCCCGTAAAAATGAGACGACTGGGCGCCGCAGACCAGCAGCAGCAGCAGCAGAGAGACACACATAGTAAAGGTATTACTCTCTCCACACAATGAGAGTAAATGACTACCAAGACTAAAGCATTTACTTCAATAGTAGAACAATAAACCAGGAAACTACTGAGGAAATGTCCTTATGCCAGGAAGATATGAAGCTTGTAAAACCTGATGTGAGTTTTTGTGGTTAGTGGTGTGTTCAGTCAGACAACTCACGTGTTTCTTTCAACCTGATCTCACCAGAATGCGTGACTCCACCACGACTCCTTAACACCGCATTGCGTGGTGGACTCACAAACTTTGTTACATTTACGTGTCTGCCCCACGCAAACAACCCCAATGTAAAGTGAATGAGGCTCTTTTGTCGTGGTGCACACACGCATTTCTACAACGTCCTGCAGTGAGCTTTTATTCTATAAAACGTTTTTAAAATCTACTTTATAGCTTGTAGTAACTCGCGGGAGGCTTCTTTTATTTTATTTGTATTCATAATCATTTTTATTTTTCGTCAGAATGTGTTATGGTGCATTAGTTACGAATTTTTGTTCTCAAAAAACAGTGCATTGTGTGTAATACAACTGTGATTTTTATTAATTTAGTTAGTTTTTAAGGAAGGCCAGAGCTTCAGCTGTGTCCAATAGATTGTTCCCTTTATTAACGTTTTTTTAAAGAACATTATATTCCGATTTGATTTGTATTGTATTACGGAGAGCAATGTGAGCATCCATTCCCATTGGATAACGGAGGATTTTACACCCGGAAGTAAGTATTCTCCTTACTGTCGATTGATTTTACAGTGATATCTGAACTACTCATCAACTCAAACACACCACATTATCCTTGTTGATTACACTACATTGATTGGTTTAAGTTGTGTGCAATGCTTTTGTAATTTTCCCCTTCGATTCGGAGAAACAAATATTTGTTCAGTTTAGGATGGCCGTTTAGGATGGCCGACACTACACTACCCAGAATCCTCAGCTATTGTTCCGCGTTGCCTCAAGCTCTGTGATTGGTTGACCTCCAACTGCATTCCATATAAAACGTCTCGTAAAAGATAAATCATACTTTATTCAGCAGTGCTTGCTTTACTCTTTGAAAGTCATCACATGAATGCATTGTAATAAATGGTTTGGCTGCATTAAATATTACACATCTGTCGTAGTTCTTTATTTATCTCCAGAGATCTGGCCTCAAAATAGACCGGAAACTATTCTTTTACCGTTCTGTTTTAATTTCACAATAAAGTTAGTAGTAATAATTTGTTTTGATATTATTGTTTTTTATTAACTACTAGACCGCTGGGTCATGTTAAGACCATCTTTTCTGTGTTGCTGTGGGTTTTTTCCATCGCTTTTGTTACAAATATCAAAACAATAACTAAATATATCCGTCGTAAATTAAACCAGAAACAGCAGTATATTTTATTTTGTTAACACTGTAAACTTGACAGCTTTTTAACCCGCACCTCCTACTGGTTAAAGCACGTTATTACACATTTAGAGTAATATTGAAATCTTGAAAAGGATGTCCAAAATAGCAATTATATACAGTTTTTAATTAACTATTTGTAGAGAATAACGAGTAATGTATATACTTTATAGGGATCTGCAGATAAATATTTAGTCTTCTCAAGCACCAACAATCATGACATTGCATTTAGCTGAGGCTTTTATCCAAAGCGACTTACAATAAGTGCGTTCGACCAACAAAATACAAGCTTGAAGAAAACAGAATCATATAAGTACATCAGGTTTCATAGAGCCAAAACATTTCAAGTGCTACTCAACTGGCTTTAGATAAGCCAGTCCTCCAATCAAATATCTCTCCTGATTGTTGGCACTTGACAATCACCTTCCCTGAATTTTACTCAGGTGTAACTAAAGTCTGCTTTAAGGGTTGTTTATATTTCACATCATTAATCAGAATCTGTAAAGTAACTAAAATAAATGTAGTGGAGTAAAGATACCAGATTAACCTTAAAGAAAGCCCTCAGGATTATAAAAGACCCCCATGACCCCAGCCACAAACTGTTCTGTCTGCTGCCGTCTGGCACAACAGCTGCATTCTAGGAGAGGGTGTGGCTGTTGTGGAGGACTACAAGTACCTGGGAGTGCACTTATGGGCTGAACTGGAGGATCAACACTGACGCTGTGTACAAGAAGGGGATGAACAGACTCTATTTTCTGAGGAAGCTGAGATCCTTCCACGTGTGCAGCAAGATGCTGGAGATCTTCTAGTCTGTTGTGGCCAGTGCACTCTTCTTTGCTGCGGTCTTCTGGGGGGGGGGGCAGCATCAGAGCCGGTGACACCAGCAGGATCAATAAACTGATCAGGTAAGCTGGGTCTGTCATCGGCATCAAGCTGGACCCCTTTGAAGCTGTGGTGGAGAGGAGGACACTGAACAGGCTGTTGTCCATCATGGATAACCCCACCCATCCTCTCCACCTGCAGCTGGACAGTCAGCGGAGCTCCTTCTCCAACAGACTGCTGCAGCTCCGCTGTCACAAGGACCCATACAGGAACACATTCCTGCCCACTGCAATAACTCTGTACAACAAATCACCTCTGGCTGGAAGAGAACTCTCTGCTCCATAGTTTCTCTTGGAATACAACCTTGCTGTACATTTTACACATAATCTGTTCAATATTTGATATTCCATATTCCATTGTCATATATTTAATATGTATATTTGCATATATAATATCTACATGTATATTTTCTATTTTCTTTTCTTGTTTATTTGTGGTTTTGTTTTATTGTAAAATGCCTTGTCTTTCATGCTGCTGCAACAAAAACAATTTCCCAAATTGGGATCAATAAAGTACCATCTTATCTTATCTTATCTTACCGCAGCATCCGGACTAAAACCACCAGACTCAGGGACAGTTTCATCCCACAGGCCATAAGACTAAACACCTGAACTTTGAAACAACATCCATAACATTCATCTGGCTGCTACTTAGAAATACTTTGTCTAATATATCATATTCCAATCACTTGCAGACTCTTATTGCACTATTTCACTTTTTACTATTTTACTATTTTTCTTTTTGTATTTACTTGCACTATTTTTTCTGTGTATCTGTTTTATTGTGTTGCACTGTTGGAGGAGCCTGTGACCTAAGGGGGGGGGGGGGGGGGGTAGGAGACGTTCGATTCCTGTTTTGAATAGTGTGCCGTCGATGGGTTTCATTCCATTTCAAAATGCTGTTTGTCGCTAGGCGTAAACTTCGCGCACTGCCACTCCAACATCCAATCACAGAGCTTGAGGACAAATCACGGGGTTTGTCAAGCAAAGCACATGGTGTAGTCCCAAACGATAGCTGAGGATTCTGGGTAGTGTAGTGTCGGCCATCCTAAACGGCCATCCTAAACTGAACAAATATTTGTTTCTCCGAATCGAAGGGGGAAATTACAAAAGCATTGTACACAATTTAAACCAATCAATGTTGTGTAATCAACAAGGATAATGTGGTGTGTTTGAGTTGATGAGTAGTGCAGATATCACTGTAAAATCAATCGACAGTAAAGAGAATACTTACTTCCGGGTGTAAAATCCTGCGTTATCCAATGGGAATGGACGCTCACATTGCTCTCCGTAATACAAATCAAATCAAATCAAATCGGAATATAATGTTCTTTTAAAAAACGTTAACTAAAGGGAACAATCTATTGGACACTCTGGCCTTCCTTAAAAACTAACTAATTTAATAAAAATCACAGTTGTATTACACACAATGCACTGTTTTTGAGAACAAAAATTCGTAACAAATGCACCATAATACATTCTGACGAAAAATAAAAATGATTATGAATACAAATAAAATAAAAGAAGCCTCCCGTGAGTTACTACAAGCTATAAAGTAGATTTAAAAAAAAACGTTTTATAGAATAAAAGCTCACTTCAGGACGTTGTAGAAATGCGTGTGTGCACCGCGACTAAAGAGCCTCATTCACTTTACATTGGGGTTGTTTGCGTGGTGCAGACACGTAAATGTAGCAAAGTTCGTGAGTCCACCACGCAATGCGGTGTTAAGGAGTCGTGGTGGAGTCACGCATTCTGGTGAGACCAGGTTGGTTTCTTTACCATGTTTATTAGAAGCAGAACAGAGTTGAGTGTGGGCATGGGCGTCGCAGCCATTATATGAGGGTGGGACAAGTCCCCCCCACTTTTTCAAATGATTAGTTTAGACCCCCCCACTTTTACCATGTGGAAAGTCCGTGAATCGGTCCATCCACTCGCCGCACTTTGTAGAGCGCAGTGTCAGTGCTTCACTATCAAATCCATTCCACTTGCTTATTGAGAGAATGCCCAAATCAATGAAACTCCGTACCATGTTTTCACTGCTGCTTTGTACCAAGGCAGATTCTCACATAGCGCGCATGTTCAAGGAGTGTTGCCATAGTTGGACAGCTCAGATCTGTTGTATGAAGCGATGCCGGTAGCGGAGGTAAGGCACACACACCAAGTGTTCAGGAAATGGTTAATACAGCGAAAATCAAAGCTGACGATCTGTTGGTTTGATATGTTTTCTCCCCCAGACAACATGGACATAAGAACATTGTTTTCAAAGAAGAGGAAAGTAAGTCTTCAGCTGGTAGCAGTTAATCAGTGAACAGTGATGGCGGCGGCAGCGTCTCACTTCTGGAGAGGAGTTTCGTCTTTATGTCATGATAGAGAGATACAAATACTGAATAGTTTAGATGAGAAAAGGCATCGAAATGCCAGGTTACTAGTATTTATCATGTAAACAGGGAACATGAATAACCCGATCTCTCTGTGCTCATGTAAACACCATGATGTCCATAGAGACGCAGTCAGTGTGTTTTACTGGAGCCTCAGTTCGATAAGAGATTATTTTCTGAGTTCTGAGGTACTCTCTCTCAAAATGGTAATGTGCGTTATGTTTTAATTGTACTTCTTATCATTCAGAAGCTTTTTGTGTGTGTTTATGTTTTACTGAGTGCTTATAGGCCATTTCCATCCCAGTATTCAGTTAACTGTTTATTTTCTGTGCACATAGACGAGCTAATATTCTACCTACTGCTTGGGACTTTGAGTCTTCAAAATGTCCAATGTCACAGACTGGGACTTACTTTAGAGTCAGTTGTATTTACATTCAGTATGACTTGTTATGATTCAATGTGAAAGAGTATACTGCTCAATAAATAGTGATCACTGCACCTCTCTTGACATTTAGGCGCTTGAGAGTGAGTCAGAGGCAGAACACAGGGACAGTGGAGAGAGGTCCGTTGCTGAGGTGAGTGATGAAAGGGAAATGACAGTTTAGAGTAAATTGTGATGTGGACTCTCATCCCAGAATGTTAAGGAAATCAGTGGGGATATTGAACAGGAAACATTTCTGTCAAGGGGCATCATATGACCAATATAGACGGAAGAGCAACATTTAAGTCAATGATACCATTCCTAGGTGAACTTAACATCTGTATGGAGTCAGATCAGTCTCAATATTAATAAATGCTCACAGAAGGATTCACAAATGTATTTTGCGATTTATATATAAATGACTCTCCACAACAATATCTCTCAATGCACTCACACATATTTATTGTTGTATATAAATGTACAAAAAATTGGCATTTAAACTGCTTTTTATTAATTCAAAGACGGCTCTGAATTAATAATCAAATATCTTTCCTTTCTTTACTACTGGATGAAATTACAAAATGTACCCATCATTTTCCTCATGCTAGTATAGCCACATAAAAGTTTCAAACCACCTGTTAAAACGCACCAGAATACAGGAAATCTATTTATTTTCGTGGTGGGGGACCCCCACACCCCCCGTTAAAAGTGTCCCCCCCCCACATTCAGGATGCTTCCTACGCCCATGCTTTGTTCTACATCAGTGATCACCAACTGGCGGCCCGCGGGCCACATCCGGCCCGCCAGACATTCTCATCCGGCCCGCACGACGGGGGTGACTGTGGCGTTGGCGGAGTGGTTACTGCGTTCGCCTCCCACCCATTTGTTTTTTTACAACGTCTCGTGAGTAAGGTGCAGTACCGGAGTCCAACAGAGAGGCAGCAGCTGCGGGTCAGTAGACTGCGTACTGCGAAACCTTCCCTGCCTTGAACAAGAATTGATCCTTCGTTGTGAAGAGTCTGGTTAATGCGCTCCGCACCACAGCAGCAGCCCCGCTGCGACAGAGTCCAACAGAGAGGCAGGAGCTGCGGGACAGTAGCCTAGAAGCAGGGTTGGGTTGTAACGGAATATATGTAACGGCGTTACGTAATCAGAATACAAAAATCAAATAGGCTAACTGTATTCAGCTGGCGTTACATTTGAAAAACGAGTAATCTGATTACAGTTACTTTCGTAAACCTGAAGTGAATACATTTTGGAATACTTATTGGAATTATTGGTGGAAAAGTTTCCTCACAAAATGTAATATTCATTACCGGCATAACTGTGTGCACACAGCGCTGCAGCATGTCTGTGAGCGAGAGAGAGATGCAGAGTGTCTGTGAGGCCCCGCCCCCGCACGCAGATGAGAGAGAGAGAGATCTCTTTTCAAATATATTGAAAGTTAGAAACGGAGATGGTTAGATAAAATGTGCAAGATAATGTTTATGTAGCATTTCTTTATTGTCGAGATGATGACATTTCATAACGGGATAAAATCAAAGTGAATGGCCTGCTGCTGCTGAATGCATGGGGCAAGTGACTGGAACAAGTTTTAAAAGTTATTACATCGTTTCAGATAATAACAATAAATAATAATGATAATTCATTCTATTTAGGGGCGCCTTTCAAAGCACCCAAGGACACCTTACAATTCATAACATATTCTAAGGAAAGGTTTTAAGACAGTACAAAGAATGCAGTCTGGGTGATGTTTTTTATGTGGGGTGCAGATGAGAGGGAGCTGTCCAGAATGACACCAAGATGTTGTGTTTGAGCTCTTGATACGCCATTAAAACAGTAAAATAAGTGTCTCCTGTTCACCAAAACATACCCATCTGTTATGGAAAAAGAAAGTATTCCAAAAGTATTCTAAAAGTAATCTGAATACATTTTTAAGACACGTAACTGTAACTGTATTCTGATTACTTTCAGAGCATGTATTCAGTAACTGATTACATTTACAAAGTAACCCTCCCAACCCTGCCTAGAAGTGATCCTTCGTTAGCGTGAAGAGTCTGCTAAGCTTTATGCGGTCCACAATACCTGAGCGTGCTCCACTAGCACCCCCTCCCCCCCACTTCAAAATTCTGGGCTATATAAAAATCGCTGCCCCGCGATAGTGTCTATTGGATACATTTTGGCCCTTGGACAAATGTAGTTGGTGATCCCTGTTCTACATTGTAAGTGTGGCTGTCCCCTGACAGAGTAGGAGGTGCATACTGTACCCCGTTATCTTGCTGTTTATTTAGGTTGTGTTTGTCATGTACATTAACTCAAATATATAACATGTGCAGTCTGCTATAACCCTCCATTTTTTTTAAATAAAGGCCAAAAATAAACATATTTGTATTTACCAATGCATTCCAGAGGTTATTTAACAGCAATTGTGTTAACTGGGCGTAACCACAGCCCCCTCAATGTTGGAGCAAGACAAAGGGCTATAGGTTAGGAGTTGAAGAATGTGTTCACTGAAAAAATGGTTACTTAACAAACTACTCACTGCACGGCTTTAACCAGCTATAGAGTTACTGCTTTCCTTTCTTCCCCTCCGCTACCGGCCTCTTAAACAAGGCCCGCCCCCCCCCAGTATGTAGTGTCTCTACTTTAAAGAGTCCTCTCCTGCTGATGTTCAGGTGTATATCAGTATGTAGTGTCTCTACTTTAAAGAGTCCTCTCCTGCTGATGTTCAGGTGTATATCAGTATGTAGTGTCTCTACTTTAAAGAGTCCTCTCCTGCTGATGTCCAGGTGTATATCAGTATGTAGTGTCTCTACTTTAAAGAGTCCTCTCCTGCTGGTGTTCAGGTGTATATCAGTACGTAGTGTCTCTACTTTAAAGAGTCCTCTCCTGCTGATGTTCAGGTGTATATCAGTACGTAGTGTCTCTACTTTAAAGAGTCCTCTCCTGCTGATGTTCAGGTGTATATCAGTATGTAGTGTCTCTACTTTAAAGAGTCCTCTCCTGCTGATGTTCAGGTGTATATCAGTATGTAGTGTCTCTACTTTAAAGAGTCCTCTCCTGCTGATGTCCAGGTGTATATCAGTATGTAGTGTCTCTACTTTAAAGAGTCCTCTCCTGCTGGTGTTCAGGTGTATATCAGTACGTAGTGTCTCTACTTTAAAGAGTCCTCTCCTGCTGATGTTCAGGTGTATATCAGTACGTAGTGTCTCTACTTTAAAGAGTCCTCTCCTGCTGATGTTCAGGTGTATATCAGTATGTAGTGTCTCTACTTTAAAGAGTCCTCTCCTGCTGATGTTCAGGTGTATATCAGTATGTAGTGTCTCTACTTTAAAGAGTCCTCTCCTGCTGATGTCCAGGTGTATATCAGTATGTAGTGTCTCTACTTTAAAGAGTCCTCTCCTGCTGGTGTTCAGGTGTATATCAGTATGTAGTGTCTCTACTTTAAAGAGTCCTCTCCTGCTGATGTTCAGGTGTATATCAGTATGTAGTGTCTCTACTTTGAAGAGTCCTCTCCTGCTGATGTTCATGTGTATATCGGTATGTAGTGTCTCTACTTTAAAGAGTCCTCTCCTGCTGATGTTCAGGTGTATATCAGTATGTAGTGTCTCTACTTTAAAGAGTCCTCTCCTGCTGATGTTCAGCTGTATATCAGTATGTAGTGTCTCTACTTTAAAGAGTCCTCTCCTGCTGATGTTCAGGTGTATATCAGTATGTAGTGTCTCTACTTTAAAGAGTCCTCTCCTGGTGATGTTCAGGTGTATATCAGTATGTAGTGTCTCTACTTTAAATAGTCCTCTCCTGCTGATGTTCATGTGTATATCAGTATGTAGTGTCTCTACTTTAAAGAGTCCTCTCCTGCTGATGTTCAGGTGTATATCAGTATGTAGTGTCTCTACTTTAAAGAGTCCTCTCCTGCTGATGTTCAGGTGTATATCAGTATGTAGTGTCTCTACTTTAAATAGTCCTCTCCTGCTGATGTTCAGGTGTATATCAGTATGTAGTGTCTCTACTTTAAAGAGTCCTCTCCTGCTGATGTTCAGGTGTATATCAGTATGTAGTGTCTCTACTTTAAAGAGTCCTCTCCTGCTGATGTTCAGGTGTATATCAGTATGTAGTGTCTCTACTTTAAAGAGTCCTCTCCTGCTGATGTTCAGGTGTATATCAGTATGTAGTGTCTCTACTTTAAAGAGTCCTCTCCTGCTGATGTTCAGGTGTATATCAGTATGTAGTGTCTCTACTCTAAAGAGTCCTCTCCTGCTGATGTTCAGGTGTATATCAGTACGTAGTGTCTCTACTTTAAAGAGTCCTCTCCTGCTGATGTTCAGGTGTATATCAGTATGTAGTGTCTCTACTTTAAAGAGTCCTCTCCTGCTGATGTTCAGGTGTATATCAGTATGTAGTGTCTCTACTTTAAAGAGTCCTCTCCTGCTGATGTTCAGGTGTATATCAGTATGTAGTGTCTCTACTTTAAAGAGTCCTCTCCTGCTGATGTTCAGGTGTATATCAGTATGTAGTGTCTCTACTTTAAAGAGTCCTCTCCTGCTGATGTTCAGGTGTATATCAGTATGTAGTGTCTCTACTTTAAAGAGTCCTCTCCTGCTGATGTTCAGGTGTATATCAGTATGTAGTGTCTCTACTTTAAAGAGTCCTCTCCTGCTGATGTTCAGGTGTATATCAGTACGTAGTGTCTCTACTTTAAAGAGTCCTCTCCTGCTGATGTTCAGGTGTATATCAGTATGTAGTGTCTCTACTTTAAAGAGTCCTCTCCTGCTGATGTTCAGGTGTATATCAGTATGTAGTGTCTCTACTTTAAAGAGTCCTCTCCTGCTGATGTCCAGGTGTATATCAGTATGTAGTGTCTCTACTTTAAAGAGTCCTCTCCTGCTGGTGTTCAGGTGTATATCAGTATGTAGTGTCTCTACTTTAAAGAGTCCTCTCCTGCTGATGTTCAGGTGTATATCAGTATGTAGTGTCTCTACTTTAAAGAGTCCTCTCCTGCTGGTGTTCAGGTGTATATCAGTATGTAGTGTCTCTACTTTAAAGAGTCCTCTCCTGCTGATGTTCAGGTGTATATCAGTATGTAGTGTCTCTACTTTAAAGAGTCTTCTCCTGCTGATGTTCATGTGTATATCAGTATGTAGTGTCTCTACTTTAAAGAGTCCTCTCCTGCTGATGTTCAGGTGTATATCAGTATGTAGTGTCTCTACTTTAAAGAGTCCTCTCCTGCTGATGTTCAGCTGTATATCAGTATGTAGTGTCTCTACTTTAAAGAGTCCTCTCCTGCTGATGTTCAGGTGTATATCAGTATGTAGTGTCTCTACTTTAAAGAGTCCTCTCCTGGTGATGTTCAGGTGTATATCAGTATGTAGTGTCTCTACTTTAAATAGTCCTCTCCTGCTGATGTTCATGTGTATATCAGTATGTAGTGTCTCTACTTTAAAGAGTCCTCTCCTGCTGATGTTCAGGTGTATATCAGTATGTAGTGTCTCTACTTTAAAGAGTCCTCTCCTGCTGATGTTCAGGTGTATATCAGTATGTAGTGTCTCTACTTTAAATAGTCCTCTCCTGCTGATGTTCAGGTGTATATCAGTATGTAGTGTCTCTACTTTAAAGAGTCCTCTCCTGCTGATGTTCAGGTGTATATCAGTATGTAGTGTCTCTACTTTAAAGAGTCCTCTCCTGCTGATGTTCAGGTGTATATCAGTATGTAGTGTCTCTACTTTAAAGAGTCCTCTCCTGCTGATGTTCAGGTGTATATCAGTATGTAGTGTCTCTACTTTAAAGAGTCCTCTCCTGCTGATGTTCAGGTGTATATCAGTATGTAGTGTCTCTACTCTAAAGAGTCCTCTCCTGCTGATGTTCAGGTGTATATCAGTACGTAGTGTCTCTACTTTAAAGAGTCCTCTCCTGCTGATGTTCAGGTGTATATCAGTATGTAGTGTCTCTACTTTAAAGAGTCCTCTCCTGCTGATGTTCAGGTGTATATCAGTATGTAGTGTCTCTACTTTAAAGAGTCCTCTCCTGCTGATGTTCAGGTGTATATCAGTATGTAGTGTCTCTACTTTAAAGAGTCCTCTCCTGCTGATGTTCAGGTGTATATCAGTATGTAGTGTCTCTACTTTAAAGAGTCCTCTCCTGCTGATGTTCAGGTGTATATCAGTATGTAGTGTCTCTACTTTAAAGAGTCCTCTCCTGCTGATGTTCAGGTGTATATCAGTATGTAGTGTCTCTACTTTAAAGAGTCCTCTCCTGCTGATGTTCAGGTGTATATCAGTATGTAGTGTCTCTACTTTAAAGAGTCCTCTCCTGCTGATGTTCAGGTGTATATCAGTATGTAGTGTCTCTACTTTAAAGAGTCCTCTCCTGCTGATGTTCAGTAGAGATGGCAAATCCGGATCATTTTATGGACTCGGAGTCTTCTGAGTCAATCATTGAAGAGATCCGGATCATACGAGTCATTTGAGTCATTTGAGTCATATGAGTCAGCATGACCAAGACCGTAGAAATCCTACCGGTGAAACCGAAAAGTTGTTGCATTTAACCAGCATATTAAACTAACGTTACATTAACCTCCGCTACACAGTGTCTTTTGCTTTAATAAAACATGTGTGTGTGTGTGCATTTTAAAAAATAAGTGTTTTGCATTATATGTATATAGTTATTTTAATATGTTCCTGTACTTAAGCTAATTTTGCACAATTGTGTTTTCATTTAATAATAATAATAATAATAATAATAATAATAATAATAATTGTATAATTACATTTTATATATTCTAACTGTTTTGCAATTTTCTATCATTTGTTTCTTTTTGTGTGCCATGTTCAAAATAAACGAGTTTCCAAGTAAGATCCTTATTGGAAATGCAGATATTATTACAGGAGACTGTTGCACAACATGACCATTTTGTTAGAAGTCTACACTGAAACTTAATTTAGAGCCGGAAAAATCGCGGGATCCGTGAATCCAGGTCAATGATCGAGAGAGACCAGTAGCCTACGAGGACTCAGAGCCGTAACATATAGCAGGCAGCAGATCCAGAGATCCAGCAGACTCGTCCCTATGCACGAATCTACAGCAGACTCAGCCCCTCCTCCGGCTCGCACGGCTCCCGCGAGTCCCACGGCTCCCGCGAGTCCCACGGCTCCCTCGACGAGTCGCAGGCAGACTCAGAGATTTGCGGACTCACGGCTCACTCACGGCTCCCGCGAGTCCAACGGCTCCCGCGAGTCCCACGGCTCCCTCGACGAGTCGCAGCAGACTCAGAGATTTGCGGACTCACCTATCACTCACGGCTCACGGGACTCTCGCGGGAGCCGGAGGAGGGGCTGAATCTGCTGTTGATTCGTGCATGGCGACGAGTCTGCTGGATCTCTGGATACAACAACGTTGTAATGTGATTTTACACGTTATAAAGAGAGTAAAGAGTGACGCAATTTATAGTTTTAATTTTTACGTCACATCAGGTGTAGGACTCAAAGGACTCGGGTTAATCGAGAGGGAGACTCGTCACGACCGGCTCATTACTAGGATCCGGGTTAATGATCCGGATGAATCATGACTCGCCCATCTCTAATGTTCAGGTGTATATCAGTATGTAGTGTCTCTACTTTAAAGAGTCCTCTCCTGCTGATGTCCAGGTGTATATCAGTATGTAGTGTCTCTACTTTAAAGAGTCCTCTCCTGCTGGTGTTCAGGTGTATATCAGTATGTATTGTCTCTACTTTAAAGAGTCCTCTCCTGCTGATGTTCAGGTGTATATCAGTATGTAGTAGGGGTGTAACGGTACACGTACCCGTACCGAAATTATTCGGTACGGGCCCTTCGGTTCGGTACACGTGTGTACCGAAGTGTACCGAACGAATATAACGTTAAACGTAAAAAATTGAGAACGTGAACAACTTCTTGGAAGTAATCTCAGGTGCTGCGTCGCAGCATTCAGAGTAATTTGCTCCCATTGTGTTCAACGCGTCATAGAGCGAGCAAGTCATTTCATTGGACGAGCTGGTCAGAGGGATGCGTTCATATGTAGTCAGTAATTTGAGGAAATGTCGAAATGGCGAACGCAGATAAAGTTGAGCTCGAAAATCCTCCAGCATCATTGAAGTCTCCGGTTTGGGAACATTTTGGTTTCGCAGTTACGTACAAGGATGACGGACAAAGACAGGTGGAAAAAGCTGTTTGTCGGCATTGTTCAACTAAAATTGGTTACGCGGCTGGCAATACATCAAACTTACACACTCATTTGAAAAGGCATCACCCGAACGTGAATATCACCGGTACCAAAAGACTGAAGTGCAAACCCAACTCCCACTAGCATTTAAGCCTCCACCACTCGCAAAAAGTTCAGACCAAGCCAAAGCTATTACAAACGCCAAATATCCTTATGTTGCCATGTTAGCAAAGCGCTACCTGGCTGTATCTGCTACCTCTGTCCCTAGAGAGGGTGTTCTCCACAGCAGGAGACATTGTTAGTGCCAGCAGATCTGCCCTTTCAGCAAGCAATGTGGACAAGTTCATCTTTCTTTAGAACATCATGAAAATACAATGACAAGCAAGTCCTAATGTCAAGCTGGCTGCTTAGGTACTAGTACAGTAAAGTTCTAATACAGATTATTTCAGTTAATCGAAAAGCTGCACCTTAATGTTTATTTTATTATATTTTATATTTATTTGAGTGAATATTCATAGTTTAATAATAATTAAAAACCCAAAACTAATAGTTTATGTTTTGTGAGTACTAGTACAGTAAAGTTCAAATACAGATTATTTTAGTTCATCGAAATGCTGCACCTTAATGTTTATTATATTATATTTTGTATTTATTTGAGTGAATACATTATTCACAGTTTAATTAAAAAAAAATATGTTATGTTTTGTGATAATTTTTTCTGCTGTACCGAAAACGTACCGAACCGAACCGTGACCTAAAAACCGAGGTACGTACCGAACCGAAATGTTTGTGAACCGTTACACCCCTAGTATGTAGTGTCTCTACTTTAAAGAGTCCTCTCCTGCTGATGTTCAGGTGTATATCAGTATGTAGTGTCTCTACTTTAAAGAGTCCTCTCCTGCTGATGTTCAGGTGTATATCAGTATGTAGTGTCTCTACTTTAAAGAGTCCTCTCCTGCTGGTGTTCAGGTGTATATCAGTACGTAGTGTCTCTACTTTTAAGAGTCCTCTCCTGCTGATGTTCAGGTGTATATCAGTATGTAGTGTCTCTACTTTAAAGAGTCCTCTCCTGCTGATGTTCAGGTGTATATCAGTACGTAGTGTCTCTACTTTAAAGAGTCCTCTCCTGCTGATGTCCAGGTGTATATCAGTATGTAGTGTCTCGACTTTAAAGAGTCCTCTCCTGCTGACAACCGCTTAGAGATGTCCCACCCCTTGGCCTTTCACGTACAATGTGTCAGATCACTAGCATATAGAAGTGTGAATGTTACGTAGTGATGTCACTATGTTCTGGAAGTAAACAAAGGAGTCCAATGGAGGCATTTGTTCTTTAATTGTTTTCTCACTTAATTGATGCAGTTGTTTTCTGTTTGAGGTCATTCTGTACACTTATGTACATTAGAATCATCTCATAGTGAAACACAATACAGTTAAGAAACATATATATACATATACAGTGGAATAGAAATATACTACTTTCACTCTCATACAACTATAATACACATATAATGAAATATACATCAATAAAAAAACATTTTTCACAGCTATGGTTTGCATCCACACAGCACTTAGATTTTGCTGCGAAGGATTTTAATATCTGTAATGAATTCGATTTCCTTAGAGTGTCATTAAAGTGGACCTATGATGCTGTGTTTAGGCAATAGCATAGGTCTCAGATATATAAAAAAATATAAAAAACATGTCTATGAAGTGTTTTGCTCAAAATACCAAACAGATCATTCTAGCCATGCCTCAAATCCCTCTATTTCACTTCCTGTTTCAAAAGTGCTGATTTGGGGTATAAAGCTTTAAAAAAAAAAATTGATAACAATTAAAAAAGGAGGGGTCTGAGCTCATGCGGGACCTGGCAGCTACTGTCTAAACTAAATGCTGCCGTGATGAAACGCCATATCATGGATTATCAAGGATTCTCTCTGAAACAGTCTGGAGCTCAAAGGCTTTCTCTCTTGCCGGTTATACCACAAGGTGAGTTCCTTTTTACTTCCTGCTTCTTCACACACATGCTCTCCAGTACAGGTTAGCTCTGAGTGTTAGCGATGCTAATGTAAACACCGACCATATTACGCCAAAACAGTCGGGCATTGTTTCTGATAGCAACGTTTCTGATTGGGCCGTGGGTCCACATTTCAGATATTACGTCATATCGGACGCAAATCTGGATCAGCTCCGTTGTTCCCCGTTTTTAGAGATTTGGGTACGGAGGAAAAGAGAGAGGGTTTTATTTTCTGATGCTGCGTGAGTTCCCCGACACACCGGGGACACATGTTGATGTAGAAAAGACATCACAAAGTGCATTTTGCATGATAGGTCACCTTTAATTCAGATTGTCCAATTCGGAGCATTAATGTCATCTTCAGGTGAAGTTAGGAATAAAAGCTTATGAAGTGTTGTTTGCTCAAAAGAGGCTGACCCTAAGGTTATAAATTTGAGAGGCACCTACAAATATTCAGGTTTCATTTACAGGGGTTGCTCGGGTTGTGAATCCCAGTTGCACACTTCTGACGAGGCGTAGAGTTATGTCTGATGGCAGCCCTTTTCTCACCAGCTCATCTTTAATCTGTAGAAGAAAAGTGAAATAAGTGCGAGATGTAGAATGATATATGATTATGACAATTAAGATGAATTATGACATCAGTGTTCTGTGTAAAGTGAGAATACTACTGATGCTGTTATATTGTATAGTCCTTCTGAGTCATCTAAAATTGTTGGACGCTTAAGATACTTGAACCTGATTTTCAAAATAAGTTTGAATCTTTTATTTTTATGTATGCATTCATTTAAAATGTAACACATATAGCTAAACCTGAAAAATGTCCTGTAATGAAAGCCCATTTGTCCTTTACTCTGGGACAAATGGACAGGTTCTCAAAGTTTGTGGTTTGAAAATAAACACTCTCCCTGCAACTAACAGTAACACATCACAAACAATCATGCAAGAACTTGCTAAACATATTTAAAATCTGAAAGGTCTAATGTATTTTCAAACAATGTGCCTTTGGGGTGTTTGTTTTCAATGGGGTTGAAAAGGGCTTCCCGGTTCAACAGATTGTTTTGGGGGATTTTGGAAAAATAGGCAGAAGAAACATTAGGAAACTTTAAATTGATGCTTTGACAGAGCTGATTTCTGAGAGGCTGACCTGTTGTATGATGGTACTCCTGATGAAGTCCTCAGACAGTGGAGACGCAGAGGATATGTTGATTCTCATAACTACAACACCTAGAAGAACAGTGACTTGACATTACAATGCAGGCCAGAAGAGTGCTGAAACACTAATATGCATAGAGAACCTCAACTGCTATTGTTATTATTTAACTTTCCACCAAATTCCAATCACTTGTATATAGACTCTTATTGCACTATTTCACTTTTTTTATATTTTCCTTTTTGTATTTACTTGCACTATTTTTTTCTGATTGTCTATTTTATTGTGTTGCACTGTTGGAGGAGCCTGTGACCTAAAATGTTCATTGTCATAACTACACTGTAGCTATGACCAATAAAAGCCTTGAACCATGAACTATTTGCATTAAGAGATACAGAGGTGGGCCAAATTGTATTTGTACTGCAATTTGGTTTCCCGTTTACCATCCTGCAGTTTTCTATGGAAAACTCCTCTTCGTGAAAACATAGTTTAAAACGTCACCATTTGTCGTACTCACCTTGTTTTGAGACTCCAGCTACAGCTGTTGGGGATTCAGTTGTGTCTTCAGATGTAGACATCCCTGATGGACTTGATGTTGTAGTAGTAGGGAGAACGGTCGGAGTTGGTGAAGGGACGATGGTTGTAGTTTGAGGTGTTGTTGTTGTAGGTACGACTGTTCTTAGTTGGATTGTTGTTAGTGTAGGTGTCGTTGGTAGGGAAGTTGGTGAAGAAATTGTGGATGTTTGTGTGGTTGGTGTAGGGATAGTTGTTGTGCTGAGTGGGGTAGTTGTTATTGATTGAGTAGTGGTTGTAACTGGTGTAGTTGTACTGCTGGTCGAAGTCAGTGGGGTAGTTGTTGAGGGAACTGTAGTTGTAGTTAAGGCTGTTGTTGTAGGAATGGTAGTTGAAAGTCTGTTATTTGTTGATGGAATTGTAGTTGTTCTGGTTGCTGTAGTTGGTGTAGGGATGGTTGTTATGGAATGAGTAGTGGTTGTAACTGGTGAAGTTGTTGTGCTAGTTGTAGTTAGTGGAGTAGTTATTGGAGGAATTGTAGTCATAATTTCTGTGGTTGTTGTAGGAATAGTTCTTGTGGTCAGTGGTGTAAATATTGTGGATTGAGTAGTTGTTGTTGTTGTTGTTGTTGTTGTTGCTGGTGTGATTATTGTAGTCATGGTTGTTGTTTGTGCAGTTGATGTATTTGGTGTACTTATGGTTGCTGTGTTCTGTGGAGTAGTTGTTGAGGGAGTTGTAGTGTGAGTGATTGTGGTAGTCGTTGTAGGGATGCTTGTTGTGGTGGTTAGTGGAGTAGTTGTTGTAGTTTGTGCGGTTGTTGGAGTAACTGTTGAGGGAACTAAGGTTGTAGTTTCACCGGTTGTTGTTGTTAGTGGAGTAGTTGTTGTGAAATGAGTACTGTTTCTAACTGGTGTAGATGTTGTTCTGGTTGTAGTTAGCTGAGTAGTTGTCAATGGAACTGTGGTTGTAGTTTGTGTGGTTGTTGTATTTGGTGTAAGGGTGGTTGTTATAATTTGTGTGGTAGTTGTTGGGGTGGTCGTTGTGGTTAGTGGTGTAGTTGTTGATGGAATTGTGGTTGCAGTTTGTGTTGTTGTTGTATTTGGTGTAGGGGTTGCTGTAATTAATGTGGTAGTTGTTGATGTTGGGATGGTTGTTGTGGTTGGTGGTGTAGTTGTTGATGGAATTGTGGTTGTAGTTTGTGTTGTTGTTGTATTTGGTGTAGGGGTTGTTGTTATAATTTGTGTGGTAGTTGTTGGGGTGGTCGTTGTGGTTAGTGGTGTAGTTGTTGATGGAATTGTGGTTGTATTTTGTGTTGTTGTTGTTGTATTTGGTGTAGGGGTGGTTGTTGTAATTAATGTGGTAGTTGTTGATGTTGGGATGGTTCTTGTGGTTAGTGGTGTAGTTGTTGATGGAATTGTGGTTGCAGTTTGTGTTGTTGTTGTATTTGGTGTAGGCGTTGCTGTAATTAATGTGGTAGTTGTTGATGTTGGGATGGTGGTTGTGGTTGGCGGTGTAGTTGTTGATGGAATTGTGGTTGTAGTTTGTGTTGTTGTTGTATTTGGTGTAGGGGTTGTTGTGGTTAGTGGTGTAGTTGTTGATGTTGGGATGGTTGTTTTGGTTAGTGGTGTAGTTGTTGATGGAATTGTGGTTGTATTTTGTGTTGTTGTTGTATTTGGTGTAGGGGTGGTTGTTGTAATTAATGTGGTAGTTGTTGATGTTGGGATGGTTCTTGTGGTTAGTGGTGTAGTTGTTGATGGAATTGTGGTTGCAGTTTGTGTTGTTGTTGTATTTGGTGTAGGGGTTGCTGTAATTAATGTGGTAGTTGTTGATGTTGGGATGGTTGTTGTGGTTGGTGGTGTAGTTGTTGATGGAATTGTGGTTGTAGTTTGTGTTGTTATTGTATTTGGTGTAGGGGTTGTTGTGGTTAGTGGTGTAGTTGTTGATGTTGGGATGGTTGTTGTGGTTAGTGGTGTAGTTGTTGAGGGAATTGTGGTCGTATTTTGTGTTGTTGTTGTTGTATTTGGTGTAGGGGTGGTTGTTGTAGTTAATGTGGTAGTTGTTGATGTTGGGATGGTTGTTGTGGTTATTTGTGTAGTTGTTGATGGAATTGTGGTTGTAGTTTGTGTTGTTGTTGTTGTATTTGCTGTACGGGTGGTTGTTGTAATTAATGTGGTTGTTGTTGGGGTGGTTGTTGTGGTTATTGGTGTAGTTGTTGATGGAATTGTGGTTGTATTTTGTGTTGTTGTTGTATTTGCTGAACGGGTGGTTGCTGTAATTAATGTGGTAGTTGTTGGGGTGGTTGTTGTGGTTATTGGTGTAGTTGTTGATGGAATTGTGGTTGTAGTTTGTGTGGTTGTTGTATTTGGTGTAGGGGTTGTCGTTGTAATTAATGTGGTAGTTGTTGATGTTGGGATGGTTGTTGTGGTTGGTGGTGTAGTTGTTGATGGAATTGTGGTTGTATTTTGTGTGGTTGTTTTATTTGGTGTAGGGGTTGTCGTTGTAATTAATGTGGTAGTTGTTGATGTTGGGATGGTTGTTGTGGTTGGTGGTGTAGTTGTTGATGGAATTGTGGTTGTATTTTGTGTGGTTGTCTTATTTGGTGTTCGGGTGGTTGTTGTAATTAATGTGGTGGTTGTTGATGTTGGGATGGTTGTTGTGGTTACTGGTGTAGTTGTTGATGGAATGGTGGTTGTTGTTGTTGTTGTATTTGGTGTGGGGGTGGTTGTTGTAATTAATGTGGTAGTTGTTGTGGTGGTTGCTGTGGTTATTTGTGTAGTTGTTGATGGAATTGTGGTTGTAGTTTGTGTTGCTGTTGTATTTGGTGTAGGGGTGGTTGTTGTAATTAATGTGTTGGTTGTTGATGTTGGGATGGTTGTTATGGTTAGTGGTGTTGATGGAATTGTGGTTGTAGTTTGTGTTGTTGTTGTATTTGGTGTAGGGGTTGTTGTTGTAATTAATGTGGTGGTTGTTGATGTTGGGATGGTTGCTGTAGTTACTGGTGTCGTCGATGATGGAATTGTGGTTGTATTTTGTGTTGTTGTTGTATTTGCTGTAGGGGTTGTTGTTGTAATTAATGTGGTGGTTGTTGATGTTGGGATGGTTGTTGTGGTTACTGGTGTAGTTGTTGATGGAATTGTGGTTGTATTTTGTGTTGTTGTTGTATTTGGTGTAGGGGTTGTTGTTGTAATTAATGTGGTAGTTGTTGATGTTGGGATGGTTGGTGTAGTTGTTGATGGAATTGTGGTTGTATTTTGTGTTGTTGTTGTATTTGGTGTGGGGGTTGTTGTTGTAATTAATGTGGTAGTTGTTGATGTTGGGATGGTTGTTGTGGTTACTGGTGTAGTTGTTGATGGAATTGTGGTCGTATTTTGTGTTGTTGTTGTTGTATTTGGTGTAGGGGTTGTTGTTGTAATTAATGTGGTGGTTGTTGATGTTGGGATGGTTGTTGTGGTTACTGATGTAGTTGTTGATGGAATTGTGGTTGTATTTTGTGTTGTTGTTGTTGTATTTGGTGTAGGGGTTGTTGTTGTAATTAATGTGGTAGTTGTTGATGTTGGGATGGTTGCTGTAGTTACTGGTGTAGTCGATGATGGAATTGTGGTTGTATTTTGTGTTGTTGTTGTATTTGCTGTAGGGGTTGTTGTTGTAATTAATGTGGTGGTTGTTGATGTTGGGATGGTTGATGTGGTTACTGGTGTAGTTGTTGATGGAATTGTGGTTGTATTTTGTGTTGTTGTTGTATTTGGTGTAGGGGTTGTTGTTGTAATTAATGTGGTAGTTGTTGATGTTGGTGTGGTTGTTGTGGTTAGTGGTGTAGTTGTTGATGGAATTGTGGTCGTATTTTGTGTTGTTGTTGTTGTATTTGGTGTAGGGGTTGTTGTTGTAATTAATGTGGTAGTTGTTGATGTTGGAATGGTTGCTGTAGTTACTGGTGTAGTCGATGATGGAATTATGGTTGTATTTTGTGTTGTTGTTGTATTTGCTGTAGGGGTTGTTGTTGTAATTAATGTGGTAGTTGTTGATGTTGGGATGGTTGTTGTGGTTGGTGGTGTAGTTGTTGATGGAATTGTGGTTGTATTTTGTGTGGTTGTTTTATTTGGTGTAGGGGTTGTCGTTGTAATTAATGTGGTAGTTGTTGATGTTGGGATGGTTGTTGTGGTTGGTGGTGTAGTTGTTGATGGAATTGTGGTTGTATTTTGTGTGGTTGTCTTATTTGGTGTTCGGGTGGTTGTTGTAATTAATGTGGTGGTTGTTGATGTTGGGATGGTTGTTGTGGTTACTGGTGTAGTTGTTGATGGAATGGTGGTTGTTGTTGTTGTTGTATTTGGTGTGGGGGTGGTTGTTGTAATTAATGTGGTAGTTGTTGTGGTGGTTGCTGTGGTTATTTGTGTAGTTGTTGATGGAATTGTGGTTGTAGTTTGTGTTGCTGTTGTATTTGGTCTAGGGGTGGTTGTTGTAATTAATGTGTTGGTTGTTGATGTTGGGATGGTTGTTATGGTTAGTGGTGTAGTTGTTGATGGAATTGTGGTTGTAGTTTGTGTTGTTGTTGTATTTGGTGTAGGGGTTGTTGTTGTAATTAATGTGGTGGTTGTTGATGTTGGGATGGTTGCTGTAGTTACTGGTGTAGTCGATGATGGAATTGTGGTTGTATTTTGTGTTGTTGTTGTATTTGCTGTAGGGGTTGTTGTTGTAATTAATGTGGTGGTTGTTGATGTTGGGATGGTTGTTGTGGTTACTGGTGTAGTTGTTGATGGAATTGTGGTTGTATTTTGTGTTGTTGTTGTATTTGGTGTAGGGGTTGTTGTTGTAATTAATGTGGTAGTTGTTGATGTTGGGATGGTTGCTGTAGTTACTGGTGTAGTCGATGATGGAATTGTGGTTGTATTTTGTGTTGTTGTTGTATTTGGTGTAGGGGTTGTTGTTGTAATTAATGTGGTGGTAGTTGTTGGGGTGGTTGTTGTGGTTACTGGTGTAGTTGTTGATGGAATTATGGTTGTATTTTGTGTTGTTGTTGTATTTGGTGTAGGGGTTGTTGTTGTAATTAATGTGGTGGTTGTTGATGTTGGGATGGTTGCTGTAGTTACTGGTGTAGTCGATGATGGAATTGTGGTTGTATAGTGTGTTGTTGTTGTATTTGGTGTAGGGGTTGTTGTTGTAATTAATGTGGTAGTTGTTGATGTTAGGATGGTTGTTGTGGTTACTGGTGTAGTTGTTGATGGAATTGTGGTTGTATTTTGTGTTGTTGTTGTATTTGGTGTGGGGGTTGTTGTTGTAATTAATGTGGTAGTTGTTGATGTTGGGATGGTTGTTGTGGTTACTGGTGTAGTTGTTGATGGAATTGTGGTCGTATTTTGTGTTGTTGTTGTTGTATTTGGTGTAGGGGTTGTTGTTGTAATTAATGTGGTGGTTGTTGATGTTGGGATGGTTGTTGTGGTTACTGATGTAGTTGTTGATGGAATTGTGGTTGTATTTTGTGTTGTTGTTGTTGTATTTGGTGTAGGGGTTGTTGTTGTAATTAATGTGGTAGTTGTTGATGTTGGGATGGTTGCTGTAGTTACTGGTGTAGTCGATGATGGAATTGTGGTTGTATTTTGTGTTGTTGTTGTATTTGCTGTAGGGGTTGTTGTTGTAATTAATGTGGTGGTTGTTGATGTTGGGATGGTTGATGTGGTTACTGGTGTAGTTGTTGATGGAATTGTGGTTGTATTTTGTGTTGTTGTTGTATTTGGTGTAGGGGTTGTTGTTGTAATTAATGTGGTAGTTGTTGATGTTGGTGTGGTTGTTGTGGTTAGTGGTGTAGTTTTTGATGGAATTGTGGTCGTATTTTGTGTTGTTGTTGTTGTATTTGGTGTAGGGGTTGTTGTTGTAATTAATGTGGTAGTTGTTGATGTTGGGATGGTTGCTGTAGTTACTGGTGTAGTCGATGATGGAATTATGGTTGTATTTTGTGTTGTTGTTGTATTTGCTGTAGGGGTTGTTGTTGTAATTAATGTGGTGGTTGTTGATGTTGGGATGGTTGATGTGGTTACTGGTGTAGTTGTTGATGGAATTGTGGTTGTATTTTGTGTTGTTGTTGTATTTGGTGTAGGGGTTGTTGTTGTAATTAATGTGGTAGTTGTTGATGTTGGTGTGGTTGTTGTGGTTAGTGGTGTAGTTGTTGAGGGAATTGTGGTTGTATGTTGTGTTGTTGTTGTTGTAGTTGATGTAGTTACTGGTCTAGATGATGATGGAATTGTGGTTGTAGTTTGTGTGGTTGTTGTATTTGGTGTAAGGGTGGTTAGTGGTGCAGTGGTTGAGGGAATTGTGGTTGAATGTTGTGTTGTTGTTGTTGGTGTAGTGATAGTGCTTGTAGCTACTGGTGTTGTTGTTGATGGAACGGCTGTGGTTATTGCTGGCTCTGTAAGGCGGAATGGAGAATACAAGAAAGATTACCAAGGAAAATAGAAATGGAAGTTAAAAGTAGAAGCTAAGACCGTTTGACTCACCATTTCCAACAGTCACAATGACACATCGGAGCTCAGACTGATATGTGGTGGTTGAACTGTGGAAACATCAATACGTTAAGTCATTTACAAAATGGTGACACAAATCTTTAGCACCAAGTAACATATTCAATTAAATACATAAACCTACTGCCTGGAGTCCATTTCCCATTATCTTTTAGGAACTTAAAAACTAAATTAATCCCCAAACTCCTTTCTTATCTTTTATGTTTATACTGACAGACCTAAACACCTTTGCCTTCACTTAAAAGCTTTCCTTATACGTTTCTATAGGCTAATGTTCAGCCGATCAAGTGACTGACTTCGCGATTGATTGGACGACAAAACAGATGGGATGGCTTTCTCCGTCTTCTTCTTGAGACGGCGTCCATCTCAGGAGGAACCGTCCTGCTTCTAATGAATTCTTGTTCATGTTGTGCGGCCCGCTGAACAGCAGCTCATACATCCTTTAAAAAAACAGAAGAAGAGTTAAATGTTATCAATTCTAATTCTAGAGCATTATTGTAGCGACAAAAACATTTTTTATATAAATATATAGTGAAGTAACGACCAAAGTTCCTTCCTTTTTTTTTTCATGGTGCTTATGCACAATTTACTCTAGGGCCCTGAATGCATTACCCACTGTGTGTAAAAATTGTTGGTTCAGTTAAACTTACAGTCTTGTCAAACCTGTCTTGTGCGTCTAAATTACAAAATACAACATATCAGATTCCTTGTGCACCTGAAAATCTTTAAAGAATGATTACAATTTGTCCCCGCCCTATTGTGTTTGGGTAAAAGTATTTTTGATCCAACCAGAGAATGTCCTATGTCATTAACCTTTGGTATTTTGTTATGTAAGTTCTTTACATTTAGTTGTATGTTAGACTTACGTGGAGACATTTGCCTCTGCATTGACGCTGATAGAAAGGGTCTGATTGACAGGGGCGTACAGTTGAGCTTTGTTGGCTGGAGTTGGTGTCAGGAACCTGGGCAGATAGAGTCCTTCTGTGCAGGAGGGCACTGCGGGGTCCACTGGAAAAATAAAGAAACGTTTTTAAGGACAGCAATACCTTTAGGGTCGTCTATGCATCAGTTGTTCCGACACTTTAAAATATCTTGCATACTGTTTGATTGCCATAACCTTTTGTCAAATCTAGACCCATTTTAACTCTGCATTTTACATTTGAGAATTCTTTTTTTTGTTGAAAGCATAAATTGGAAGAATAAAACAAATTCAAACCGTATCCATTGCTAGCTAGCTGAGGAATCATCCAATCGATCATGTTCGTTAATGAAAGACCCAAAAGTTATGACTTTGACAATTTACTCTCAAATAACTGATGATCAACAAGCTCCATGATAAATAACTTCAGGCAAAATAATAACAAATCTTACCTCTTACAACAAACTGGACAGGTATTTTGCTGATAGCACTGGTGACTGTCAGCCCTCCGTTTTGAATCAGAGAGATGGTCTGCCTGGGAAAGTCCTCCATCACCATCTGGACAATGTACGGACCTTCGTTTACGGGGCTGGTGGGGCTGAAGGACAGAATACAGGACTGAAAGAGGACAAAAGGGGACAAGAGGTAAAAAAAACGAAATGCCATTTTTTTACAACGTCATCTTCAAGCATCAGTGACTGTAGCTACTCACTTCTGAGAGGCTGAGAACAGACGGCGTAGTGCAGTCGGTACACTCTGACAGGGAGGAGTTTGCGTATCTGCATCTGACCTCATCTCCATCAGGATCAAAGTCCAGCAGGTGGAAATCTCTCCGACAGTTTGAAGGAACTCTGACGGAGAGAAACAATATGTGAAGCACGAGCCATGCAGCCAACCGATCTGCTGTTGCTCAATGTTGTCTAGACAGAGTTAACTATTACATGTCAAAAGACAATGAGGTGATTGTCATTGGGTAGGAAATGGATATTGCATGCAATCTGACCCGCTTGTTGCTCACTGTTAGCTCCAGGAAACCTTTTTTTTTTATTTAAGCGTGAATCTGAAGTTAAAACCGAGATAAACCAAATGTACACACAATGTGACGTTTTTTCTTCTTTTAAAAGGATGTGTTGTGGCATGAAATGGTAGAACTGCTGACAAATAGATAGACAAAGAAACCGTGAGGGGGGTCACCTCAAGGCTGGCAGGATTGTGGTCTGGGGCGATGTGTTGGCTTGTCTGATGTCCGACCTGTTCCTCAGCTCCACTACAGTCACAGCTTTCCATCTTGAGATGCCATTGTTATTATTTATCCAGTCAGAGCCAGACAACCTTCATGAGAAAGACAAGTTTTAACCTGCTGCACAGAACCTGGCACATGTGTACCCATGTCTTACATAAGCGTTCATGTAACTTGGAAACTATTCTAATATTAAATATGTTTTAAAATTATTTTATTAATTACATTATTATTCCCAGAACAAAAGCAATGATTGGAACAATATTGTTGTGACACCCAAAGCTTTACCTTGCATTAGATTTCATTTAGCTGACACTTTTATTCAAAGCGATTTACAATAATTTACAAAAACCTAAATATGGTGGTGGTTTCTTTCCTTGATGTCTTACTGTTTTACCACCTTTACAACATGCGTTGGCAACGCTAAGTTTCAATATTGTCATGCCAATAAAGCAATTTCAATTTGTATAAACCACCACCAACTAAATTGATTTATTAATCAACCTTAATTTTCAGTTTTTGCAATTACCATACTTTTCTTCAAACATTTTAATTGTGATTTTTGTACCCTCTTTTAAACAACACACTACGTTATGTTTATTATTATGGAACTCACTCTAATTGGAACTGCGAGTTGATGGGAACCCGCCGAGTCATGATTGCCTCTCTTTGACACCACTCTCCACTGCTCTCCTGGTCCACCACGTTTAGCACCAGAGAAGTCCGAGTCCCGCAATTTTGAGAAGTGCAGCGCCAGAAGTCTCTCGAAGAACAAAGGTGGAAGCTCAGCTTGTAGCGAAGGACAACCTGTAGTTATTACAGTGGCCGAGTGTTATTCCAGGGAAAGAAGACATAAAAGGTTTGGAAAATATGACTACAAATCTTGTTTTTTTAGATAACATGAATGTCATCGTTCCATACAGAGACAACAAGCACCTCATTCAAAGGTAATACAACAAATATCCTTTTCAATCCCTTTAATTTTCTAAGAATAACATTTTCCAAAATTGCTGTTTTCACTTTTTCAGCTATTATTCATTCACAAACTGTTAGTTATGTGAAGTTATTCTTGTTATGTATTGTCACATTTCAACAGATAAATATTGAATTAAAAGAAAACTTTACGTACCGTGAGAGATCCATCTGCATTAGTGTTTTTTGGGTAATAAGTCATTACTGTCCCGTAAAAATGAGACGACTGGGCGCCGCAGACCAGCAGCAGCAGCAGCAGAGAGACACACATAGTAAAGGTATTACTCTCTCCACACAATGAGAGTAAATGACTACCAAGACTAAAGCATTTACTTCAAAAGACAGCCCTTCTTCGTCCCTCCCTTCCTCTTTGTGCTTTTTGGATGTATTCCACTCGGAAGGTCTTTTGAGTGAGTCGTAGAACAATAAACCAGGAAACTGCCGGGTATGAGGAAATGTTTGGTGATAGGGTTTATTCCAAAGAAGAGAAGAGATTAATCTGTCCAGGGACTACAGATGAAAAATAGCCTCTTGGCTAATTCTGGCACATTTACAGAAATGTTCATTAATGTGCACTGTCCCTGTTAAATAAATGAATGAATAAAAAATAAAATTAATGTACAGATGGGTGAGTCCAGATAGAAAGCAATTGTATGAAGCAATTAGACTAGATTGACTTAAAGGGTTTTTATGGTAAAGAAAAAACAAAAAATTCAGACAACACTCAGGGTCCATTAAACCGTCACAGAGTGTGAGGTAAATAAGAAGAATTCAGGGACTGCTCTTTAAATTGCTTTCCTAATAAATAAAGGGAATTGGATCCAGAAAAAAAAAAGAAACACTTGGATGCAAATATAATAGAATTTGGATGCACCCTTTGCATTAGTATTGGAATGCGGCCCGACCATAACAATGTCACATTTGGCTCCAAGCTACTCTGTACCATGCTCCTAGTTTATTTGTTACTCAGTGTTTTGGATATAAATGGAAGGATGTTCCGGCGGTAAACTGTTATTGTTAATGTCATTTATATGTCCTAAAGTTAAGTGCAGGGTAGTGTGTGGAAACGTGGAAAAAGGTAAAACATGACACTTGCAAAGATGTTTTTTATGAAAAGAAAAATATGCAGTTTTATGTTCAGCTCTCAAACAGAAACATGTATCAAAAGAAACAGAACAAGATGCTGCTCTTTCTAAAAACAAAAACAAGATTCCTCTTTCTTCTCATTCCAGTCACATACAAAGCAATAGAGCCCGCCTTCCCAATTCAAATTGGCCAATCAGGTCACTTGATTAGTTGCGATTGGTCACAAACTTAACAAACAAAAACAAAAACCTCAATGACTAATTTATTGTCATAATTACATTATTTACTTTCAAATAATACATTTTAACCATACCTCAGTAGAGGCTTCTCAATTCTTAAATTTCCCCTCCTCTACTCCCCTCCTCGACTCCTATCCTCGAGACTTAGTCCCGCCCACAGGAGATGCGAGCGGAGGACTGAGGAGGGGAACCGAGGAGAGAGGAGGGGAAGCAGCAGGCGGTTAGAGAAATGAGAACTCCTCTCCTCTGAGCAGTCATTTTAAAGAGACGTCCATTAATGATGACAGGAGGCACAGCAGCCCTCTGTCTGATGGACAGATGTGTTCATGACCACTTAGATATTTACTTTGATTCATTCACAGTGCGGTGTAATGAGACAATAACAGGCTACAGATGCGGACACACACACATATATTTATATAAATATCCATCCATCCATTCATCTTCTCCCGCTTATCCGTGGTCGGGTCTCGGGGTAGCAGTTCCAGTACAGTTCCAGCCCCAAACTTTCTTTTCCCTGGCCACATCAACCAGCTCTGACTGGGGGATCCCAAGGCGCTCCCAGGCCAGCGCAGAGATATAATCCCTCCACCTGGTCCTAGGTCTACCCCTTGGTCTCTTCCCAGCTGGACGTGCCTGGAACACCTCCATAGGGAGGCGCCCAGGTGGCATCCTAACTAGGTGCCCGAACCACCTCAACTGGCTCCTTTCGACGCGAAGGAGGAGCGGTTCAACTCCGAGTCCCTCCCGGATGACCGAACTTCTCGCCTTATCCCTAAGGGAGACACCAGCCACCCTGCGGAGAAAACCCATCTCGACCGCTTGTATCCGCGATCTCGTTCTTTCGGTCATGAACGCATTGAGAAAATGAATAGGACGTATAAAAACGAATTTGCATGCCAATATTCACTCCCATGCACTTATAATGTGAGTGAATATTATAGGTGATGCAGTGTTTGTATTTTACACACATATCATATGTGTAAAATATCAGAAGATAATCACACTTTTTTCTGACTATATAGGTTCTAACTGTTAGATAACTATCTGGCCGTGTGTGGTTTGTGAGGGCTGCGTATAAACAGTGTCCGCTGTTCATGCATATTGGATACAAATCGTTATTGCACCCTTGAGATTTGAGACCGACAGACATATAGAAGAACGGACCGACTATCACTGCCCATCCCTGAAACCCCTGTTAGTGTTTGTATGTGTTTGTTTCTACTGTGTGTGTCTCTCTCTGCCTGCTGGTCTGCCCTACACGCTGGGAGCAATTTCCAATCAACCACACCTGCTCATCAGCCACACTATGAAAGCCTGCAGCCTGCACTCATTCCCTGCCGGATTGTTGCCGTGAAAGGTTTGTTGCGTGCCGCTCTAGCTTTTTACCAGCATATTCTTTGACAACTTTGCCTTCTTTTGCCTCACACTAATTGTTGTGTCTCTCCCAGGAGGAATCCAAGGCCTTCCACACTCCCAAGACCAGCCAGGCCTCTCCACCCTGGAACAACTGTTTCCTAGTGATGGCGAGATGAAGCTTTGAAGCTTTCCAGCCAATTGGTTCGCAAAAGGGTTCATCTCATGAGGCTTCATCATGGGCTTCATTAGAACACAAACCCCCTGTTGGTCAAAGTGTGTAAAACAGGCAGATTGGACATCTCAACAGTGTGCTCTATCTCCTACCGAGTTCCCAATGAGTAAAGCCTTAGAATACATCGAACGAACATAAAATCATATTTTCATGTGAACAATATTGTATTTATTCCAGTTGAATGATTGTGATTGAAAAGCCTAAGGAGGCTGGTACACATTGCAAAGAGGGATTTGTATTCCTTAATAATATTCATAATAAACGTAACCATGTTGTAGCCTGAGAAAGGCTAAACCATATCAAAGAATACATTTATTAACTACATTATCTCATTTAGCTGTAGCTTTTATAAACAACAAAAAAGACGTATTGTTCAGTCGTTGAACCAGGGACCCTGCGGTCGTGAGTCAACTGCTTTCCAGCTGAGCCACAGCACACACACTAAAGCTCCCTGAAAACACTGCAACATATTTTTTCCTGTATTTATTCATTCATGTTTTTTTTTCTAATTTTATTTATGCTTGTATCTATTTATACTTATGACATGTTCCGACCTCTATATACAGTGGGGCAAAAAAGTATTTAGTCAGCCACCAATTGTGCAAGTTCTCCCACTTAAAAAGATGAGAGAGGCCTGTCATTTTCATCCTAGGTACCAGGCTTGGAATTTCGTCATTTTAGGGGCAAGGCCATTTGGCCTTTGGTGTTACACATTTTTTCAGGGCGCAAAGGCCACATGCCAGGGCACAAAGGCCAATGAGGGAAACATTTGGATTTGGAGCTTGCAAATAAATAACTTCACTTTTTTATAAGAAAAACACACGAATGACATGGAAAACAAATCACTTTTTTAATATCAATAATGTCAAACATGATATCATCATATAGGCCTATGCCTCCTTAGTATTACCGTATATAAAATAAAAATAATTTACTTTGAATAATTAGTGTTTGGTATGTTTTCCATCTACTACTTCTCCAATTCACAAATCCAAAATCAAATCAAAAAATCTAAAATGCTATTAATATGTAACAAATATATTCCATTTCAGAGCAGAAGAAACAGCCTTCAAGGGTCAAACTATGCACATACATCATTCAGCTGTGTGTGCGCGTGTGTGTGTGTGTGTGTGTGTGTACGAGAGCATCTTTAATCAACTCCTCACAGCTCTGGTCAGAAACTGGACAAAAGTTAAACATGTACAAACCACAGACTGTCATGGCGAATACAATCGCTGCTTTAATTCTGTCTTTAGGACGTTGTTGTGAGTGTGGACGGAGCAGCTACAGGTTAGTTTAGCCTGATTGATCCATTCAGAAAACACGCATTTTAAAAGGTTTCTCGCTTGCCGTCTTATCTGCAGACTTGTCAAAGCATTAATTCATGTTTTTTACTAACCGGTATCAGTATTTAGTTACTTCGGCATCATTTTGAAACGTGTATTACAATAAACACGGTCAAATATGTTCATTTTGTCGCAGTTGGTTTCCACCACAGTATTTACATGAAAATAAGCCCCGCCCCCTCTCCAGCGCGTTCTGTTTGAATGACAGGAGTAAACACAGCTGACAGCCGCGGTGAAACTCCAGCGGTTAGAGCGATGAGAATATTCGCATCACGTCCGTTGTGAACGCAGCATAATGCAGTTCAGAAAACACTGTTCTGTCGCTTTTAAAGCAACTTTGAGATTTTAACAGTATCAGGGGCACACAGGCCATGGTGGCCGTAGGACGTACAATTATTTGTGGGGCATAACGGCCAGACCGAGGGGCTACGACGGCCATGGCCGCCGTGAAAATCCTACCCTGCTAGGTACACTTCAACTATGAGAGACAGAATGGGGGGAAAGAATCCAGGAAATCACATTGTCTGATTTGTAAAGAATTTATTTGCAAATTATGGTGGAAAATAAGTATTTGGTCAATAACAAAAGTTCATCTCAATACTTTGTTATATACCCTTTGTTGGCAATGACAGAGGTCAAATGTTTTCTGTAAGTCTTCACAAGGTTTTCACACAATGTTGCTGGTATTTTGGCCCATTCCTCCATGCAGATCTCCTCTAGAGCAGTGATGTTTTGGGGCTGTCGCTGGGCAACACGGACTTTCAACTCCCTCCAAAGATTTTCTATGGGGTTGAGATCTGGAGACTGGCTAGGCCACTCCAGGACCTTGAAATGCTTCTTACGAAGCCACTCCTTCGTTGCCCGGGCGGTGTGTTTGGGATCATTGTCATGCTGAAAGACCCAGCCACGTTTCATCTTCAATGCCCTTGCTGATGGAAGGAGGTTGTCACTCAAAATCTCACGATACATGACCCCATTCATTCTTTCCTTTACACGGATCAGTCGTCCTGGTCCCTTTGCAGAAAAACAGCCCCAAAGCATGATGTTTCCACCCCCATGTTTCACAGTAGGTATGGTGTTCTTTGGATGCAACTCAGCATTCTTTCTCCTCCAAACACGTCTAGTTGAGTTTTTACCAAAAAGTTCTATTTTGGTTTCATCTGACCATATGACATTCTCCCAATCCTCTTCTGGATCATCTAAATGCTCTCTAGCAAACTTCAGACGGGCCTGGACATGTACTGGCTTAAGCAGGGGGACACGTCTGGCACTGCAGGATTTGAGTCCCTGGCGGCGTAGTGTGTTACTGATGGTAGCCTTTGTTACTTTGGTCCCAGCTCTCTGCAGGTCATTGACGAGGTCCCCCCGTGTGGTTCTGGGATTTTTGCTCACCGCTCTTGTGATCATTTTGACCCCACGGGGTGAGATCTTGCGTGGAGCCCCAGATCGAGGGAGATTATCAGTGGTCTTGTATGTCTTCCATTTTCTAATAATTGCTCCCACAGTTGATTTCTTCACACCAAGCTGCTTACCTATTGCATATTCAGTCTTCCCAGCCTGGTGCAGGTCTACAATTGTGTTTCTGGTGTCCTTTGACAGCTCTTTGGTCTTGGCCATAGTGGAGTTTGGAGTGTGACTGTTTGAGGTTGTGGACAGGTGTCTTTTATACTGATAACGAGTTCAAACAGGTGCCATTAATACAGTTAACAAGTGGAGGAGAGAGGAGGCTCTTAAAGAAGAAGTTACAGGTCTGTGAGAGCCAGAAATCTTGTTTGTTTGTAGGTGACCAAATACTTATTTTACCGAGGAATTTACCAATTAATTCATTAAAAATCCTACAATGTGATTTCCTGGATTCTTTCCCCCCATCCTGTCTCTCATAGTTGAAGTGTACCTAGGATGAAAATTACAGGCCTCTCATCTTTTTAAGTGGGAGAACTTGCACAATTGGTGGCTGACTAAATACTTTTTTGCCCCACTGTAAGTGAGGGTCTGAGCTCTTTTAATTCCATCGTGTCACCAGCGGGCCCGGGTACAGGAGGGGTAATATCGTTCTTATTATACATCCATGGGTATTATGAGCGTTGTGGTTCAACGGTTCAACCGATCTAAATCGCTTCCTCAAGCAGTCACGTGGTATCGACAGGCAGCGAGGCTTCGTTTGTCATCGATGACGTCACTGTCCCAAAACGATACAAGCCTCGGTACATGCTTCACAAAAAGCTTCGGGGATTACTCGACACACGCTCCGAAGCCTCGGCGCAATACGTAACATCACTATTGTTTCCCACTGCTGCCATAACCAACCTCCACTCCCAGCTGAGCTCCCAGCTCCCCTTTTCTAAAAAACAAATGTTACTTTCACCAGCTGATTCCGAGTCATCCTTTTACATGTGTTAATAGTCAAATTCCAATAGTTAAGTAAACTATCAAAATCATCCTAATGACCACAGTGGTCAGTCCACTTACCCAGGAATTTTGAGTTGAGCAATTACAGGAATATTATGTCTTTATGTTCTAATAATGTAAACATATGTTAGTGAATTGTTACCACAGAACATTTGCATAATGTTTTAAACAAAGCATGTTATCCTTCTCTAAAATAATAACATTCTGGCAACATAAACAAATCTAACTTGCAGCTGAAAACAGTAGGGCACAATGTTCTAACAATGTTATCAAAAACATTTTAAGAATGGTTTTAGAGAACGTTATCCTACCTTTCAGAAGAACATTCTGGGAATTGTAGTTTTAAAAGACGTTTTCGTATTTCCCACAATTAGAAGTTGTCAGTATTCAACTGTATACATCCCTGGAGGTTTAGGGGATAGGAAACACATTGGTGTTATCACATTTAAAACATATAATTAATAAATGGGTGAAAAATGCTTGTGTCCATAATGGGCAGCATTAATATACCCACATGACAGCTAAGGTCAGAAGAGCTTTATTTAACAGCTGGTCTTATGTCTGTGACCCCTCCTGTTGTTAATTGATAAGCCTGAAACATGCACTTGTCAAGGTTCAGATGCACATTTAGCAAATATGGCAGAAGCCATCGATCATCTTAAGATAAGATACTTTATTGATCCCAAATGTTTGTGTTACAGCAGCATGTACTTTGTTCTACTCCTACAATGCAGAGGTTAACCTGGTATTTTTACATTTACTTTTGTTACTTTGCAGATTCTGATTAATGATGTGAAATATAAACAACCCTTAAATCAGACTTTAGTTACACCTGAGTAAAATTCAGCCTTATTAGTTTGTCTGTTTTGAACTGTTAATATCTTTGGACGTCCTGCACTAAACTGTTTTATTGTAGAGATCACTACAGTGTCTTCTTGATATTTTATATATTTCTATCATTGACCCCTATTTTGTATGTAGGCTACTCTTAATATTTAAATGTTTTCATCAAATATAACTATATAACAAAAAATATCTAGTCTCTGATAGTGTTATGTTATTATGAGAGTGCTCTCATACTTGTTTGATTCTGAAATTGTATATATTTATATAAATATATATGTGTGTGTTTATATATATCCCGACTGTAGCCTGTTATTGTCTCATTATACCGCACTGTGAATTAATTAAAAGTAAATATACAAGTCATCATGAACACATCTGTCCATCAGACAGAGCGCTGCTGTGCCTCCTGTCATCATTAATGGACGTCTCTTTAAAATGACTGTTCAGAGGAGAGGATTTCTCATTTCTCAAACTGCCTTCTGCTTCCCCTCCTCTCTCCTCGGTTCCCCTCCTCGACTCCTCCGCTCGCATCTCCTGTGGGCGGGACTAAGACACGAGGATAGGAGTCGAGGAGGGGAGTCGAGGATGGGAATTAGAGAAATGAGAAAGGGCCACAGTTTATCTAATGCACCAGCACTTACTAGGGTCTTGCTTGTTTGAAGCCAATATGTCAGCTGTTCTTTTTGTCCTTAGTTTGAATCTTTATGGTCTGTTGCACTTATCATACGTCGCTTTGGATAAAAGCATCAGCTAATTGCTCCGTAATGTAAAAAGAGGGTTGGGATGCACCCTGTTTTAGCATTGGAACACGGCCCTACTGTCAAACGGATCCAATCGAAAACAGATCCCGCCCATCTCCACCAGCGCGCTCACTCATTGGTCAAGTGTCCTGTCAATCACAGCCGTGACTCAGATCCCAGTCATGTGACAGATGTTTTTGTTGAGTAATGTCAATTAAAGCTTCATTTGATCCATACTGTAAGTGCACTATTCAATGTTATAGACCGAAAATGAGTGCCTTTAATGTTGTAAACTGTAATTGATTAATAAAAAATATAATTAAAAAACGGGCCAACTGTCAAACAGTCCAACCCAAAACAGATCCCGCCCAAACCCACCAGCGCGCTCGCTCATTGGTCGAGCGGGCTGTCAATCACCGCCGTGACTCAGATCACAGTCATGTGACAGATGTTTTTGTTCGCTTCCTGCCTTCAGTGTTATCGCCTCATCACGTGGATGTCAAAACCCCTGACTGGCTTTTTAAGGTTGAAATAAGGTTAATTTATCTCTACCTTGGGATTCCCCCCCCAGGACTGCTGTTGAGGACGGGATGTCGGACGGGGAACGGTCGCCTCTTCTGTCTGATCAACACGACGGGACCAACGGCTTCTCTACCGGTCAGATTGTTCATGGATATCAGAGAAAAACACAGAGTATGTGTCCGCCGAAACCATTCAGACATATTTAAAGTTGTTATAACATCAACATTCAAGGATTTTATTGTTTAATTCAAGCTGGACAATGTCGACAACTTGAAAACAAGCTTGTAAACAAACGTTAGCTAGTGTCAGTTGTGGCTTGCAAGCTAGCTAGCTATTAGCACTAAATCATTACATTACAATACATTACAATACATTGCATTGCATTAAACTGCATTTTGTTTTTTCATAATGAACGTACAGTCACAGATAAAGAGGTTTAGCTCAAAGGGAACTCACTTTAGGTTTTGTTATGAAAGTCTGGCAACGTTTTAAGGCTGTGAACTGAAGCTATTCAGACATATTTAAAGTTTTTATAGAAGGAACATACGAGGACTTTTTATTCAAGCTGCTGAATGTCGACCACTTGAACACCAATGTTAGCTAGCTAGCTGACGTTAGCACTAAGTCATGCATTTGCAGTCACAGATAAAGAGGTTTCACTCATGGAAATTCACTTTACGATTTGTTTTGAAGGTCTGGAAACCTTTTAAGGCTGCCACAATGTAATGACATGATCCCTAATAGCCTATACAACAGTTGCATAGGTGGAAGTATTCATGCCCTTTTACTTAAGTGAAAGTACCTTAAGTAAAGGAGGAGCACACTGAAAATACTCCACTATAAGTAACACTTCTGTATACTAAAGGTTGCTTTAATACAACATTATTAGTATCACTTCATGTACTAATATTTATATTAAATATGTTTTCATTAGAGACTCTTCTACTGAATGTCCTCTTCCAACATGAGAGCAACATGATAACAAAGGTATCCCAACTGTAGCTGTGTGCATGACAGGATGTGTGATTACCTAGAAGAGCATCAGGACTGTTTGAGGCATACGATAGCTATGTGATTAACATGATGATTCAGCCTCTATGGAGAGAGACGTATGACAAGCATGCTCATTTCTGACGTGGAGCTAATCTGAAGTAAACATTGAATACTGCTTTCTATTCCTCCATCTTGTGACTGTGTAACTCCCTCTCTTGGATATCAGCATGTGAAGGACACTGTTCAGGAACTAGTTGATGCTCTGTATGTGATGACTCCTTCCATTCTGGAGAGGATCACAGATACATGGATCCTGAGATTGAAGCTCAAGCCGTTGACGAGTGATATTTTTCTAACAGCGGCGTTCCCCAACTTGGTGGCACCAGATGAGCCCCCCCCCCCGTACTCCCCTCAGGCCAGCCCGGACAGCGGCAGCTCTCCGGTGATCAGCTGCCGGGTGTGTCAGAGCGCCATCTCCGTGGAGGGCAAGACGCACCAGCACGTGGTGAAGTGCAGCATCTGCAACGAAGCCACGGTGAGTCACACACACAGATCATCAGCGGGGGAAACGATCTGTGTTCTCTCACAGAGCATTAAAGGGTGTATCCCAACATTAGTCCTGCTTGTCCACCTTCTTCCCCAGTATATCTGTGTTACAGTGAGTATTGAAACACATTGTGAGACAGACACACATGCTGGATTAGGGTTTTAGAAAGACTGCAGTCAGACGCTCAAACTTCAGTGTCAAGTTTCTGAACCCAGACGTTGGCAGTGTCTCGTATTTCCTGTGTCAGGAAGTCTTCCCTTCGTCTCATCACAGAAGAGTTGCTGATAGGATCAAAAGTGAACTATTTAAGAACCCAGAAATGGGGAAAAGCCTCGAGACAGAAACTGAAAAAGTGCTGTGTGGGACATTTTCTTACTCCTCCTCCTCCTCCGCCCTCTTTCTTCATCTCGTTTCTCTGCAGCCTATAAAGAACGCTCCGGTTGGGAAGAAGTACGTCCGCTGTCCCTGTAACTGTCTCCTGATCTGCAAAGTCACGTCTCAGAGGATCGCCTGTCCGAGGCCGTACTGGTGAGAAACAGAGATCATTTTCACCTCCTCATATTTGGCTCCGTCTGTGCGGCAGGAAGACAGTCCTCAAACAGCAACACACGGAGACAGCGAAGGAGCTGCTGTGCAAATTAAGTCAGCAGCAATTTCCCAATAGATAACCAGACGTATCAAATACAGAAAGGGAACGTTTGTAGCATCCTGCAGGAGAGAGGGGAGACCCTGGTTTTTCCTCAGAATGGTTATACCCCTTTATTACTTAACTAGTAATAACTGATCATCACCACAAATAGTAACATCTGAAATGTAAATTAAAAGGGGTATTTCTCAACTTGAGCTCTTCTCTATGGTCTGCTTGTCCATTAACCCCCAATTGCTTTATGTGCAGCCATATTATCAGTTTAAGAATAACAATACATTGTATTTGTAAAAGCACCGTTCATTGCTAAAAGTAATCTCAAAGTGCTACAAGGGGTTTAATGTACTTCCTTCTTAAAGGAGTTTAAACACACTTTGTGTGTGTGTGTGTGTGTGTGTGTGTGTGTGTGTGTGTGTGTGTGTGTGTGTGTGTGTGTGTGTGTGTGTGTGTGTGTGTGTGTGTGTGTGTGTGTGTGTGTGTGTGTGTGTGTGTGTGTGTGTGTGTGTGTGTGTGTGTGTGTGTGTGTGTGTGTGTGTGTGTGTGTGTGTGTGTGTGTGTGTGTGTGTGTGTGTATACTAACAAATATCTAGTAAAGTAAAATATGTTTTATTTATGTAAACTTATAAAAATGTCACTGTAGGCTTTTCTGGTTCTCCTGGCTTTGGTGAGAGTTTGATTGACAGATGGTTCATCCTGTCACAGTGCACCCGCCTTTTTTCACGCAGTTTGAAATGAAGGCCTCATCAGATGGTTCTGATTATGTAAAGCATCAAGAAATAAAACCTAAAAGCTTAAGAATCAAGGACTTTCTCCCACTTTCCTGTATCTTAAGCAGTTGAAGGTAGAATGTGTCGGGGTTGTCTTAAAGCAACACCAGCTTTTAGTTGTTTTTCATTATTATTATTTAGTGTATTTGGGTTTTCTCTGTTCAGTAAACGTGTCATCAACCTGGGACCGGTTCGCATCGGGAGGGAGAGTCCGGAGCCTCGGAACCAGCCCGTCGGCATCAGGATCATCTGTGGACACTGCTCCAACACTTTCCTGGTAACACACACACACACACACACACACACACACACACACACACACACACACACACACACACACACACAGACAGACCATTATAAATAACAGTGCATATTTAACTTCTCTATAACATCTACAGTTAGTATTTTGAAATCTCACTTCCTGTTTCTTTTCCAGTGGACGGAGTTTTCAGACCGGACTTTGGCCCGATGTCCACACTGCAGAAAAGTGTAAGAGCTTCAATAACTCCTCTTAAAATACCACCAGAAATGTTTTTTTCTGTTGCCTTGACAACTAATTTATTCACGTTTTTTTATTTCCAGCTCTTCTATTGGTCGGCATTACCCCAGGAGGAGGAGCCTGTTGTGCTTCCTGCTCTTCATCGTCCTCGCCGCCTCCACTGCAGGACTTGTGGTGTGTGTGTGTGTGTGTGTGTGTGTCACCTATTATTATTTTAATGTGTGTTTTAATGATGCTGTAAATAATGTTGAACAGCGCAAATCATAACGCAATAGACATATCAATCAAAATAATAGCAATTAGTTCATTTTTTGCCAAATCGTGCAGCCCTAGTATTTCAACACAACGCATCAAAAATAAGGTCATAATCTGAAATTAATTAATTAATTCTACTGTTTTTCATCAATATATCACAGGTCTCAGATATATCCAGAACCTGTCTCTGATTGGCTGAAACACCAAACAGATCATTACCCATAATCCCCTCTGTTTCAGCCCTGTTTCCAAAGTGCTGATTCTCTGTCTGTTACTTTAGATGAAAATAAGGAGCCCCTCCCCACGCCCCTCTGAGAGAGATTTGGTTACAAAGAACACAATGGTGCTCTAGGAGGAGATTCAGGTGATAAGGGGGGGGGGGTTACCTTGGTTGGTGATTGGCTAATGGTTACACGAGACAAAACATCGTTATGACATCACAAAGTGGCCAAAATCTGATCAGCTCATTTTCAGACAGGTTTTTATAGAAATTGATCAAAAAGAGAGAAAATCTTTGTTCCTGAAACTTTCAGAGTCTCTTTCCACAGAGGGGACACATGTTGATGTAGAAGAGACATGAAGAAGAGGGGACACATGTTGATGTAGAAGAGACATGAAGAAGAGGGGACACATGTTGATGTAGAAGAGACATGGAGAAGAGGGGACACATGTTGATGTAGAAGAGACACGAAGAAGAAGGGACACATGTTGATGTAGAAGAGACATGAAGAAGAGGGGACACATGTTGATGTAGAAGAGACATGAAGAAGAGGGGACACATATTGATGTAGAAGAGACACGAAGAAGAAGGGACACATGTTGATGTAGAAGAGACATGAAGAAGAGGGGACACATGTTGATGTAGAAGAGACATGAAGAAGAGGGGACACATGTTGATGTAGAAGAGACATGAAGAAGTGGGGACACATGTTGATGTAGAGGAGACATGAAGAAGAAGGGACACATGTTGATGTAGAAGAGACATGAAGAAGAGGGGACACATGTTGATGTAGAAGAGACATGAAGAAGAGGGGACACATGTTGATGTAGAAGAGACATGAAGAAGAGGGGACACATGTTGATGTAGAAGAGACATGAAGAAGAGGGGACACATGTTGATGTAGAAGAGACATGAAGAAGTGGGGACACATGTTGATGTAGAAAAGACATGGAGAAGAAGGGACACATGTTGATGTAGAAGAGACATGGAGAAGAGGGGACACATGTTGATGTAGAAGAGACATGAAGAAGAGGGGACACATGTTGATGTAGAAGAGACATGAAGAAGAGGGGACACATGTTGATGTAGAAGAGACATGAAGAAGAGGGGACACATGTTGATGTAGAAGAGACATGAAGAAGAGGGGACACATGTTGATGTAGAGGAGACATGAAGAAGAGGGGACACATGTTGATGTAGAAGAGACATGAAGAAGAGGGGACACATGTTGATGTAGAAGAGACATGAAGAAGAGGGGACACATGTTGATGTAGAAGAGACATGGAGAAGAGGGGACACATGTTGATGTAGAAGAGACATGAAGAAGAGGGGACACATGTTGATGTAGAAGAGACATGAAGAAGAGGGGACACATGTTGATGTAGAAGAGACATGGAGAAGAGGGGACACATGTTGATGTAGAGGAGACATGAAGAAGAGGGGACACATGTTGATGTAGAAGAGACATGAAGAAGAGGGGACACATGTTGATGTAGAGGAGACATGAAGAAGTGGATTTAGCACGATAGGTGACCTTTAAAGTGTGTGTTTAATCTAATCCCTCTTCAGGCTGGAACATGGCGTCCCGCTCAGGACTCAAAAGGGATCTACGTCTCCTGGGTTTTTCTGATCCTCCTCGCTCTCCTCACCATGTTCAGAACCGTCTACTGGAGGTGTCTGAAGATCAGCGACCCCATATCCAACGTCACGTAGAGAGGGGGAGGAAAGGAAGGAAGGTGAGATGGCTAGTGGAGGAAGAGAGGAAAGGAACAAAGCATAGATGAGACAAGGAGAGAGGAGAAGATGCATTCAACATGAAAAATAAAACTTCAAACTCAAGGGGATTTAACACAAAGAAATGTTCCTAAGATAAGTAAGACATGCAGATGTTTGACCCCATAACTAACTGGGTGGTTGTTTGCGAAGAGGATGCAGAGAAAATAGTTAAATGAAAGAAAATGTTTAAATTATTTCGTTTTTGACCCGGTAGTTTCAATTAGACTAATGTTCACGACAATGTTATTTAAACATGATGTGCCCCAAATGATAATGAGGTAATGGAGAGATAGGATTCGTGTGGATAGGTCTCAGTGAAGGAGGGGTTTTAGTTCATGTTAAGTTCTATAATCATTACCAAATATTTATGCTAATCAATAAGAAGGAAGAAACAAGATGGACTTATTTTTGTAATGAAATGAAGTCCAATCTTTTGACTCAACTCTTGTTGTTGAGTCATTTTTCTTTTGTTGTTATCTCTCTACTAGAAACGAACACAAATACATGTGAAAATTCCTTCAGAAATACATTTATATTCGCATTTAAATTCAAATTGGAGCTGATTTTCTTCGGGATCAGAAAATTAAATCCAGGGGATAATGTGTGTTTTTGGGGCATTGGTCGTTAGGCGCATTATATTATGTCGGATATACAATGAATTAATGTTGGGACATTTAGAAGGCATTCATTCAGGATTAAGTGGCATTATTTTTCATTAATCATCTCACATATTCATTTTGGGGCATCTAATTATTTCTTTCTTTGCTTGAAGAGAGAAACCTGCAGCTGATCTTCTAAAGGTCACTGGAAACGAGTCAAATCTAAGATCTAATATCCCTCTAAATGCTTTTGAACTATTAACCACACACAGGGAAGGATCTATTTACTCGTCTCTCTGTGTGTCTCCTCTGTAAAAGTGTAAATAAATATATATTCAGGTGTTGATTATTATGGTCTGCACAGAATGATCCAGCTGTTGCGCCCCCTTGTGGCTGAGTGGTGTAAGTACCTGCTGACTGTGAAACCTGTTGCACTACATCGTTCTGATAAATACTACTGTATGCTTTTGTCCATATTGTTCCGGTGGATGGATTTTTGTATATTGTGAAACAAAGAAGTAATACTTTTAACAACGTGCTCTGACTCAAATGTGTCTTATTTTCAGATATAAATAGACAGGTTTTTGTGATTTTTTTTTTGTGTCCATTATTACTGAATATTTTGTGATTTGGAAACATGGGAAAGATATTAGCAATATAAAAGTAAATATTTGTATTTATAGGGGCCTCCATTGGTCACATTTTTTACCCCTGCCGTCAAAAGTGTCCGGCCTGAAATTTACAAATTGTACAAAAGCTGCACAACTTAGTAATAATAACAATACTTTATCCTGAGGTAAAACAAGATTTGCTTGGTAACAATTACTCTATTTAAGAACAGAATGAAAACAACGATAGAATTAAGATATTTATTAAAACACAAGAAGTTTAATTAAGGATATGCCATAAAAAAAGGTAACATATTTATATAAAAACTGGAGATTAAAGTAAACATCTTTAAACACGGGTATCCAGTTTGATGCAATCTGCAACTTCACCACTAGGTGCCACCAAATCCTTCAAATGACAACATGTGTGATGCACTCAGTCAGGTTTAAATCCATTTAGGAAGAAGTCGACACGTCTATCTTTCACACATCATTTCAGATAAATAACTGGGAAAATGTTATTGCACAGTTTTCATGCAGGACATTTTCGGGATGGACTACGAAATGTTTTTTTTTGGGACATTGTAACGACAGAAATACGTGGTTTAGTTCAGTGGTTCTCAACCTTTTTACACCAAGTACCACCTGAGAAAATAGTTGGCTCTCCAAGTACCACCATATGACCAATGTTAAAATACAGTCTATGTACAGTTCATGCAGGACTCGGAGGCAAATGTATTCATAATAACATTATTTAGTGTCAGCAACAGCTACTTGTACAAAGGGCAGTCCCTCTCCCCCTCACTCATCTCTCTCTCACCACAAGTGAGAACATAAAGAACAAAATAATAACTTATTCTCACACAACAAATGACAACTGTACAGTACTTCAATCATACATACACACACACACTCAATTAAATGCAATAGCTTTATTAGCATGACCATAGTGACATGTATTGCCAAAGCTCTAAGTTGCAACATCTATACACAAATACACACACATAAACAGTTATAAACAAACTGCTTAGAATTTGGTGTATCAGCTCAGTTTGATTCTCTCAAACTGTGGCAGGCAGAGACAAACTGTCCTGCAACAATGCAGCTCTCTTTATATTCCCCGAGTAGTATTTTTAGTTTTTCATTTTGAAATATTTGAGGCCACACATACACATCTGCCCCCCCCCCCCCCCCACACACACACACACACACACACACACACACACACACACACACACACACACACAGCAAGTGAGAACAGAACCAAATAATAACAAATGACAACTGCACAGTACTTCATTCATACACACACTCATCTCTGCCACACGTTGGTGTCCATTGACAAGTCACCTAAATCTAATGAGAAAGTTGCGCCTGTCTCCGTGAACACAGTCCTTTGATGTCTGGGGCAATCGAGGTGAGCTTCAGTCTCAGCTCTGGCTCAGCATTCAGCCTGCTTCTGTATTTGGTTTTAATAACAGCAAGGGAAGAGAAGCCTTTCTCGCACAGATATGTGGTCGCAAAAGGAAGGAGAAAGCGCAAAAGTCCACTAAAGACTGCTTTCTGAAAGCAGGCTTGAGTGTTTCATCACAAGACAACTCTATTAAACTCTCCTGCTCAGCCACAGATAAGTTATTTGGCAGTCCAGAGGCTTCCATGCTGAACGGGCTTCTCGTCCAGCTGTTGTCTTCGGTCATCACTGGGAAATACTGGCGGACCTGTCGTCTGAGCGAGACAAGGTGTGCAACCATGTTGTCCCTCACTCCTTCATCAAGGGTCAGCTCGTTCTCAGACAGAAAACTCTCTAAAGCAGGGAAAGCTGAAACATCAACTGCCTTGACTTTGATTTCGAATAACTCCAACTTTTTCAGCATTGTGTTGATTTTGTCCTGCACATCAAACACATTGATGGAGAGTCCCTGTAGTCCCAAATTCAGGTCGTTTAAACGGGAGAAAATGTCTGACAAGTATGCCAACTGGCTGAGCCACACTGTATCATCAAACACATCTGATAAGGGGAAGTTTTTGTCCTGTAAGAAGACTTGGACTTCTCTGTGCAATTCAAAAAGCCTTGAAAGCACTTTCCCTCTTGATAGCCATCTTACTTCTGTATGGAGCAGAAGTTGGACATGCTCGCTGCCCATCTCATCACAGAGCACTTGGAATAGGTGAGACTGCATCGGTCGGGCCTTTATGAAGTTCACACTCTTCACAGCAGAGTCCAGCACAGACTTCAAGCCATCGGGCATCTTCTTCACCGCCAGCGCCTCCCGGTGGATGCTGCAGTGTGTCCATCGCATCTCCGGTGCGACCTCTTTGATCCAAGCTGCTACTCCGCTGGGGCGGCCAGTCATAGCCCTCGCGCCGTCTGTGCAGACTCCAACACACTTTTTCCATTCAAGTCCTTTCTCTTGCACAAACACGTCTGGAATATGTGCTCAGCTGTTGTTCTGGTCTCCAGTGGTTGACAGAACAGAAAGTCTTCCTGAGCTGCAGCATCATGTTCATATCTGACATAAACCATCAAATTGGCCAAATCTGCAACATCAGTAGTCTCGTCCAGCTGTATGGAATAATAGCTACTACTTTTAATGCGCTCAATCAATGTATTTTTAACATCCTCTGGCATCTCTATTATTCTCCGTGACACAGTGTCATTTGAAAGTGACACCAAATGTAACTGTTTGGCAGCCTTCTCGCCACACATGATTTCTGTCATTTCTTTTGCGAATGAGAGACAAAGTTTTTCGCCAATTGTGTGTGGCTTACCGGCTTTTGCAATGCGGAGGCTGGCACGATACGAGGCTTCCTGGGCCTTGGCTATGGGTGTACAGCTGGATTGGATCGTTGACTTGCACTTATTCAGTAGATCACATTTTCTTGTAAAGAATTCCGCTGGCTTGTCTTGCAGGTGGGCGTGTTTAGTTGCAAGGTGCTGTTGGAGGTGCGATGGTTTCATAGAATTATTACTTAACACTTTACCACAAATCACGCACTGTGGTCTGGGCTCATTATCTGTCCCACTGCAGCTGAATCCAAATTTAATGTAACCCTGGTTGTATTTCCGAACTGGTTTGTGTCTCTTTTTTATGGACTCACTTGCGCTGCTGCTGATGGAGTCACTCGCAGCTACGTTAGCAGCGTTAGCACTGGGCGGCGTTGTGGCTGCGCATATCACTGTTGCGTTGCTGGTGGAGCCTGCGCTTGCGCTCGCTTGACTGTCCTCCTCCTCATTCACTTGTTCCCTTTCGCTGGTAATGTTCTCCTCTGTACCTCTCTCTTCCGTATACCTCCCGTTTTGAGCCACGTTTTTAGCATAATTCAGCTTTCTTCTTTCTTTCATAGCTTGCTTGCAACGTTCTAATCTTTCGCGGGTAGTATGGTCGTCATAGCAACGCCAAAAATAAATAAAAACATTTTTTTTCGTTTCTAAATCTAAAAACAACAATAGCCTATTACAGGGGTTGGCAACCTTTTTGATATGAAGTGCCATTTAAAAAAAAATTGTTATCAGCGTGCTCAATAAGATCGAGAATTATCAACGGGGGGCGGTTGAGGAGCTTGACGCTCGTCAACTATCAGCAGGAGGGCGGGGGAGCCTCGCTGCGGGGAAGCAGTGTGTGGACCTGTCAGCGCAACTTACATGATGCCGAATTTAACAAGCACATTTAAATAATTGGTTTAAACCATAGACTGTATATATAAATGGACGTAGTGTCCGTGACGTCACCCATAGCATTCTGCAGAGTTGCCGTGAAGCCCTTAGTAGGCGGAGTCGGCCACTAACGGCTCGACTGTGACGTCAGAGTCTAATCCCGCCTGCTCCAAATAAGGGCAAAGAGGCGGAGCCGAGGCGGGACCTGCTGCCTCCGAACTGGAAGTAAACAGAGCTAGCTCAGGCTAAGAAGCTAAGCTAACATGAAATACATGCATACCAAGTTACTGCTAACAGTGTAGTTCCCCTATATAAACGTTACCTTCATAATCAAGTGAGACAATCTGCAAGAGAATTAGCTATATTTTGTTATTCTTAATGCTTGTCATTCACACGTTGAGAAAAGACGGACTCCACCGCCCGGATCTAACGGAGCCGCAGTGGGCTAGCTCCGGGACGCCGGCTGGAGCTAGCCCACTGCGGCTCCGTTAGCTCCGGCGGCCACCACTGGGATAATTGGGTCCCCTATTAACATTTGCTCCCGTTTAGCATTATGGGCGTCATAGCCATAGACTATAAAAGTCTTACCCAAGGCTGAATCATAAACTAAAATGTATATCTATGCATAAAGGGCAGAGATGGGGTCGTTACTAAAAAAAAGTAATATATTACATATTACTTTAAAAAAAAGTAATATATTACACTCCTTCGTTACTCTCTACCTAAAGTAACTCATTACTTTACTCGTTACTTTACTCGTTACTTTACTCGCAGGGCCGGCCTGCCCCTCCCTGCAGGCAGATCACGCAGACTGCTAAAGTTTCAAATGTTCTCTTTAGTTCAGTTTCCATTGATAAGACTGATCCAGATCCTGAATGTTTTCCTATCTGACCATGGCTGTCCTCTGTCTCCTGCTATCTGTATATTTTGCGCAGTCTCTCTGCTCACGCTGTTGCGTCGGCGTGTTCTCCTGCGTGTTGGCCATGTGTTGCACTGGAACCAGACACCGCAAAGACTTCAGCCGAGCACGTACGAACTGCGCATGCGTGAGTGGCAATAACTCTCCTTACCAGCAGGCGGCGGTAGTGTGTATTCGTCATTCAAAACAGGCAACAACCGGAAAACAGAGAAGAAGAACAGACTACGTGATATAAACAAACTACAAATAGCTGTGCGTTAGCTTCACCTTAGCATGTGTTCTTTGCAGGTGTTTGTTGAGGTTTTATTATGACTGATTTTAGTAAGTAACGAAGTAACGCGTGTCGGGGCAATGTTAGTAACTGTAGTGTGATTACTGAATTATAAAAGTAGCGCGTTACACTACTCCGTTACCGACAAAAGTAATATTATTACAGTAACGCGTTACACCCAACTCTGATAAAGGGTTACGTCCTTAGCTGGCTAATAAGTAACAAGCTAAGCTACCAAGCACACAAACACCTGCGAACGGGGTTAACATGTATAATATTATCATTTTAGACTTCTTGGAAGTTCTGTTAGTACATTCAAGCGCACAGCACGACATTTTAATTGTCTGGTATTTGTAACAATATTCCCTAAAAGGCACAATCACCACGAACACGGCTAAAGCTAAAGGGTCAAGTACAGTACTATGACTAACTAACGTTGTAGCCTCTATGGTTGTAGCCTAGCAGAGTGGACAAGTTGCTGTTAGCTGACAGTGAGGCATGTACGTGTCCATCAAAGTGACCACGCCCTAATCTATGCAAAAACTTTAAGACCTAATATAAATAAAAGAGTCGTGTTAGAAAACAATTCACTCACAGATTCATAATAATGAAGGTGGAATCTAACTATATCGATAATAATATTTATTGCATCCATGGGTAGAAACATGTTTTTTTCTGCTGTAAAGTTGGGCATTTTAACATGGGGGTCTATGGAAATTGCTCCTTTCTGCAGCCAGTCCCTAGCGGCCCATGTATGAACTGCAGTGTGTGGCACTTCCGTATTGGCGTCCCGGCTGTTCCCCAGAGTTTGTCACTTGGTTTAAACGGCATAATAATAGGGACGATCGTCCGTTCTGTGATTCTCCAGAGAACACATGTTGTGATATTAGGGTCATGCAGAGTGAGATGAGATCACTGTCCCTTTAAGAGAGAGAGTGAGAGAGAGAGGGGTGTGGCTTGTGCATGTGTGTTTGTGGATGGTAGAGCGACAGTGAGGGAACCTATGGAGAGAACGTGTGTATGTTTCTGGAAGTGAAACGAGGAAGCAGAAAAACAGAGGTCTGTGATGTAACAGAAGAACAGCTAAATAAATGCAACGGCCTCCCAAGAAGAGCTCGCCTCTCTCCAGTCATTTAAGCTAAAGTGGGTTATTGAACCTGAAGCTTGTTGCTCCTGCCCTCCTCGACTACGGTCTGGGAGCCGACAGGAAAGTTCAACACATAGATGGCCAGTCCGCCCCTTTGTAGCATATTATTTCGATGAGAGATGAGCAGATCGCCACTGGGCTTTCAACTAAAGAGACAGCCACGCAAAAACTGCGGCATTTGTACAGCTCATTATGGGTACTGCAATTTGTGAAGTGCTTTCCTCTGTGGTGAAACGATCTGCACTGCACCACGGAGGAAAGCGGCATAAAGTCAACTGGAGTTAAGAGAGCGGGGCTGCGTTGCGTGCATGGCTTCCTTCTGCAGGTAACGGGGAGACGTTACCTGCAGAAGGAATTAATTTTTTTTTTTTATATTTCAGATTCCTCCGCGTACCACCTAGCGGGAGCTCGCGTACCACAGGTTGAGAACCACTGGTTTAGTTGAATACTCGATTCTGATTGGTCAATTCAGAACACGTGACACGTTGTTAATCCAGAACAGACAGACCGCTGTCAAGGATTTATTGACCGTTGTTAAGGACGCTCACATCTGCAGAAAGAAGTCCGGTCGATTGAACTGCATGCAGTTTGCTTTTCAAACTGAAAACAGCGGAGAAGTAACGGGGCAGAAACCCTCCTTTTTACGCAGCGGTCCAGACATAGACATCAAACGGCAAAACATATTCAGTTGCCAGTTACTTTGGCATTAGGGCAGGGATATCTAGATACTTTCCAAGGTTTGACAAAATGAATTGTGCTACTTTTAAATCAAGCAGCGAAGTTTTCAAATCTGTAATCAAAAAGCTCGGCAAAAACGCTATCGAAGCAGTTCCTGCCATTGCTATGTAGTTCAAACAGTAACAACGGACTATTTTTCTTAGCGGATGCATGTCATTTAAAATAAATAATAGCCTACTATTTTTTAAATCAATAAAAACATTTTCTAAATCTATAAAAAGCATTTCAATTAATATTGGAGCCATATCGTTACTTTGTTGAGAATGTTGCCGTGTAATAAGCGGGATAATGTGCAGCGACTTGGTCATTATGGGGAAAAGAAGACCCGACAGGCAGATCAGGAGCCCGACGTGAAGCGGAGGGATCTTGATCTGCATGATCTGCATCGCTGCATATTATCCCTTACCTTCCTTATCAGGAATATGTTGCATGATTTTTTTTTAAAAACACACACACATTTTGTGGCATTCAATTATTTTAAAAAATTGTATTTTAAATTTGGGATTAGTCATGATTAATTACACATTATTATCATGATTAATTACATTTTATAATATTGATAATATATACACTTAGTATGTACAAGAAATACAAGAGATGTGAGTCCTGGTGTTCTCCCCCTCTCTCCCCCTCCAGCTGCTGTCTCAGAGGGAGTGTGTGTGTGTGTGTGTGTGTGTGTGTGTGTGTGTGTGTGTGTGTGTGTGTGTGTGTGTGTGTGTGTGTGTGTGTGTGTGTGTGTCCTCTTTCTGGCCCTTCAGTGTCTCGCTGCTTAAATCCCACTGAGCCACGAAATGGCTTTAAGCCTCAGAAATGCAAAACGCTCGAGTCCAGAAACACCTGGGATAAAACACAGGAAGAGGATTCAACATGTTTCTTCTGCTCTGATTTAAAGACTTATAGTTTTGCATCGGTGTATTTACTTTCAACTTTTTTTATCCGGTGTTAAAATTGGACCCTAATGGATTCATAGCCTTAATTCTCCAGAACTGCGGGAGGATTCCTGGAGGACCTGTTGGATAACACCCTATTTCTCTTGTGGATTTCTATTTGGATTTTAAAGCAAACTGACTCAAAAGTGGACATGTTTAGTGTTGCAAGTGTGTGATCAGAGTCATTAAGAGAGTGTGTTTTTATGTCTGTGTGTGTGTGGATTTGTGGCCATGCTGGAGGAAAAGAAGGGCCCGGGGTCAACGGACACAAGTCACCCAAACAAGATCCACAACAGCACGATTAAAACCAACCTCATCTCAAACAGCAGCGGGGCACACCGGTAAGATATACATATTTATCACTTTCTA
>CM053242.1:2836941-2994441 GCA_028583405.1 Pogonophryne albipinna
CCTGCAGCAGGAATGTTGAGATCATTAGAGAGGATCTGACCTTGTGTTATTGGGCGGGGGGGTAGATGCTGCACATTCATGTAGCGACAGAGATGAATGTGTGTGTGTGTGTGTGGGTGTGTGTGTGTGTGTGTTGTGTGTGTGTAAAGGATCAACTTATCTCATCATTAGGATCACAGCTACACATCCTGGGTGTCAATCAAACAGCAGCTCATTAAATATTCTTTTACACTGCATTGAATTTAGGCTTGTAGACACTTAAAAAGTATTCCCAGTGCACCGGTGGTTAAGGAAGCATTAAGATATGTCAATAAAGTAAGCGTCAAAACCTAACTTAAGTAAAAGTAAAATGGGAAAAATACAAATATAGTCTGACAAGTAGTAGTATCCACTCTGCAGTAATATAGAAATGGAAATTTTACTGGAGAAATTTGGAGCTGTGATCAAAATCACGCACACACAAAATGAGTTATTAAGTCCTGTGTGTGTGTGTGTGTGCTCCATCGTGACTTCACCGCCTCGAGACCAGGCCTCTGTCAGGGTAGCGATGACAGCCGAAAATAAAAATCTACACACACACACACACACGCACACGCGCACACGCACACACACACGCACACACACACACACACACACACGCACTGGTGCTGAGTGAGAGCAAGTCTCAGTTTTAGCTGGCTGTGATTTGATGTCATCAGCATTTATTAAATGGGCTGATAACCACCTCGGTGGATGGAAAGCTATACAGTACACACACACACCCCCACACCCCCACACCCCCACACACACACACACACACACACACACACACACACACACACACATACACACACACACACACACACACACACACACACACACACACACACACACACACACACACACACGCTGAAGCGCTGCCAGTCAGCTGTTGTGTCGTGGTTCGGGCGCTAAGCCCTGTGGTCCAGGGGATGGGATACAAGGGGATATATTATTAATTTACTGCAATCCCCCAAAGAGAGTGATCCTTTAATAAAAATATTCATCATCACCTTTAATAAACTGTTGATTTAACACTCTGTACAGTCAACAGCTTTTCTGATTAAAGACTTAAGGTCTATAAATATTTCGTACGGATGCGTCTCGGTGTGAGTCACATTTTGAACTCGATTGGCTTGTTGCAACACAATCCTCTTTAATTCACGTTTTTAATTGCAGGATGAGGGTTTATTCCAGTATTTGGGTTTACTTAACACTATACTGTACACACATAGGCTACATGAGTTGCACTTTACATCTATGGATGAAATATCACTAAGGATAGCCTTGCAAAAATGTCTAGCGATGAAATACATCAACACTACTCTTTTAAAGTTTGTCATAAAAGTGCGGTTCCTGTGCAATGTTTATGGTACAAAAAATACATTTATGTGAGAATAGCGCCGCTGTCTGGCAGGGTTATAATAACACACCTCATCTTATTTTCTGTTGTATTTAAATTAAATGAAGAAGAAAAGTTTAAACAGTACATTGGTGCAGTATTTATTGAAATTCCTTTAGACAGTGTTGCAATTCATATAAATACATTAAAAAATGATGTTATATTACAATAGATTAGGCTACTTAGCAGTGAATATAAAAAATGTGCTTCATGCAGCACCAGTGGCTTAAATACAATGCATTAACAATTCATGGATATTCCAACAATTATTATGCCATAGGCCATTATGCATTAGCCTACCTGTGTACATTTGTTTTTATAACAGTAAGAAATATTAAATGCATAGACTTTTCAATATTATTATTATGATTTCTTTATTAAATTGTATAACTTTTAACTTTTTTTTAAATAACGAGTAGCCTACTTAAAATAATATGAATTTAGTAAGACATAGGGAATGCATGAACTATTTTTTTAAATATATGTTTTATTAAACTGCACTTTAAATATGAAACCTTCAGGTGACTGCCTCGTGCTCACATCACCTTCAAACGCTCGTGCTTTTATATTGAAGGTTCGACACCGAAACAGGAAGTCCTCTTGATAGAATTTCCTGCCTGCTAACAGCTCGAAGATGAGTTTCCACACATCAGCGACGCAAGAAATCCACAAATAACGGAAGGTATGAAACAAACCACGGTATTATAATAAAACCCGGAGCGAAACAATGCTTAATAAACTTGATTATTAACCATGTACATTTAAAAACCGTCTTTAACGGTTGTTATTAACCGGGCCGTGCTGTTAGCTTTAGACTAGCAGCAGCACGCCGGACTAGTTTAGCCATTTTATCTTTATTTTTTGACCATAATAAACGCGAGGAAGTAAACATAACTTTTAAACAACATTTCAGATGTTTTGGTGTGTTTTTTGTGTGTTAAAATGAGATCTGGACAGTCTTAACGTCTCCAACGGTCGTGCTCAGGCCTGTATTTTATATCAAACGGCTGCGTCACCATCAGAGGCGTACACACGTACATTTACTCAAGTACTGTATTTTAATACAATTTTAAGTAAAGTACAAGATCTGAGTACTTCTTCCTCCTCTGTGCAGGTTGCAGTGTGTGATCACAACTGTGTGTGTGTTCTGCCATCTGTAAACCTGCTTTGAATAAAAGCGTCATCTAAATTAAACCTAGTGTAATTTGAAGATGTGTTGTATGGTGTCTCAATTTGCATTGACTTATATTTGGCTATTTTGAGTGGAAAAGGGCATTCTCACACTGACAAACTATGGTAAAATGTAATGTACAGGTAGATCAAATGTTGTTGTTGATCGTAAAGTTGGGTTGATTTAGAGATTTACCGGTATGGACTTGTTTGCAAACTTAAACCAGTTTGATTTAAAGGGCCTGTGACACGGGTTTCATCCATCATCCAAACCCATCAATTTTAGTAAATAGTGTCCCCTTGAAACCGTTACTGAACTGATTTGGGATATTTGTAGTTTGATAACCATTAATCTCCCCTTCAATGTTGACCATATTCTGGATCTTCTTGGGGATTCTTCAAATCCCGCCAAATTATGTGTGATGTAATTGCGGGCCAAGAGCTCCAGCTGCACCGTTCCAGATCCCAGCATCTGCATGTAAACGCACGATGGCACACACAGCAGCAAGCTCAGACAGCGATGATGACAGTTTAATTTTGAACGTGTCTGAGAGCTCATATGAGGCTGAAGGATCGGTTTATGTTTTATCTGTTAGAAGTTTAGGAATTAGGTGCGTCAATATGGGCGATCATACGGTCATGTAGCTAGTGGTGGACTGGGACTAAAAATCATCCCGGGACTCTCGACCGGCCCACTTCGGTACCGTTAGTAAGTTGTCAACGGGGGGAGTGGGGGATGTGCTAGTCACTTATCCGACCGGCCCACTTCGGTACCGGCCCATCGGGATTCGTCCCGATGGCCAGTCCGCCACTGCACCCAGCCCAGCCCACGTAAACTGTCAACGGGGGGAGCCTCGCTGCGGGGAAACGGTGGACCTAGTGTCCCGATCGGAGTGGGAATAATAATCCTAATCCGTGCATTTTATCCATTAATTTCCCCAACATTGTGGTAAAAACCACACGTTTAATCCATGTTGGTGTACTACAACTACAAAAAGCATCGGTTTGTTTTCTCATCAGGAAATGCAGACCGGCTCAAACAAACTATTTTTAATCCTCACGATCATTTAATGTATCATATGTTCGCCGAATTGACATGAAAGCACTAATAAATGTAGTTTCATCCACTTGAGTTTACAACTACAAAAATAATCCATTTGTTTTTATATCACATCCGACCATACTTGCCAACCCTCCCGATTTTTGCGGGAGACTCCCGATTTCATAGCCCTCTCCCGGTTTCCTCCCGGGGTCATATTTCTCCCGATTTCTGACAAAATCAGATTTACTCAGGACTGTTTCCACTCGGACTTTATTACAGCTACACCATTGTTTGGTTTCCATGGTAGCGTGTCTCTTTAGTAGCGTGCACAACTAGATAGTCAAAGAACAAGAATCGACAACTCGACCCTCTGCCCACTCCTTTCCTGATCCAGTCCACACGCTCCATCAAGAGGATGGTGCTACAGGCCGCAAGGCAGTGCACTCAGAACTACAATAAGCATGTTAATGTTAATCTAGCAGCTCCGGCGATCCACTAACAGCTCCGGGGATCCACTAGCACCCCCTCCCCCCCGCGGTGGTTTTGAAATGCTCCCGATTTCTGAGGTCTCAAGGTTGGCAAGTATGCATCTCTCACTACCGATTTGTAATCCTAATTTAATCATCATCTTCACCACGATCATTTATGTTTATGTTCGCCGAATTGACATAAAAGCACTGACAAATATGAATATACTGGAGTCAACTTCATTAAAACGTTATTAACGTGCCTAAACTCAGTAATTCACAATTTCTACGCATGACAACACACTTTGTCCGTGTTTGGCTCTCTCGCCGCACAGTGAAGCGTTCCCGCATGGACGTCACTTCCGGCTTCCCCCAAAACTTCAAAATGAGTCGAAGGAATTTCACCGCGATGTTCGAAATTATTGATATTTATCGGAACGGTATCACACCTTCTTTTTTAAGCTGACGGTTCGGGATTACTAGTAGCCCAATATTTCATTGCACAACAGTAATTGGGAGGCTGTCACAGGCTCTTTAATGTAAACTGCCATTTGTTATAATGACACATTCTTGCATTTTAGCCACATGTATTAGCCAGCCAAAAGTAGCCTTCAACTGCAGTCTGGTGTTTGGGTTCAAATCATACCGGTTTGAAGATTTTTACACCTGTCCAACCCAACCCTTGACTGAGGAAATTGCTGGTGTTGTGTCTCCTGCATTTTCTTCTACACCATCACCCCTGCTATATCACAACCAACATCAAGCAGAACTAAACTCAGTCTGAATGTTGCCTTCATCTAGACCTGGGTAATCATGATGCTACTGTCAGGGTTAGTTAAAATGCATCATGAGCGACATATCCTTGTATTCAGTGTTCGACATAGCTTCTACGTCTCAGAGTTGCTGTTTTGTACCAGATCTGCCAAACTCTGACATAGGATTTGTCGGCTACAAAACAATATTCTCTGCGTTTGTCTTATGGAATGAAAACACTTTTTTTGTATGCGTCTTCAGAAGAAAGTCAGATATTGCTGACTCTTGTAGTACGGGAAGTTTAATACTATTACGAATGTCTTTCACTACCATTACTCAGCGCAGTGTTTTTAGGTTGATCTATCAGTTTGTTTTAATGTAACATTCTGCAATAAAAATAGCAATTGTGACTTATTACATCGTGCTTTGCGTGTCTGCTGGTGCCACTCTCAACTCTTTCCTTCACAGATAAGCATTAATAGGAAATAAGTTTGTTTTGGTATTTCCTGTTAACAGCAGTGACCTTGTGTTTTCTCTTTTTCTATGCTTGGTGCTTTTGCCTCCTCTGTTCTTTCTCGCTAGTGTCGACCTGGAAGAGAACAATGAATTAAATGTGTTCGACAAGACCAGAGTGAACAACTTGAGCCAGGACCAACCGGATGAAGGATTTGACCCGTCCAAGAAGCTGCAGCCCTGTCTCATTCATTAACCCCTTCCTTTTTGTTTTCTAACTTTTCAGCTTTGCATTGGTATCGGAGCGTTGTGCCCCCTCTCCTGCTGCAGGGCCCCTAACTGGCCCCCTACTCGGAGGCCTCCCAGGGTGCGCGCTCCTGCTGCTGGCTCAACTGAAAGCCCAGCTAGCACTGACGCAGATAAACAACGCTTTCACCGTCCGCAGCCGACCGTCGAACTTGACAACCAATTCAAACACCCTTGCTCCCTTTATACCCACGACAGCCCCCTCCCCAACTGCAGCGGCGATCAACCTCCTCAACCTTCTGAAGATCACAAACGCCATGTCCCATCCAATGTACAACCCCTATGCCCATGGGAACCAAAGTTCCTCCCAGGGGCAGTATGGACTCCCTAACATCCCGGCAGAGAGGGACCCTCGGAGGGTAGCCTCTCACCTTCTTCCTGGGTCTGGCTTCGGCCCTGCTGGAGCTTCTCCTGCGGCTCCTGCGGCTCCTACCAACTCTGGGGCGATGCTCCCATCACTGCTGTCCCCATCACTGCTGCCCCCAAACATGAGCTACAGGCCTGACCAGGGTCGGGCCAACATAGATGAGAACATAGAGAGGTCCATAGACATGCAAATTAGCAGGGCCAGAGAGGAGGTGAGGCTTCTTAACCAACCAACACATCCGCCCATAGACCAGGGCCCTCGCTATACCAGCCCTCCAAGCGAGGGGTTTCTCTCCTCACAAGGCACAGGGAGGTCCTCCTACCCAATGCCCTCCATCTCTGCCTCTGTAGGACAAAGACAATCAGGAGCTGAAAGTGGCAGTAGCTCAATGGACTGGTCATCACTCTACAAAAGGCCCCCTTCTGAAGATTACAATACATTTTATCCACCACCTGCTTCGTCCAACTATGCAAGCGCTGATAACGGTAGGTTCAATGCCTCCAGTGAAAGAGAACGTGACAGGCAGTCCATTCCAGGCTTAGGTGATGGTTTTGACTACCCACGGCCAGATAAACCTGCTCCTGCGCCTACAGAGTCCAGTCGACCCAAGTACACCTCTGAATCAGCGTCCAACATCCTTGTGCACTTTGGACTTCAGAAAGAGGACTTGGAACATCTCATCTCCTACCCCGAAGACCAGATCACCCCCGCTAACCTGCCGTTCATCTTGAGGCAAATCCGTATTGAGAAGACCAAGAGAGCCACTGGATGACTCTCAGGCAAAACCCCAACCCCCCAGAACTGTGAGTGGATTGGACAGTCAACGTTTGAGCAGTTCTGGAGGGCCAAGGATGCGGCAGGAGGAAACATCATCAGCTGTTAACCAGCTAAGTAAAGTGATAGACTATGGACATACTGGCAAATATACAGGAGATGAGATTGGGAGAGCCAGTGGTGGTAGTGGAAGTCTGATGCAAATGGACACTTACGATAGTAGCAGACGCAGTCAAGAACTACTGCAAACAAGCTCAGCGGAGGTGAAAAGCAGTGCTTTGGGTTCTTCACGAGGCCAGACGAGCTCTATTTCCAGTCTCAGTTCTTCATACGGTTCACGACTGAGCTCTGGGGCTCCCCAAATCCATGATCAGACTAAACGATTGCCGAACCCGCCAAATCAGACTCCCCAATCCCTCCTCAGCTCTTTCTCTCTGCCGAAGAAAGACACAGACAGCAGGCTTCTCAAGTCTGAGCCTCCTAAACACGGTACTTTGAAAGAACTACCTGCAGATCGGCAGCCGACGTCCAAAACCCAACCACCTGTTTCTCAGTACCACGGTGTGCATCCCAGCAGACCTGGCCTGGTGCTCATTGGCAGTAATCAGGCCAGTGGCACCAAGGTTCAGGGTAAAACTCAAGGACAAGGGTCTACAGTTCCGGAGCAGATGAAAAAGCAGCAGCAACCAGTTCAGCAGCAGCAGATGCAGCAGCAGCAGATGCAGCAGCCGATGCAGCAGCCGAAGCAGCAGATGCAGAATCAGCCGAGGCAGCATCAGGTTCAGCAGCATCTAATACCGCTGATAGGACAATCTCTGTGGCCACCAGGTTATTCTGTGACTGGTGTCATGCAGCATCCTGGTGGTGTTTTCCCTGCCAGTGCTCCTCCAGCTACAACACAGCAGATCCCGGGCCCGATGAACCTCCCTCCTCCGCCGGTGCCAGCATCCAAGACGCAGACTCGAGCAGTTCATAACGTCCCCATAATTATGCTGTCTGTTGCCATGATGCATGACTATGCGGCGGCCTCGCCGAGAATCTTTCCACATACCTGTTCTCTGTGTAACAAAGAATGTACTCGTATGAAGGTGAGTGGAAGTCTGCACCCTGTTCACTTATGGAAGTTGTGGGTTTGTTTTCAATTTGTCATCAATTTAAATGTTATGTCTTTGGGAGTTGGAAAAAGGTTGAAAAATGTGAAAGGGGTTCCATTCAAAGTATTTATGTAAAATATTTTCTGAATTTTCCAACAATAACTCAGAAATGCTGGTAAAAACACTGTCTCCACGTATAACTTTTATACCACTTTTTGTGTGTGTGTGTGCAAAAACAAAGTTACAAACTTATTATAATTACTATTATTTTGTATTGTCTGATTACGAGAGATGACAGTCATTGGTATGTAGTAGCAATTGTCAGATTTACACAAACTTTTTAATGTTGCATTGTTTGATAAAATGAGATGCGACCAACGTTTGAGACGGTTTTTGAACAAGGGACCAAGAAGACGTGGCGAAGATGGCTGTCGGTCCCTTTTTATCTTTTTTCTGCCAACATTTGTATTTTCATTTCTACATTTTTTTTTTTAAAAGTAGATGGGGACAATTTCTATCTTTTATTCCTAATATTGGAGCTCTTGGTAAAACATTGTTTTATCCAACATTAAGTATCAATCTTTTGTTGTAATACTGATACTACTGTTTGAAGCTTAGCCCCTCTTTTGCCCCAAAAAATTACCCAAATGGAATTCCAACTGCGAATACATCAACCCCAAAGCATCTTACTTCATGAATCACGCAATCAGCTTTCACTATCCACCCCTTTGTGCAATTCACATTTTGTCTAATAAAAAAAAAAGATGCCGGCCCATCCCTTTCCACATCTTCCTGTCTGGGGGATTTCTGCTGAGATTACCTTCTACAAACATCAGGAAATCTTCTAAAACCCCAGAGGACAGAAGAACCAGACTGTGATCGTAACATCAAGAACCCAAGAAGGAGAAATTGTTATGTTTGTTACTGGCACCCCTGTATGTGTTTTATATTTCAGGCTAAAGAATTGCTGAGTTTTTTTTTAAAGGAAATTGTTGTCAAAGTAGGATTTCATGTCCCTTATTTTGTCCATAAGATAACATTTGTTTTGGCTTATATCAAAGCCACCATTTTAACACTTGCATCTTTATATACTGTTGGCTAATGTCTCAGCGTCTCTTGGGCTCCCGATTGTTCCTGTAATCTGAAAGACTGCTGTTGGCTGAAGGTTTAAAGAAACCATATTTTTTCTTTTTATATATATATTTTTTTACATGAACACTTATCAACAATAACTGATTTCTACACAAGTGGGGAGAAATGGAAATGGACATTTGAAATTGACACTCGACAGAACGACGTGTTCCTGTTACCTCTTTAAGGCTCCTGGTGTCTAATTAAGGATATCTGTTTTCAGACATCACAAAAAGGACAGTTCAGATGTAAGAGCCGATAACAGATGTGTCGATAATGAGTTTTATCTAAATGCTGCGCTTGTCGTTCTAATAGGATTGGATCTCACACCAGAACACCGCACTTCACCTTGAGAACTGCAGACTCCTCCGATCACAGTCAGTCTTTTTCTTTTTCTACGTCCATTTCTGACGACTGTATCTCAGACTACACTGGGAAGCATCATTTCAGTTATATGTACACCAACTGTGGATTCTATTTACTTAAACAAGTGTCTTGACTAACAAGATTAAATAATAAAACATATTTGCTTTCTAACCTAAGCCTCTTTTGACCTGTTTTTAATATGCATGTCTGTTTTTTCTTTCTTCACAGACATCCACTGTGGGATGGTGAGATAGGGTTCAAGTCCAGGTACTGTGAGATTTTATTTGTCTTGTGCATACACATTTGGATGAGATCCTTCACTGAGCTTTTTCTCGTCCATTGCCCCCTTCAGTGCTGCAGGTAAAGATACCAAGCCCTCGCCCAAAACCTCTTCACAGTCTTACCAGCAGCGTCAGAAAACCAGACGTGGAAGCCGCTCTCGTTCTTATTCCCATTCGCCAAGCCCCCGTCGCCATGGCTCGGAGGGTAAAAGGGAAAAACGCAGGAGTTCATCACGCTTGCCGCACAGCTCCAGACACAATCGCAGGTGTGTGATGCATACATTCTTATTAGACCAATAACAGTACATTGCCATTACCAAATATGTTCCTCTAGGACACATGTGTCAAACTCAAGGCCCGGGGGCCAAAGCAGGCCCGTGGTGGATTTAATTTCGGCCCGCAGGATAATTTCTCATTACTATTAGATCTGGCCCGCTGGTATATTGCACGCACACCTTCACTCAATCCTGAGGATCTCCTCCGCTCAGAGCCTGAGCCCAAACATTGATGAACTTGCACCCAAGATGAGATGCCAAGTATCTGGCTTGACCTAGCATCACAGAGCAGCAAACTGAGTTTCAATGGATGTTTCTTTCCTCACTTTTTCTCTTGCGACAACAGGGCATGTTTGTTTTTTTCTTTGAGGGAAATTGTTTTTTTGAAGATGTTGTTGGCCTGTGGAAAAATGTAATCCTAAGAAATGACTCTGGAAAAGCTGCAGATAGAGCCATAAGAATTGAATGTAACTGATTATTTAATGTTGTTTTTTATAGGCAATAATTTAAGCTTTGTTAGTTCCAGGTTTAAAATGTGCAATAAGTTAACTTCAATAAGTTTTGCAATAAACATTGAACCAGTCCGGCCCTCGACTAGTACCCATTTTTTTTATTTTGGCCCACTGTGTATTTGAGTTTGACACCCCTGCTCTAGAAGATTATCTGCATCAGCGTTAGCATTTAGCTCCCCCTGGAAAAACCTAAGCTTGAAATGTTAACTGATTCTGGATTATCATAAGATTTCATCTGTACTTTCATCAGGTCCCGGTCTCGTTCATTTTCTCCACGGTATAACTCCTCCCGCTATCGATCACGATCAAGGAGCTCTGAGAGAAAATGGTCTCCAAGGAGAGACGACCAAATGTCCTCACCATGGAGGAGAGACGACAGACGATTATCTCCAAGGAGTAACCACGAGAGATGGTCATCTCCGAGCAATAGCCGCGAGAGACTATCACCTCTGAGGAGAAATGACGAGAGACGATCGCCAACAAGGAGGAATCGGCAAAAGAGGGCAAGCAGTGCAGAAAACCTGGCTAAGAAACTCCTGGGAGCAACAGGTTTGATAAATTCACAACATTTGAAAGACTTGTAGCCCAGGTTTAAAGATGTATTGTGTGTCGATTGTACCCTTGAATCTCAGAGGCAATAAGTAAACACAAAACAAGAGGACCGAGTACTAATCCTTGTGGAACACCATATTTGGCATTTTATTGTATGCAACGTAAGAAAGTACCATTGAGGCCGAAACACAACAATTTTCACTGACGCTCTTTTTGTTTCCCTCTCTTTAGCTGCGCAGTCTTTGGCGAACCCTTCTGACCTGGAGGCCGTGGTTAAATCTCTGGCTCCTGCCTTACTGGCCGAGCTAGCCAAGCTGAAGTCTTCAAATGCATCTTCCTCCTCCACCTCTGCAACAGCAGGAAAGCCTAGGATTAAAAAGCCCTCTAAGGTAAATCTGAAGAACATGGCAAGTCCTAGACCAGGGGTTGGCAACCCCTGGCACGCGTGCCACCACACCGGCAGAGCTCGTCTCCCCGTTACCTGCAGAAGGAAGCTATGCACGCAACGCAGCCCCGCTCTCTTTAACTCCAGTAGAATTCCTGCGATCAGGGGTATAGTGCTGCCGGAGCGCTCCCGCATTTCACAAATTGCAGTAGGCTACCCATAAGGAGCTGTACAAATGCCGCAGTTTTTGCGTGGCTGTGTCTTTAGTTGAAAGCCCAGTGGCGATCTGCTCATCTCTCATCGAAAATAATATGCTACACAGGGGCGGACTGGCCATCTGTGTGTTCTGGAGAATCACAGGACAGTTCACGAGCGTCGGCACACTGATCACAATTTCTTTTTTAAATGGCACTTCATATCAAAAAGTTTGCCGACCCCTGTCATAGACAGACCAAGGTTGGTACGGTGTGTGTAATTTACCAGAGATTTATCAACAGTCAATCCTCTGGTAAACCTTTACTCTTGAAAGCGTCTTGCGTGCCGGCTCGCAGTTTTTGTTGATTTGGGCATATTTACTGTACAGGCTACTTTGTACAGACAAAGTTAATAATAATTGTAATAGTCCAGTTATAAATTACATGAATCAAAGATGTGTTGCTGTATTTTAGTGGCAATCATCATAATTATGTAGGTGTGTAACGGTATACTTCGTTCGTTTCGGTACCGAAGTGTACCGAACGAATATAACGTAAAACATTGAGAACGTGAACAACTTTTTGGAAGTAATCTCAGGTGCTGCGTCGCAGCATTCAGAGGTTCAACGCGTCATAGAGCGACCAAGTAATTTCATTGGACTAGAGGCATACTATGAGAGCTGGTCACAGGGATGCGTTCAAATTTAGTCAGTCATTTGAGGAGCTGTCGAAATGGCGAACGCAGATAAAGTCAGTGGTGAACCGTGGCCATCACAACTGGACCTTCTGTAGACACACCCACCCCCCGTCTGTATTTATTTGAGTGAATACATTATTCAGTTTAATAATAATAATAATAAAAAAAAAAAAATATATTTTATGTTTTGTGATGATTTTTTCTGCTGTACCGAAAACGTACCGAATCGAACCGTGACCTAAAAACCAAGGTACGTACCGAACCGAAATCTTTGTGAACCGTTATATATATATATATATATATATATATATATATATATATATATATATATATATATATATATATATATATATATATATATATATATAATTTACACAGTGCCTGTAAACCGGAGGAGAACGCTGGCATTTCTCCTCCTACTTGAAAGACTACTGAGGGATAGGGTCTGCAAAATTAGTTTATTTTGGGGATTGACTGGATGCTCTGACCGGTCCACTTCCTGCCTGGCGCTATGCAACGCCTCGCGTAAAAAATAGACCAGCCGCCTATTTTTTGCGGAGCCCAGCGCCGAGACGCTTCTGGGACGCTTCTAGCCGTAACGCGGCGGGTCTGGTGGAATTGGTCACTTCTTTAGTAGGATGCATTTTGTTCAAACTATTTTTAAAAGACAAACGGTTTCAGCAGTCTATTTTCCTAATTACGTGTTTCTCTTTCTCTTTCTCAGGATGCTGAAGTTCTACCTGAAAACGTTGTGATGCTCAAATGTGTTCCTAGATCCCTATCTTACACAGATATCAAGAATGCTGTGGAGCACTTTGGAGAAATAAAGTCAATTGTAATGTTTCGATCCACAAGTGAGGTATGTTTAATATGCAAAAGATACTACACAATGTACGTTTCCTTTTGACATCTGTTGCTTTTATCCACAGTGCTTGTATAGCATTGACCAGGGAATTAAACCCATAATCTATCTGCAAAGAAATCTATACCGGGGTTGAACATTTTATACATTTTAACATAAAGTCTGGTGCACTTTAAGAGCAAAATAAAAGGATCCGATCTTTGATGAACCGGTTGTAAACCATTTTAGGGTCATCATTTTTTTAACCGTTTAGTCATAAACTCATCGGTAGTACAAAATAGATTCCCAAATCTAATCCACTGATGCTTTTGTTTTAAAAGTAACATACGAATATGTGTTTTTGTGTATGTGCCCATGTAGGCAGTGGTGCGTTTCGAGAAAGCAGCAGATGCTCCAAAATTAAGGATCCTTAAGGACTTTGTGGTGAAAGGAACTATGGTCCAAATTGGCAGTGAAAAGGTATCGCCCTTTTTGATTTTCTGTCCCTGGATTATGTAAATGTTCTCATCTGTTTGCTCCAGTTAAAATCACAAATCTAAATTATTTTGTTTACAGGAGCAAAGGATTCCTCGTCAGAAGTAAGATATATTTTACACTGATCTCTTTTAACCGTTTTTATTATATTTATTACTATAAATATTGTTGTTTCCTTAGTTTATTTATGTCCTTGTTGAAAATAAAAATGTACCAAATGATGTATTTATGTTTCTTTGCACAGGGGATGGAATAATGAACAAAATATACAAACTAGGGCTGTCAAGTTAACGCGTTAATTAACGAAATGTTCTTTTAACGCCACAAATAATTTTAACGTGCGATTAACGCATGTGTATTTGTCGTCGTCCCGCCCCGTAGTTTCAGAGCCCAAAGGCTTAGCGTTGTTGTTAGTTGTTAGTTGGATGGTGGGAGATTCTAGAGAGAGATATGGATACAAAAAAAGATGTTTTTAAACAGCAAGCCAAGCACACAGCTGATGCTGACAGCCCCGCTCCTGCCGCTCGCTTGCGGCAGACCACGCTTTAAAGTTTGCCGGGGAGACACCTGGACAACAACAGCGATAGCTAAATGGGTGGCTACAGCTTAACATTGTGGAGGACGAGGGGCTGCGTTAGATAATTCGGATCGCATCCAACGTGTCGACTTTACATCACAGCGCATTATTTTGACCTTAAGTGGGAACTTCAGTCTCATGCTTTGACTGGTATGAAGACAGAGGAGCGACCACTGTAAACAGGCCTGTCTGTTTGAGCAACTGGCTCAGTGCAAAGAAGTAGACAGGGTTGGGAGAGAGTGAAGAGAGAGAGAGGTTCCAGGTTGTTGTATTGAAAATATTCAGGAGAATATTTGTCATTGTTCCAATGATAATAAACCAACATTTGCATAAAGCATATTTGTCCACTCCCATGTTGATAAGAGTATTACAAACTTGAAAAATATTCCTCTATGGTACATTTAGAACAGATACAAAATGTGCGATTAATTTGCGATTAACTATGGACAATCATGCGATTCAATATTCTTAATCGACTGACAGCCCTAATAAAAACATTAATACCTTGATTCTCAATTTCTCAATTTTCTCCTGTTTAACCCATGTCATTATTTTTCCTTTACAGAAAACCTGCCACGTCTGAGTCCTCCACACCTCAAACTACAGCGAACACCAAGCATCTTCAGAAAGACCTTAAAAAACCTCCTGGAGCTGCAACAGGAAAGCCTACCAATCAGAAAAGTGCAGCTAAAGGCCTAACGGGTGCCACTAAAGCCAAAGTCTTGGTTTCCAAAGTGAAAAACGTCTCTACCAATCGGATATCTGAAACGAGAAAGGTTCCTGCGAAGGGAGCTGTGAAAAAGACCGTGGTGAAGAAAAAACCTTCCACAGCTCCAGAAAAACAGCCTGATGTCAAAAAACCATCTGAAACCACAGTTCAAGAAGCTGTGCCGAAAGACACACCTATTATTGTTGTTGATGATGTGATCCTTATTGAATCCCAAGAAGAACATGACAAAGCTAAAGATGCAGGAGATGCTAAACCAATGGAGGTTGAGGGAGTGGGAGTTAAAGTGGAAGAACCCATGGATGTTGAAAGTTGTTCCCAAGAAGAAACGACTACAGAGGCTGTTCCAGAAAACTCAGCAGACAAATGCAGTGAGAGTGAACCAGCAGAGGAGACCCAGCCGATGGAAAGCTCTCTCAAAGCTTCACCAGAGGTCGAGCAGAGCACCGTCACAGAGCCAGAGTCCATTGCTGAAGCATCGGAGACCAACACAGAGGCTTCAGATGCTCAACAGGAAAATGCAGGACGCTCCACCGAAGCACCTGTGGATGCACATCTTCCAGAAGTAGAGGTGAAGACGAAAACAATTCAGAAAGGTACGTTTGATAGGGACTTGTTTATTTGGCACTTGGCGTATTTTTTATTTAATATTTAATTCCATGGGTTAGGGTTAGTTAACTCTAAATGTAAATAATGTCCTGCTTTACATTGTGTCTAAAGCCGTTCAATAGTGTTTTATTGTTTGAGATTATAGATTTCTTATCTTCACGGCCTACTGTATATGTTAATACTGCATTAATTCTATTTTTAGATGTTTAAACTCTAGTATTGTTTATTTCCACTCTTTAAAGGTGGCAGGGCTCGAGCTTAAGGACGTCCCGTCGTCCCGGGGCCGAAAAAAATAGTGTCGGGGAGGATAAAAAATAATTTTGGGACGAGAGTTAAAATAAAAATACCCTGCTAACTCTACTACAAACGGTGACGAAAATGAAACCGACTGCACGTTTTGTGTAGCACACAGTTATCAAACCTCCTTGTCAACATAAACACACACGCACAAAACATTTAGCAACCCGCGAAATACACACACACACACGTACACACACAGTACGTAGCTTCTGTGTGCCCGCGAATTCCTGGCCCGCAAATTCGCGGGTCTAGCTATGTACTGAGTGTGTGTATTTCGCGGGTTGAGTGATGTACAATGGCACCCCGTGGAGGAATTCTGAAATGTTTTACCGTTACATCACAAAAAAACGCACTGCAGAACCAGACCCTGGAGCACCGGCCTCTTTATTTACTTACTCCTCTTCATCCGCTATGGGTAATAAGGCTGAGAAGAGAACCCTCCATCGTATTTAGTCCTTAGCAATATGCTGCGCCTCTCCCCATGTAGGGATGGGTACCGAGCCCCGGTATTAAACGGGCCCCGGGCCGGAATTATTAAAGACAGTGGTGACGTTAAGCTCCGACGTTATCGGACTTTTTATCGGTACTTTATCGTTTGTGTGTTTGTTTAAATATATTTGGCCTTTGTTTATGTGATTGACTGATTTACTCAAATAAAAAGGTTGATGAATTGTCATCTAATGATTTGTATGATGTTTTATTTATGTTAAAGGTCACTTTGAATGATTTTAACTAATGATAATGTAGAAAAACTAATATTTTAAATTCGGGACGGTCCACATTAATTTCGGGACGGCTTAGATTGTATTTCGGGACGGTTCCGGGAGGATGGTAAAAAAAGTTAGTCGAGAGCCCTGAAAGGTGGGGTAGGTAAGTTTGAGAAACCGGCTCGAGATACACTTTTTGTTATATTCCATGGAATGCTCTTAAAATCCCGATGGCAATGAATATCTGAAGTGCTTTGACAATAAATCCATTGAAAAATGTCATCTGTGGAAGCCGTAGTGCTGTAAAAAGCACGACCAATCATCTGAGCCGGCTAAAGTAACTGGATGGCCTACCTGCCTGTCAGCCTTCCATCTGTGCACAAACTTATCTCGTGCCCTCATTGGTCATGTGCGCGTTCGTGTGTGTTGGAGGAGGGGCTCTGTAAGGAAGTGGCAGATTTTTTCCGGTTGTGTATTTTCAATTTCTAGCGCACTCTAGCTGGTTTCTCCAAAATTACCTACCCCACCTTTAATTTCTACATGTTTTGTTTTGTTTTTAATGCTGCTGCAACCATGGATCTATAATAAGAACTGGATACAGCGTGGGAGGCGGGGCCTCGTTCATTCCTATTAGAGTTGCTCATTGGCGCATGATGATAAAATGGCCCACCGTTTGAGAGAGCAAAACGTCACGAAAGTATTCATATAATCATATAATAAGTTCTTATTGTGCATCCATGGGTAAAGGTAAAACTCGAAAAAGTAGTACTGAACACGTCAAATGAACGTGCCGGGCGGCGCGGTCCCGTGGGTTAGATCTGCGTTCATAATGGCGATGAAAATAACTCAGAATAACGTTATTTGCACATTTTACAATTTGAGGACCGAATGTTTTTAATAAGGGCTATACAAATGTTCATACTGGGTAGTTTATTTATTTTAAAAAAAGATTATCCAACGATTTACAGACGTCTCTTTCCCAATGTTAGTCAATGGGGAAAAGTCTTTCCGGGTCCAGCGACTGATACGGAAGTGTAGTACCGCCGTTTGGCCACAACAAATATTTTCCTCAGTCTTCCTGGGGGCTTTGCTGCAATGCAAACATTTCCCAAATTGGGATCAATAAAGTATCTCATAGTTTAGATCAGGGGTGCCCAACCTTTTTTGAACCGAGAGCTACTTTTAAAGTTGCCAGTCCAAATAGAGAGGCGTAGCCATTACTCACAGCCTACCAGGTAAATACACACTTCTACTTGTATAAAACTGACCTTTGTACGATTAATACTTCATAAAATACTGCAGATCCTTTATCTTACCTCTTTCTAATCTACACACATACAAGTATTTAACTGAAGTTACACAACAGTGTTGATACAGAGTTGGAGTTTATTCACACGTCACTACAGTGGGTAATGCTTTAAAGAAACATTGAACAGTGCTGCCACATATGACACAGGAAAAAAAGAAAAGACACTGAACCCTTTCTTTGCCATTATATAAAAATAGTGTTGCTACAAAAGTATAAATTAGGCTTACTAATAAGACAACTCAGATCTGAAGCTACTCAGGAATCTGCTGCCGAAGTGCAATAAAAAAGACAAAATTAATAGAATCAAACCCTTTTTTTGTTGCATTTTAGTAGATTATAAAAATAAATGCCTTTTTTTAAAATAGGATGCAAGCAACACTAGTTTCTTAACCTGAATTGATAATAGACTATAATCAATTTAAGTTTGCATTCTTATACCATTTTGTACAATAATTATAATGAATAAGTTCAAACAAACTCAAACTTACAGCTGATTAATAACGGTATCTCACTTGAGTTTTTATCATATCAAAAACCTGTTGAAATGCTACTGTTATTTTTACTGTCCCCCAAAAGCGCGTCGGCAGCCTCCAGGAATGCTTCTTTCACAACTTCGCCGTCTTTGAAAGACTTCATGTGTTTTGCAAGAACGTGACTGACACGATAAGATGCTCTGGTAGCAGCCTTGCTCTTGTTGTTGGGCCTGGTGAAAATGGACTGCTGTGCATTTAGCTGTCCTTTCAGGCCCCTCCCCTTTTGGAGCGTAGGAGGGAATTCCGTCTCGTAGCGTTTGTGCACTGTTTTGAAATGCCGCTCCTAAATTACCCTTCTTCGATAAAGCCACGCTCGCATTGCAGATGAGAGACAGATGGACTTTGAATTGGAATAGATACAAGAATAATCATCCTCCCACTCAGAGTGAAAATTATATATGTTTTGCTTCTGCCATAATTGCGGTCTTGTGTGTGTGCGGACTGTCACTCCTGTTGACACGGACAACGTTAGCGAACTAGTGCACTGCCCACCAGCCACGCCCCGACACCTGGGGTCACGCCGGCCAATCACAAAGCTTTGATGCGTTCAAGTGCATTATTCTGGCACAGGAAGATTATGTTATAGGACATTAACGATAAAACAGAATATTGTTGTTCTATTTTTAGACACATCTCGCGATCGACTGGGAATCTCCCCGGTTGATCGCGATCGACTGGTTGGGCACCCCTGGTTTAGATGATTTAGCCTTTACCTCCTCTTACTCTTCTCCTAACAAGCACAGGTAAAAGCCCTTGGGGGAGAGCAGCTTCTCCCGGTATAATAAGGCCAGATTTGACCCAATAGTTGAATCTTCTTGTCCTTAAACGGAGTCAAAAACAATATTTTCTTCACATCAAAACAGGACATATATTTCAGGCACAGCCTCAACGAGCAGGAGGGACTTCTTGGAGTCGATCTAATGAACCAATTCATCTCTGCTAGGGACAGGATTTGCAGTATCTTGTCGTATAATGACGATTTAAATATTCAGAAGTGAGCAAGAGAACCTCAAAGTTGAAGATGTGTCACGTACGGTGTTTCAACATTGTCAATTCTCTCTCCATAACCTCCAATAAATCTTTAGTGCCTGACATCATTTACTCCATGTTCCAGTTCTTTGGATGAAGAAATACAAATATGGCCTGCCCTTTTTTCAGGAAAGGATAAGGAAGGAAATATTGAATATGTTCATTCCCAATTACTCAAACCAGAGTCTCCGATAAATTAGGGTGTCCAAAAGTATATGGCTTTTTGGATAGCCACGCTTTAGCTTTAATTTGAATTGAAAATGATCTTGGATAACATTATGTTGACTTAAGGTTATGTTAAGTTCATCCCTTAAACTTCAGGCCTATTATGACAGACGACATGTACAGTTGTAGTGTTTTGTAGAACAATGGTGCCGTAAAAAGACTGATGTATGTCAAGGAGAAAGACATACATTTGTGAGACAGCGACCCTTTAGCGGCTGGATTTCCAGTGAAATAATCGACCACGAGAGGAGGTGGAGTTGCAAACCATGGTGACTTTTATTTATCAAACACCACAAGAGAACAAGTAGCCAGCATGTAGGTGTTCACCTCTTCCTAACATTAATCTTTTATTTCAATTTGTTCTTTTGAAGGTCCTGGGACTAAAGCGAAGAAACAAAGCGGTTCACGAGCCGAGAATGCCTCTGAAGTATGTCAAGATGAATCGCTGACTTGCGGGGAACTTGTAGACAAATACCTGTGTCCATCGAGAATAAGTAAGAATTCCTCAACATGGTCTGCATGCGATTATATATTTTGCCTCTTTTCTCTTATTTTGTTTCACATTTTCATTGTCTCTCTTTCACAGGGACGCTGTTGCCGGAACTCTTGTTTAAGGCACTGGTGGGTTTCCTCAAATCTATTGTAATAAGTCTTGCTAGATTTACAAATGTGGTTTTTTCTAAAGATATAAATCAATCTAGTAGACATGTCTTCAGTCTTTTGTACCGTACTGCTCCAACACCATACCGTTTACTCTGAACTCAAAACATCTTCATTAAACAAGCAACCTGTAATTATGACCATCTTTTCCTCTCTTTTTTTCCAGTTTCTTAAAAAGAATGTCCCGCACATGCTCATTTCCAACCTGCCGGATTATCGCGAGTCCAGCTACACTTTAAACGACATCGTCCAGCAACTTATTCCATATACAGTTGACTGCTCTGAAAGATTAATCTATGCCTTTCCTCAGTCGCGTTTGGTAGGTACACCAAATCTGTCGGTTTGGTTTATTAATCTCGTGTTTCTGCCGAATTTTATTGGGTTTTTATTTTTCCAAGATCTTATATACACCATTACCAAGATCTTATATACACTATTACCAAGATCTTATATACACTATTACCAAGATCTTATATACACTATTACCTGTTTCAGACTGTTTTTATGCATATTGAAAGACTTTAAATGCTAGCAGTAAAGCCACAAGCAGTTGTATTTCTCTGTTTTTTTTCTCAGGCATTCATCTGTGTGCCATCATGTAAGCATGTGCCGAAGCTAGTGGAAGCCTGTCAGAAGAAAGAGTTAAAGTTACATGGTTGTGACCTTACTTGCGACGCCATGGAGCCCCCATTTGTAATGAAACCGGTAAGCATTGAGACAACCAGGGCTGATTATCATCCTAGTCTCCCAGTAGTCGTCCGTTCAAAGAAAGACAGAAAATATTGTTTTACCTAATTATCAGCAGGCATCTTAACACTGTCTACTCTAATGTCTCTGTTATAGCTTGGGTTTTATAACTGGCTGATGAAGTTCATCGGTGAGGTAAGTCAAACACACGCACACACTCCTAACTTGTGCTCATTCATAAACTTTATGATCAAGAAGGTAAAAGTCATCCTAAATTCAATTGTTTTTACCCTAAAATCTGTTCAGTAGAGTTATATATACCTGCATTCAGATACATTAAAAGCTCATATTAAGACATTGGCTCTTTCCTTGTTAACTTTGCGGTTTGCTTGTTCACTTCCTGTTCTTGATGCAGAGCACGGTTCGTGATGGAGAGAATATAGTCCTCATCAACAACATTTCACGGACAGATTCCCTGAAGTTGAGAGAAACTTTGAAAGAAGTTGGTATTCATTCTGTCAGGAACTTCCTGCCTCTCCTCGAAAAGGTATGAACCAACACACGCAAGGATGTGGCTTTTGGAAAAGGACGTCCTTTTTGTCTTACCTGTAGGTGTGTGTGTGTTCCAGGTATTTATAGAATTCGATATCAAAGCTGATGTTGATCGACTCGGAGCTTGGTACAGTCAGAACGGAGACCCCTGCCACGAAATCCACAGACTAAAAAAGTTTTTCCCAAAAATGATTCCACACAGTGGTAAGTCTCAAAGGGCCTGCTTTTTTAGGGGTTTTCCCTTTCCTGTAGTGTGTTTATATTGTTTTTTAATGCATGTAAATGGTCTGCAAAGGCTAAAATCCCTGTGTTACCTCCAGAGGGAGTTTCTCTCCCACACACCCCCCCCACATTTCTGTATCGGTGATATGGCAATGGCGAAAATACAAAAAACATGTAGACACTTCTTTACTTTTTTTCATTTTTGCTGTACGACAAAGACTAATAAACGAAAGACGTTCTGAGGACAAAGTGCCAGGAATATGGGGTTAGATTTGTGTATTATAATTTGTGGGTAGATGTAAATTATTTTGAATGGTATTGTCCCTGTATTGCTCTTTACCGGCACCTAACCCTACACTTATTGCCGGATGGATGTCGAAATGAACACGGATTATTCTTACTTTTTACTCCACTTCATTTATGTATCGCCTTTAGTTAATTCATAATTTGTTTTGCTTGTAGCATCTTATACAAATAAGCAGTCACAATCTCTGAGAAACTTATATCATGCCTTGAAACAATATAATGCATTGGTGTATATTAAACTAGCCAATAATATAAAAAGGACAACAAAACCTTCAACAATATTAACCGTAAACATCTACATTAGTGTAATGACACAATAAATTATGAAGAGTTATATATTCGATATAGGCTGTACACAAACTAACTGTATCACTATGACAGGTGCATTCTTTATCATCATCATAACGTACCGCTGTCTATTATACTAATTGAGTGAGTTTGCAAATCTTTTGAATGCATTTGTGGAAGGTGTTTTACATTTACAATTTACACACATATTATTGACACAACTTTAACCCCATACAGGAAACACACCGCAAGAAGAACCTGGAAGTTTTTTTCTCACTCTGAAGAGTCACCCCTTCATGTTTCCTACCACGACTCCTACCTTTGTCATTCCTGGTAAGAGACCTTGTTACAATATAATTTCCACAAGTTGATTATCATGACTTCATTCAATGTGATGATCTGATACTACCATGTTTACGTATTCAGTAGAGTAACAGATTGTTTACTTTTAACCCCAAGATTACCTGACCGTCAGAGGAGAGGACGACATTGAGGTAAGCACATTTAAGTTCAGCTTTCCTATTTTATATTATATACATAGTTTAGGAGGACCTTTTTATAATATTGAACCAGTAGCATATGAGCTATTAGGTGTGCCTAATGTAAAAGCCTATACATTTCCATTTGTCTTTACTACTACTGTATCATTATTACGTTGTAACAGGACTAGGGGTGCATACCGGTTCCCGGTATTACCGAAATACCGATTACTGGCGGCTTCGGTATACCGTACAGAAATCAGATCCAGTTTTCGATACTTTCAATTTTTTCAATTTTTTTCAATTTTATTTTTTACCTATATAAAGTGAGGCGTAATATCCTTAAACTCACGCCCAAACCGCCAGCCAATCAGATTGCACGTCTTGCAACGGCTTCGGTGATTGGCTTGATTGCCAAGCAACGCCCTTCACCTTCCTCCCGAACGTCTGAGCCTTTCCGTTAGCTTTCGTTTTTTCATTAGCTCGATTTCGGCACGAACATCTAAAGTGTAGCTGCATATGACTGCCAGTCTGAATGGTGGGGTCTGTAACCACTGCAATACGTTTATTTCTGGGAAAGGCGGCAACACATCCAACCTCTCAAAACATTTGCTACTGTCACATAAAATCAGAGTACAGGAATGTACAGTCTTCAAGCCTGTGTTGTCAAATGTGTTTTTCATTGTTTGTTCAGTATTAAAAGGTCGAAGTCCCACAATTAATTGTAATATTAATTTGACATGTTAACTATATCATAAAGCGCTTCAATTTTTCCCTTATGCAACATGAAAGTATCACGATATGTATCGGTCGAGTATCGGTATCGTAAAAAAAACAACGATATGCATCCCTAAACAGGACAAATAGGGCAATAACTGAGGATCAGTTATTCCATATTCAGTTATGTTGATATTGTACAGGAGACTGTTCCAATATGTTAATGTTACAGTAAAACTACTATTGTATACTTTGATCACTTTCTTAGTTGTTTTGCTAACATTAATAATTACCTTAAATAATCTCTGCCTAGCGTCTTAGTCACTGAACACACAAATAGTACTCTGCTACATGTAGCATCATGCTAACAATTTAGCTCTTTATTTCCACAACGAAAGCTTTCTTCCTCTGCTGTCCTGCTCGGTCATTTCTCTCTCAAATGTTCCCGTAAAGACATGCATAAAACAAAACGTATGTTAGCAGTTCTAGGGTTCATGCTGAAGACGGAGAGATATACATAGCACAACTGAGCCAAGAACAAACGTCAGGGAAACCTATAATGTTCCAGGTGTTCATTTCTTATCCAATCAGAGCAGACTATGCTGCAGAATCAGCATGAGGCGGAATACAGCATGTTAACATTTTCTAGTACTGTATTGACTCGAATGTAAGACGACCCAATCAGAAACGTTGCTATCAGAAACAATGCCCGACTGTTTTGGACGTAATATGCTCGGTGTTTACATTAGCATCGCTAACCTGTACTGGAGAGCATGTGTGTGAAGAAGCAGGAAATAAAAAGGAACTCACCTTGTGGTATAACCGGCAAGAGAGAAAGCCTTTGAGCTCCATACTGTTTCAGAAATAATCCATGATATACTTCATAGACATGTTTTTTTATATATCTGAGACCTATGCTATTGCCTAAAAATAGCATGATAGGTGACCTTTAAAATTGGCATTGTAACTTCTCATCTCTTTAGTAACTTTTGATCCACTTTGTTAAGTTGGTCTCTGTCTCTCTCCATCTCTTTCTCTCCTGTTGCTGCTAACGTACTTTAAGACAGTGTCTCGTTTGGCACAATCTGTTGTTGTGACTACATCGAAAAGTCTTGACCCTAAATATAAGACAACCCCCTCTTTTGTCAGATTTTTTTATAGGAGAAACAACCTCTTATATTCGGCTCAATACGATAGTATCAAGAAAGCATAAATAAACCTAAATAGTTCCAGACGGTTTTCCTTACATTCTGGTGAGTCACGTTGTGTGTTTCTGCTCGTCATATGAATCCACCATGTGTTTTGTACGTTGTGTTTCTCCAGAAGGCCAGTGGTAGTGGCTCCATGTTTCCCACCATCATGTTGACGGGTCTACCAGACGGATTCTACAAATACGAGGACATGGCAACGTTGTTCCTGAGCTATTTCCCCGAACAGGACCTGGACTCCCTCTACTACAACGTGCTGATCTTACCACTGCAGAAGAGGGTAAGGGGAAGACCAAAAGTCTAATCTGTATAAACTTTATTTATTCGTTTATTTGGCTATTGCACATTACTGAACACTTAAAACATGAAAAGAAAATGGTGTTAAAAGTACCTGGATGAATAAGAGTAGAAACACTAAAAATACTCCATTGAACTGAAAACATGACTTAAGGAACGGAGCATTCGTCATCTTGCTGCTAGATAGTTTCTGTCTGGAGAATTGGCGCCACCTACCGCGTATCTTAATGAAACAAACCTAGTAAAAGAAAAACATCACATTTCTCCTGTGCAGATTACCTCTCGATTCGATTTAAATTGAGATCTGTTGTTCTCTTCACCTCTAGGCCTTCGTGTTATTCGCTGACTGGACGATGTGCTGCAAATTTGCTCAAAGTCACATCTCAAAACCAGTCATGTTCGGATACCACACAATCAACATTCACTTCGTCTTGGAACCAATACTTCCTGCATCCAGTGAGGTACGGACTCTTGGGGAAAAACACACTGCGACACTTGTCATCATCAGGATGGGATAACAATCTGACTTGTTGTTTTTTTTTGCAGGAAATGATGTACACGACTATGATGAAGTTAAGCGGCGGTGTAAGTCTTTAACAACACTCATGTCAATCTTTTGAATCTTTTGTCAAGAGTTTCTTCTCCTGCTCATTAACACCACCTTTTTCTGCTTCTTCAGAGAGTTCCAGAGCCAGAGTTTCTGCAGGAGCGCTTGTTGCGTGTGCAGTTTCTCGATTGTCAACGAGTCGTCATCACCGCGGTTTTGGATCTCGTTGTCTCCGCTGCGCCATATGTCAACTTCCTGACGCTGGCCAACAGGGTACTGGAACACACACATCTGCACTTTTCACATTTCATTGTTGCAAACACTGCCTTAAGTCATCTTCACAAGTATTCAATTTAGCTCCCTTAGAATCTATTAAAAAGCTTAAAAATGCATTAGATCTCTCCATTTTTTGTTTGGTTCAGTCTTTCAATTAAAGAAACATATTCTGTGATCAATCATGATTTATCACAAGTTTAAAATACTAGAATGAACTTGTATTTTAGGGGGAGATTAAACAAATACACATGCCGTGCTGTAATAAAGAAATGCATGAAATCAGAGGGTTTTTAACTCTTAATTTCTGAATTACTGTTATGAAGTCCAGCAAGTTTCCGACACTTAGCTCAAGATAAGATAAACTTTATTAATCCTAAAATGTTTACGTTACAGCAGCATGAAAGGTATTGCACTTAGTTTGAAAAAGTAATCAAACGTAAAATATGAACGTCTCAAAAAATAGAAACGGAACTAAAAAGTAAAATATATATATATATATATATATTAGGGATTGGAATTTGAAAGCAAATGTATATTTGAATATTCGACCCCCCAAAAAATGGTTAACCGGTTAACCGAAATGTACATATCCTTTAAAAAAAAAAAAAAAGGGTAAAAAATTTGGAATTTTTTATTTTTTTAATAACTTTTGGAAATAAATAAATACATGTTCAAATAAGTGTAGAAACCAAGTCGAATTTGTCAAATGTATTGAACTGGTGATCACAGTTTGACAGCTATAGGCCTACAGCTTTCATGTGCGGAGGCGATTCACAATCAGCCCAGCTGTAGAGAAGACCCTCTCAGCTGGAACGGAGGTTGCGGGTATAGCATGTATATAAGTTTAATTTGGCATAGTTTGACCTCTACACCACACTCACTAACCTGGTCGAAATATTTCCACACATTACTCCTTTTGACGCCATGTCTGTTGTGTAGGACTCTTCTTAGAGTGTAAATAATTACCGGACTGACTGGTAAAATATGTTGAATACCGGCAAAACTAAATCTCTCCAGTCAAAATGTCTATGTACTTTGCCGCCACACACGGTTGCCAAGCAGCGCTTATTGTTGTTTAGGCTGGCCACTCATGTGTCGCGAGTGTTGACAGGGGGCGGGGGAGCACGCTCATGAACTGTTAGTGCCGGAACCTTGCAACGGCTGCGGAGCGCATTTGCGCCGCATTTGGGCATAAGATGAGACGTGATCTGCGTGTAGGGAGGGGCAGCAGCCATATCATTGGCTAGAACTAGCTAGATCTGATGGATTTGGACATAAACACGAGTGAAGTATAACCGGACACGAGAGAGAGAGAGAGAGAGATCAGCACCTGCAGCTCTGCCCGCTGTGAGGGACCGGTGAGCGGAGCAAAACACACCTTTAGACGTCACCTAACACATTTAGCTATGGCACTGTCGTATACATTGAATTATTCAATTTGATCATATGTAATCAACTTAGGCATCACTCCCAAAGAAAAAAATTAAATAAAAAAAATTAAGAAAAATATTAATAACTCATATTCGAATACCTGAATAATTATTCGAATACCTGAATAATTTTGAATATTCGATTAATCGTTCCCATCCCTAATATATATGGTACACGGTATAAGTTCACCGTGAAAGACGACAACATAAAGCATCAACAAAGCTGCTTTAATGGAGAGGTATTCATATTGTGAGATTAAGAGTGTGTGTTTAGAGATTGTGTGATGATATGTGCCTGTAATTGATCTTCTCCCCTCCTCTGTGTCCATGATTTCTTCTTCAGATGTACATTGAGATGGCCGACTCCAGTGGTGTTACTAAAGTGTTTGAGGAGCTCCAAGCTATCCCGCCAGTCGCACATTGGTAAGAAATTCAAATGTAGGAGCGTAGAATTAAATTGGATTTTGTACGTGTTAATGTATTTTTATTCCCCGATTCCTCTCACTGACAATAACCTTCTGTTTCTCTCTTTAGGGATCAAGTTCAAAGTATTGAATCGTGAGTATATCTCTTCTTTGAATACTTTAAATGTGTTAAAAACAACCTTAACTTATTGGGCTTTAAAGGAGATTACTGACCAATGACTTGTTTTCGTTACAGCAGCAAGTTTAAACAAAGGCATTTCACATAATTTAAAAAATATAGTAGAAAATATACAAATGTAAAATATCTCAAAATAGAAAATTAAGCGGCACTAAAAAGTGAAATATATATAAGTTGAACGTGAAAGATAAATATCTGTCAAACAATATGAAGGGCAAAATTACAGCGAGCAAAATGTAAAAGTAGGAGTGTGTGAGGAATGTCATATTAATTGAGGCCCTGGCCACACAGAGACGAAACGAATCGTATCCGCTATAGTTCTCTATCTTATAGCTGGTTCGTCCACACGAGGCCAACAGGGAAACGTGGATAACGATAACGGGTCTCAAGGTGGGTAGATCTGCGGACGCAACGCTCTGTGGGGCCAAACGGCTCCGTGTGTACGCCCTATACCAGGGGGGTCAAACTCAAATACACAGTGGGCCAAAAAAAAAAAAAATGGGTACTAGTGGAGGGCCGGACTGGTTCAATGTTTATTGCAAAACTTATTGAAATGAACTTATTGCACATATTAAACCTGGAACTAACAAAGCTTAAATGATTGCCTATAAAAACAACATTACATAATCCGCTGCATTCATTTCTTATGGCTCTATCTGCAGCTTTTCCTGAGTCATTTCTTAGGATTACATTTTCCCACAGGCCAACAACAGCTTCAACAAAACTATTTCCCTCAAAGAAAAAACCAAACATGTCCTGTTGTCGTGAGAGAGAAAGTGCAGAAGGAAACATCCATTAAACTCAGTGTGCTGCTCTGTGATGCTAGTTCAGATACTTGGCATCTCATCTTGGGTGCAAGGTCATCAATGTTTGGGCTCAGGCTCTGAGCTGAGGAGACCCTCAGGGTGGAGTTAAGGTGTGCGTGCAATATACCGGAGGGCCAGATCTAATAGGAATTAGAAATTATCCTGCGGGCCGAAATTAAATCCACCAAGGGCCTGATTTGGCCCCCGGGCCTTGAGTTTGACACATGTTCCCTATACGATCATTTCCTAATAGCGATCGCGCCATAGCCCCACCTCTGCTGCTCACTCCCGCGCCACCCGCGTCATTGCTGATGTGTTTCACCCAAGCCCTCAGGAAGTGCGCCCAAACTTTTTCCCATTGACTAACATTGAGAAAGAGACGTCTGTAAATCAGCGGATACTTTTTTTTAAACTAAATAAACTACCCAGTATGAACTATGTTATAGCCCTTATTAGAATCATTAGGTCCTTAAAGTTGTAAAATGCACTAAAAGCCAAATCTAGATTTATTTTCTCTCTCCATTCATTCTACTGAGCCGAGAGTGGGAGCTCCGGGGGCGGGGCTTAAGGGGCGCATGCTCTGTGAGCGCACATATGGGTTCTTCTGCTCTGGCAGCCAGGCATGATGGGTAATCTGTGACGTTTCGCTCTCTCAAAAGTTGGGTCATTTTGTCCTCATGCGCCAATGAGCAGCTCTCATAGGAAAGAACGAGACCCCGCCTCCCACGCTGTATCCAGTTCTTATTATACATCCATGGTTTCGCCAACAACAACAATGGCGGATCACAGGGTTGCGTTCGTGCTACTGACCATGCTACCGATGTTAGTGCAAAATCTACTGCTCCTCTACCACAACCATCAGCAACAAGTGGACATGGAGAACTACATGTTGCTATATCCACCGCGGAGAATAACCAGAAGGGCAACCATGCTGGGGGGGTCTTATTGGCATATGTATGTGGACGAAATGCTTTTTTTATATCGACTTCGGTTCGTTTTCGTCTCCGTGTGGCCGGGGCCTAAATGTACAGTGTGAAGCAAAGTCTAGTTATAAGTTCTAACAACTCAAAACCCATTTTGTTTGTCATTTTAGACTGGACCCCCTAAAACAGCATCTGCCGTTTACAAATGAGGCCAGAAAAAACGTCCGACGCTCGACCCGCTCCAGGAATGCAAAAGGTGAATCCCACTCTTCTCTTCCTGAAGCCGCTCTGCAAGTCCTTGAAGGATCCAACGAGGAACAAAAGAAGGAGGACAGCGAGAAACCAGGAGGTGACATCAACACGGACTCTGTGGTTCTTTCAGAGTCTAAAGAAGATGGAGTGAAGGCAGAGGAGGCTGCGCTCAGTCCGGCCTCCTCAGAAACAGAAACCAAGCCGAGCGAAGATCTTCCTACGATCAACACGGATGTTTTCCAGGTTCTCACGGCAGCCGTCCGTAACCACCGACTCACCCGGGCCTGCCGCTCCCAGAGCGAGGAGAAGAAGGTGAGGCCGCCATTTAACTGAAGTCAGGGTTCGAAAAGTAATGGGAATTCAAAATGCTAATTCTAGACCCTGGAAAAGTCATGGAAAACAATATTTTGGGAAATGGAAATGTAACTAAAGTTGCAACAAATATAATTTATATTTTATCTAATCGCCGAAATAGTAATACTATAATGATAATAAATACTGTATCGTATAGTGATGAAAATTAAAATGGCATTTAAATGTCGAGGTATTTTGCTGGTTGGAGATGTTTACAATCACGCCCTTTAGTCTACAGTTGCTTCAGCCTGTAGCTACTATTTGTTTTATTTTCCTGTTCCATGTTAAAGGTCCCCTATTACACTGTTTTTCATCAATATAGTATAGGTCTCAGATATATACATAACATGTTTCTGATTGGCCGAAACCCCCAAACGGATCATTGCAGCATCCCATAATCCCCTCTGTTTCAGCCCTGTTTCAAAAGAGCTGATTCTCTGTCTGACTTTAGATGAAAACAAGGAGCCCCTCCCCACGCCCCTCTGAGAGACATTTGGTTACAAAGAACACAATGGTACTCTAGGAGGAGATTCAGGTGATAAGCGGGGGGGGGGGGGGGGGGTTTACCTTGGTTGCTGATTGGCTAATGGTTACACAAGCCAAAACATCGTTATGACATCATAAAGTGGCCAAAATCTGATCAGCTCATTTTCAGACAGGTTTTTATAGAAATGGATCAGGACAAAAAGAGAGAGAATCTTTGTTCCTGAAACTTTCAGAGTCTCTTTCCACAGAGGGGACACATGTTGATGTAGAAGAGACATGAAGAAGAGGGGACACATGTTGATGTAGAAGAGACATGAAGAAGAGGGGACACATGTTGATGTAGAAGAGTCATGAAGAAGAGGGGACACATGTTGATGTAGAAGAGACATGAAGAAGAGGGGACACATGTTGATGTAGAAGAGACATGAAGAAGAGGGGACACATGTTGATGTAGATGAGACATGAAGAAGAGGGGACACATGTTGATGTAGAAGAGACATGAACAAGTGGATTTTGCATAATAGGAGACCTTTAACATAAACTATTTTCAGTGGTACGACTGAGAAAGAGTAATTTTTTTGGTCATGGAAAATTAGGTAACGGTCATTGAAAATCATTTGTGGAAAAAGTGTATGAACCCTGTGAACTGTGGTTTAATCTTATTGTATTTCTATTTATTTAACGGGGACAGTGCGCAGTCATAAACATTTCTGTAAATGTGCCAGAGCTAACCAAGAGGCGACATTTCATCTGTAAACCCCGGACAGATGTTGTAAATTACCTTAAAGCCACATTTCATTTAAAAATAACGGGTAATAATAAAGTCAACTTTAATGTCCATTTTTCTGTGTGTTTGTACAGACAGAGAGATCAAAATAACGTTTCTAACAATCCAATACAATAATACAAATATGTATATCCTATATATATATATATATTAGGGATCGACCGATATGGCTTTTTCAAGGCCGATACCGATTATTAGTAATCAAGGAGACCGATAACCGATATTTGGAACCGATATACATTTGCAGTAAAATCAGAAAATCTTGGTGTCAAAATGTAGAATAACATAAACTCCAACACAACTTCTTTGAAATGCATTGAAGCATATATTATGTTTAATGAACTTTTAAACATCTTACAACTGGTTTCCTTTTCTTTAGTGCAGCCATCTGCAATGAGTTAGAGAGAGACAAGAAGTGGGGCTGCAGGCTGACATGCTTAACTAACAATAATGCTTAATTTATTATATCAAAACAATGCCTGTCTATCTAGCATACAATCCCAATAAGCTGCTAGCAACTGTAAAACACTAGTGCTAGCTAATGTTTCGTGTGTGTTGGAAGAGGGGCTCTGTAAGGAAGTCTGAAGGAAGGGGCAGATTTTTTCCGCTTGTGTACTTTCAAATTCTAGTGCACTCGAGCTGGTTTCTCCATTCTTACCTACCCTACCTTTAATGTTTAAATAAATGTGTATTTTCTCAGAGCCACAGCAAAAGCAGAGGAACTTCTGGACATGAATCTGATGGCAAAGCACCACGGAGAGAGGTAAACAAAACGTTGTTGTATTTTATTCCCTCAAACACCTCAGACCTTTTTTGCTTTACCTAACTTTTCATATAGACGGGGGATGAGATATGAAACAATCCTATGCAATAAAAGAATGGCTCCAACATGTATTAAATTGCATACATTTCTCTTGAAGTACACTATTTGATCCCTTGTGTCACTTTCTAATCCTCCCTTTGTCTTCGCCGCCTCAGGATTATTTAACCAGTGACATTCCTGCGTCAGACTACGATGGTTTTGGTGAGGATAATTTGAACATGGATGAGTTTGTGACGGTGGATGAAGTCCGCGACGATGAGACTCCATCTTCCAGTCACCGAACTCACGGCTCCTCCTCCTCCAGGACGTCTTCGAGAGCCAGGAGAGAGAGGCACAGCTCCGCCGACAGACACTCTTCATCGCGGTATTCAAAAGATGGCAAAAGATCTGCCATTTCCTCCTCTTCGTCATCCAGGTCGACGAGAGGCCCAAGCTCTTATCGCTCCGAGTCACCGAAAAAGTCAAAACAATCCTCATCAGAGCCCACTAAATCTCCCACTAAATCCTCTGCCAGTTCCAGTAAGACCTCCCCTTCTTCCCCTGGTCAGAAAACACAACGGAGCAAAACTAAATCTCCATCCAAAGCATCAGAAACCGCGTCATCTGGCTCCCGTTCATCTGCAGCAACTGTCGAGGCTTCAAAGGAGACTCATTCAGAGAGAGAGGTGGCGAAAGACAATCTGAGCGCAGTGGCAACGTCCGACCACAAGGTGTCAGCAGAGGACGTTCCTGCAAAAACTGTTGAGTCAGAGACAGAAATGGAAACATCATCAGAGATGCGTCCACCTCTGCGGGAACAAGGGTTAGAGTCAAGCGCAGAGGTGGAGGAGGATAAGAAAAGCAAGGAGGGTGGGGAACAAGATGGTATATCTGAAGCCAAACCGACTGACCCCGAGGGAGAGAAGGAGCAGAGCTTTCAGCTTCTGGACACATTTGGAGATGAAGGCAAAGCCCGCGCACAGGGAATGGAAGTGACCGAAGACCAAACGGCTACAGGTGAACAGGAAAGCTCCACCGTAGAGAAACTGTGCGAGGACGACAAATCTAACAAATCTATTAAAGATCAAGAAGCTAATAATGTAAATACAGGAAGTGAAGAAGCTTCTGTGCAAATGGGAGAAGAGATGAAGAGCAAAGAAGTCCACACCCTTCCTGACAAAGATCTTGAAAGCGGAGATGCTGGAGTAGAAACCTTTGAGATTTTAGACTCTATAGGCGATCAGACGGCGACAGAAGACCTGGAAACCCCCGGTGATCTGATGCCTAAAGAAGAAATGGAGTCCGTGGAGGAGGAGGAAGCGACGTATCGGGTGATTGATTCTGTTGAAGATCAGCCGACGGACAACACGGGGAAAAGAAACGGGAGAGGGGAGGCGAGGAAAGACGATAAAGCATCGACGAAGAGCGTTCCCTCAACCAGAGCGTCCAGAAGTGAAGCTTCGGAAAAAGACAAAGACGCCACCGCGGAGGACGTTGTGTATAAGATAATCGATTCGGTTGAAGATAAACCAGTTCAAGATGTCGCCGCCGGCTCAGAACAATCTGGTAGAAGACGGAGTGCAAGAGGAAAGAAGGAGACAGAAGTGTCTGAGGAGACTACGTACGAGGTCATAGACTCCGTGGAGGATGCCGGCGATGAACCGACTGCAACTCGATCTACCAGAGGAACGAGAGGAAGATCGGCTAAGAGAGACACGCCAGCAAGGAGGAGGAACCCTAGCACACCACCGAAGAAGAGTAACGTGGCTGTAGGAGAGGATGCTACCTTAGCAGAAGAGAAGGACGAGGTTGCTAAGGACGAACCGCCCGCTACAAAACCAAAAGGAAAACGAGGAAGACCAAAGAAAATTACAAAAAAAGAGACGGCAGCGATGAAGAAAGCCGAGAAAGAGGCAGCTGCTGAAGAAACAACGACGACGTACCAGATCCTCGATTCTGTGGAGGACGAGACGATAGACGAGACGTGTGAAGACAACGAGAAACAAACGGAGGAAAGAGCATCCAAAGACGAGGAGGAGGAGGAGCCTATGTATCAGATCGTGGATTCTCTGGAAGAAACGTCTGAAAAAGTGGAGGAGAATCCAATGACTGAATCCCAGAGTGATGCCGCTACATTTGAAAAGACTAACGAAGAAGACCCCCCGGAGAAAGACATAACGGGTCTGGACGAGGTGAGCGATGAGGAGGAGGATTACCCCGACGACCACGCCGAGGAGGAAGAGCTGAGGAGGCGACATGTAGCCGCCAAAGAGAGGCAGATCTCAAAGGAGAAGGAGGAGAGAAGGAGCAAGGAGAGAGAGGAGAGGAGGAGCGAGGAGAGGAGGAGCAAGGAGAGAGAGGAGAGGAGGAGCGAGGAGAGGGAGGAAAGGAGGAGAGAGGAGAGGGAGGAGAGAGAGAGGAGGAGCCATAGCAACAGCAGCAGAGGAGGAGGAGGAAGAGCGAGGAGGACGAAGGAGGAGGAAGAGCTGGTGACTCTGGATGAGGTGGGAGCAGATGAGGTGGACGAGGGAGAGCTGCAGGCACTCGTCACTCTGGATGAGTTCGTAGAGGAGGTGGAGCTAAACACACCAGAGACCCGCCCACTGCGCCAGGAGGACCAATCCGAAGACTTCTTAAACCCAGAGGTAAAAAAAAAATCAACATTTATGATTTTTTTTTTTCTCCCAGGGAAGCGAACATTTAGAGAAACATAAACTACAGCTGTACGAACTAGAGATGGGAATTTTAAAGCAAATGTATATTCGAATATTCGACCCCCAAAAAAACGGTTAACCGATTAACCGAAATGTACATGAAAAATTTACCAAAAAAAAGTTTTAATTTTTAAAAATAAATACATGTTCAAATAAGTATAGAAACCAAGTCGAATTTGTCAAATGTATTGAACTGGTGATCACAGTTTGAACAGTTGACAGCTTTAGGCCTACAGCTTTCATGCTTAAAACATAACTTTGTTTTTAAATTAAAGAGGGATCAAACACGAACAACATAACGGGTTAGGGTAACGTAACCCGTGACAACAGAGATCAACAACCTATAACAGGGCCTATGCACAGAATGTAGCTATTCAATACTCATTCTTGTTTAAGAATATGAGCAATATGAGACCCTCTCAGCTGGAATTTGGGCATAAGATGAGGTTTGAGTCTGCGTGATCTGTGTGTAGGGAGGGGCAGCAGCCATATCATTAGCTAGAACTGATGGATTTGGACATAAACGCGAGTGAAGTATAACCGGACGCGAGAGAGATCCGCACCTGCAGCTCTGCCCGCTGTGAGGGACCGGTGAGCGGAGCAAAACACACCTTTAGACCTAACACACTTAGCTATGGCACTGTCGTATACATTGAATTATTCCATTTGATCATATGTAATCAACTTAGGCATCCCTCCCAAAAACATTACAATAAAAATATTCAAAACCCATATTCGAATACCTGAATAATTTCGAATATTCGAATAATCGTTCCCATCCCTAATACGAACACAGACGCTACAGATTGTCGTGTCTCGGTTTTCAGACGTCGGTGATTTTAGACGAAGCTGTCGACGACGATGATGAGGAGAAGCAGGAGGAAGATGCGTCCATTCCTGCCAAACGCAAACATGATGACGACCCAGGTGTGTATTTAGCACAAACGGCCCTACACATAAATTAAATTCAACATAGGAAGACGTTAGAAGGTTTCATTATCTAATGTGCGTAAATGTTTTATGTCCAATTTTAGAGGAAAGTGCAAACTTCGTGACGGTAGACGAGGTGGGGGAGGAGGAGGAGGAGGAGAAGGAGGCGATTAAAACCAAGACAAGAACACCGGCCAAGAAGAGAGCCAGACAAACCCCCGGTAACACACACACACACACACACATGTTTTACCATGTATGTGAACCTATTTGATTTCATTTTATTCCTGTGTGCTTGGCTCTGTTGAGATCTCCATATTAGGTTGAATACTTAAAACGAAAGTTAATTATAATCAATTATATTCTTGTATAACCCAAAATGAAAATGCTTCATATTTTATGATTTTCTATATTTACAGTATAAACAAAACACAAGTGGTTTGTTAAGTTGAGTGTGAGGCCTATTATGGTTTATGGGTGTCACTGATAAGAGAGAGGAGACAGTTTCTTCTCTCTTCCCTCACAGCAGTACACAGGGAGGGGGGCTCCTGACTTTTTGGAGAAATACTAACCCCCAGTTTCCACCGGGTCCGTCTGCGCTGCGCCGCGTCACGGCTGCGCCGCGGTTTTGGTCGGACCTCCTTTAGCGCCATAACCCACCGGACGCGTCCCAGAAGCGTTTCAGAAGCGTAACGTCGTGCGTGCAGGCTCGCAGTTTTGTTATTGATTCGGGCATCCTGGACATTTGTACTTATACAAGAAAGTAAGTAGGCTACGTAGTTAAATGTTTTATTTTTGTGTCGGTTTAAATTGTGTTTATTGAATGGCTCTGCACTGTACCTACAAGTATTAATTAACTTTAAAACATTAATATGTAGTTGTTACCTTCCACTCCACAAACTGCAGCGACTAAAAACCAGGCCTTGTCCTTTCTGATGTTGTCCTTGTAAGCATTGGTTACATCATATAAAATAGTGTGTTTTTCCACTTCCATGATGAAAACCTCGTCGTCCATTGTGCGTATCGTAGTGGAGGTGTTGTGATGAAGGAGGGGGGTCTGCTAAATTAGTATATGTGGGGGATGGGCCTGGCCCGGATGCTCACCTTTCGACTTCCTGCGAGGGGGGGTGCCTGCCCGACCAACCATACCTTACGGCTGCGCCGCGGCAAAAATAGGATTCATCCTAATTTTAGAGAAGCGCTGCGACGAGCCGCTTCTGGGACGCGTCTGGGACGCTTCTGAGCCGTAACGCGGCGAGTGTGGTGGAATAGTACCCATTGACTAGAGTGGCCGCGAACCTTACGACCGCCGCGGCGCAGACGGACCCGGTGGAAACTGGGGGTAAGGCCCCAAAAAGTTGTTTATGCCGTGGTCGAGAATAATATTTTCCAGTCCTGCACACTAGAGGTCATGCCTTTTTTACACAAACATGGGAAGGTGAGTCTTATGCCATAACCATAGAATATGTCTGGTCAAGTCCAGTCCTGTACATCAGAGGCCATGCCCAGTTTCCACAAATATGGGTATGGAGGTGTCATTGGGTTTTTCTGTCCTGTTTCGAGCTTAAAGACACTAGCTGAGAGGGAGCAAACTCGAGAGAGGGGGGTTTTCCCCCTGGTAGCTCTCTCCTGGTACGCTCTCGCCTCTGTAAGGTTCTCTCAAACTTGGTAAATATCTCTCAAATGTATTTGTTGAATGCTGGCTGAGTGAATTGTTGGATGAAGATCCCACAAAATTCCCGCAATAATTTAGAATTTGTCTTGGTAAGTTTTGTACCAAGGGATATTTTATAGAGCAAAAGAGGGAATTTAAATCTTAGTAACAAGCAATATCTCAATTGCAAAGGATTTAATATTAGAACTGTTAGATCTTTAGTACTTTATGTATAAGATGGCAAAACAAAACTGTCTATTCGCATATGGATCATTAGACCTTGAATGGAGAAAACCTCAAAATCAAAGAGGAAATGGCAAAATAACCTTTATTATTTCTCTGTTTTTTATTTTACATTTTATTCTTCTCTTCAGTTATTTTAAATTGTTATATGCCTGCACCCTACAGCAATATTCATTTAAATTAGATTTTTTTGAACACATCTCTCCCCTTCTTTTTGCTGATTTTCACACAGCATGGAGGTGTAGTGCAGTCAGGTCGTTAAACTGATAAGAGTAAAATATGGCCCTGTGCTTTCTGCCGTTAGATGCCATCTGAGTAAGAGGAAGAAACAATCACCCTGCTGTCTATAGAGATTCCAGCGCAATATGGAACACAAGTACTCCTTGAAGAAATTCTTGGGGAAGTTCTTTCCACTGAAACAACTCGTTATGAATCGGAGAACAAATGTATACTATATTGTTGAGCTTAAAACCTCAGGAATCTACCAAGAGGATATTAACCTGTCCAGCGGGACTGCGTCAGTCACAGTATCTCCAGGGAAGCTGACTCCTGGACCCAGCAAACCTGTGCAGCATGAATCAGCGGCTGAGTCACCTGTACCCCTGCCAGCGGTGGATGAAGTTCCTTCTAGTTCTGTGGGACAGACTGCGTTTCTACACACTAAACCACTCAGATTGCAGTGGATTTCCCAACAAGGACGACGACTACCTGATAACGGCATGGCCGATCCAGCTATCTGGCCTTTCGTTTGGAGGTGTCGTCCAGGAAAGAACAGCAACCCCTCCATGGTCCTGGTCAAGGATTTACTACAGGTTGCAACATGGATAGTGGAGTCTACGTTGAAACAAGTGAACGGCCCACCGCCCTTGCAGATATCAGGCAGAGTGGGAGTACTCACACAAATCTACCATCATCATGACGGCCCATGGGCTCTTTTTACTCTGGTGCCTGACCTCTGTGACAACATTCCAGTGAGCTACTATATTTTCGGTGAACGCTAGTTTGGATTCAGCGGAGAAAATCCTTATTCCACATACTGAAGAACTTTTCATGTTATTGATGCTTGAAGTTTTTCGTATGTATGCATTTTTACAATTTTATCTGTTGCTGTTTTTGATAACTTTGCGTTTTAAAAAGAGAGTGTTGAGATCTCCATATTAGGTTGAATAATTAAAATGAAAGTTAGTTATAATCAATTATATTCTTGTAAAACCCAAAATGAAAATGCTTCATATTTTATGATTTTCTATATTTACAGTATAAACAAAACACAAGTGGTTTGTTAAGTTGAGTGTGAGGCCTATAATGATTTATGGGTGTCACTGATAAGAGAGAGGAGACAGTTTCTTCTCTCTTCCCTCACAGCAGTACACAGGGAGGGGGGCTCCTGACTTTTTGGAGAAATACTAAGGCCCCAAAAAGTTGTTTATGCCGTAGTCGAGAATAATATTTTCCAGTCCTGCACACTAGAGGTCATGCCCTTTTTACACAAACATGGGAAGGTGTGTCTTATGCCATAGCCATAGAATATGTCTGGTCATGTCCAGTCCTGTACATCAGAGGCCATGCCCATGTCCTGTTTCGAGCATAAAAACACTAGCTGAGAGGGAGTAAACTCGAGAGAGGGGGGGTTTTCCCCTGGTAGCTCTCTCCTGGTACGCTCTCGCCTCGGTAAGGTTCTCTCCAACTTGGTAAATATCTCTCAAATGTATTTGTTGAATGCTGTTAGATTCCACTGACCATTTACGAGGAACTGCCTCTGAATGCTGTCGGACTCTAGGTGTGAATGTATAGCACCTTCGATCCGTGAGGGGATTCCTTTGGATTATATCGGAAAACTTTAATGTCTAAATTAAATCGGGTTTATTGAATGCTGAGTGATTTGTTGAATGAAAGTTTGAATTTGCTTTTTATTATCGCCGGTCATTTATGAGGAGATGCCTCTAAATTCTGTCGGACGATTTTAAAAGTCACAACTGAATTGGGCAGTTGAAGTTACTATTTAGTGTAATAAATGTAAAACTGTGAATTGAGGTTTCATATTGGAACATGACCACCGCATGATATGTTTTGTAGGATTGTCATGTTGTAACGAGAGAAGGTCGAAACCCTGTATAAGTGTAGACCAATTTTTCTTCAAATAAACTGATCCCACCTTTTGGATTGGGACAATTTAAAAGACATCTGCGCTCTCCTCTCCTGCTTCAAAGGTAAGATTGCACCCTGCCACACTCACAATTAGGTAGGGCCATACCTCATTACTCTTTAGAGGGTCGTCTGAATTGAAACAGCAGTTCATTGAACCTGGTTCTTCAGGAGTTAGTAGAGGTGAGATCTTGCTGACGTTGGTGGATCTGAGCCAAGCAGTAAACTTACATAGACTCAATAACTTCTGTTTGGTCAATTAGTAGGTCTGAGTAATTCGCCGGAATAAATTATCAGGCCTCCCGACTCCCAAGACCTCTTAATAAGTTACTCTATTTGTATGCCTTTTTATTTGCACTATCCTTCTATGTATAAATATACCCTAAGAGGGTCCACACACACCCACCCACACATAAACATTATTATTGCAGTTATTTGTTCAAATATAAATATCAAAGGTTTTAATTTTGTATTGAAATTATGTCCTATTGGCTTGTCATTTATAGGAGACATTAGCCAAGTGGTTTAACAAAAATGTTTGTATTTGACCACACACAATTAACGACTCTATTCTCTGAAACTAGACTGTGTCTTTGTGTGCTTAACGGAGTTCTTATCTTTAACCACAGCGAGAAAATCCACCAGAGGGAGAAACGTAACCGCAGAAGACGATGAAGAAGCAGAAGAAGCGGTGTCAGATGTCCCGCCTCCTGCTCCCCTCGATGTCTCCTCATTGGACAGAGACGCTGAGCTGTCATGTGACCTCCAGCAGACAGAGGAGGAGGAGGAGGGGGGGGAAGCTGCGATTGTCCCCCACATCGAGGCTGCTTCTTCTCCTGGGCAGGATCTGACCGAGGGGCCCCCTGAGGACCAGAGTCTGGAGGAGTGTGTGGAGGAAGGACATGATGAAGAGCGGAGCAAACCGGACTTTAAAGGTACAAAGAGCTGAAGGAACATGGACTAAATTAAACACTTTTTAATCTTTAGTTTAAGCATAAACTAGGGCTGTGCAATTAATCGTATTTTAATCTCTATTACGATTTTGGCTCGCGACGATTACGAAAACAAAAAAATTCAACGATTATAATTTTTTTCTTTTTTACTATAATTTTGTCTTGGTTTTTCAGTTGAATTCTACTTAAAGTTCAGGGTAATCAACTGTTAAAAACACTGTTCCCATTTTCTTTTTTCAATAAATGGATAATCGTTTTTAATAATCGTGATCTCAATTATTGACCAAAATAATCGGGATTATGATTTTTGCCATAATCGAGCAGCCCGGTCATAAACTTGTATTTTTTCTAGTGAATAGTTGAGAAAATACAAGCTAGTCTTTAAAATGTGCAAATTCAGTTAATGTCTTTAAATGTTTGATTGTCAGGAACATTGAGTTAACGTCTTATCTCTGACCTGGAGCAGCTATTAGAAATATGAATAATAAGTCGATACAATTGCAAAATAAACATTATTTCCATTAATGATTACAGAAAAACTGACCAATGTTATTTCTTATCAGAGATAATATAGAAAGGCAGCAAATTATCACATTTGAGCTGAAACTAGTGTATTTTTTTGTCATTTTAGCTCAAAAAGTATCAACATTGCTGCAAAATACTTGCTTACTAATTTCTTCTGATCAACTAAGCATTGCATCTCTCTCTTTCTCTCTTTCTGTCTCTCCGTCTCTTTCTCTGTCTTTCTGTCTGTCTGTCTTTCTCTCTCTTTCTGTCTCCCTTTCTGTCTCTCTCTCTTTCTCTGTCTCTCCCTTTCTGTCTCTCTCTCTTTCTCTGTCTCTCTCTTTCTGTCTGTTTCTCTCTCTTTCTGTCTGTCTCTCCCTTTCTGTCTCTCTCTCTGTCTCTTTCTCCCTCTCTCTCTTACTCTCTGTCTCTCTGTCTCCGTCTCTCTCTGTCTCTCTCTGTCTCTCTGTCTCTTTCTCTGTCTCTCTCTGTCTCTCTCTCTGTCTCCGTCTCTCTCTGTCTCTTTCTGTCTCCGTCTCTCTCTGTCTCTTTCTCTGTCTCTCTCTTTCTGTCTTTCTCTCTCTTTCTGTCTCTTTCTCTCTCTGTTTCTGTCTCTCTCTTTCTGTCTGTCTCTCTCTTTCTGTCTCTCTCTCTTTCTGTCTGTCTCTCTCTCTCTTTCTCTCTCTGTCTCTCTCTCTCTGTCTCTCTTTCTGTCTGTCTCTCTCGTTCTCTCTCTGTCTCTCTCTCTCCGTCTCTCTCTGTCTCTCTCTGTCTCTCTCTCTCTTTCTGTCTGTCTCTCTCTCTTTCTGTCTCTCTCTTTCTCTCTCTGTCTCTCTCTGTCTCTGTGTGAGTATGTTTTGTTTTTTTAAATTGAATATCTGTTTTTGTGTGGACTCAAATGACTTCTATATTGTTTGTTTCTGTAGCTGTGAGTAAACGGAGGAAGGAGCCCGTCGGTCCGGAAGCAAAAAGATCCCGCTCTCAGTCTCCCTCCGTCTCTATCCACGTCAAACTTCCTCCATTCAAACCCAACAACCCCCTCGGTAACACACACGTAATATGCAATATGGTCTTTGTTTACATTAGCATCGCTAACACTCAGAGCTAACCTGTACTGGAGGGCATGTGTGTGAAGAAGCAGGAAATAAAAAAAAAAGACCCATAATATATGCCTAAAAATAGCATGATGGGAGATCTTTAAAAACACACTTTATCCAAGTATTTGTCACACTTTCCTCCTGTGTCACTATCTCACCCTCACTGTCTCACTCTCACTGGCCGTTTCTCAATCGTGAGGATGCTTGCTTGGTAGCACATGTCTTCCGAGTCACTTCCTTCAGAAGCTAGGCAAGAATCCTTCCTGGCATTCGGAAAACAGTGTGAGTGGAACAGGCTAGCAAGTGTGCAGGTGTGCGTCAGATGAGAGGCCCCGCCTTACATTTTCCGCCACAGATTTGGGGAAATTGGTCCGTGCGCAAAGCATTGTGGGGATTTGAAGGACACGAAGTCTACCCATGTGCAGCCTCGAAATTACCCCCAAACCAAGGACGCGCCCTTTGTGGAATTCCAAGTATGCTGGAGATTGGAACAGTCCTTCGGCGGCACTCGATGACGTAGCATCCTTGAAATATTGGCTTGGAAGCCAGTTTCCTTGCGATTGAGAAACGGCCACTTTCCTCCTGTGTCACTGTCTCACTCTCTCTGTCTCACTCGCACTGTCTCACTCTCACTGTCTCACTCTCACTGTCTCACTCTCTCTGTCTCACTCTCACTGTCTCACTCTCTCTGTCTCACCCTCACTGTCTCACCCTCACTGTCTCACCCTCACTGTCTCACCCTCTTTGTCTCCCCCTGCAGGTCAGGAGTTTGTCGTCCCTAAATCTGGATATTTCTGTATCCTCTGCTCGATGTTCTACCTGAACGAGAGTACGGCCCGGGACCGACACTGCGGCAGCCAGAGACACTACGACAACCTGCAGGTACACACACACACACACACACACACACACACTCCACACTCTTAATATCTATATTAACAATAACTTTTTTTTTACCCACACACAAATAGGACTCAAATATGTATGAATGTTCATTTAATTAATTTCTTATTTTAGAAGTTACTTACCTGTATATCATTTAACTGTTATCTTTAATTGTACTAATCTTTAATCTTGTGTGAATCTGTGCCGTCCTGTTTGTCACTCTCACCCTGTTGCTGTTTGATCTAGTCCATCTGATCTTAGACACACCCTTTGCTCCACTTCTCTGCCTCTAGAAACATTACGAGAAGCTGCAGCAGAAACCTTCCGATTCCTCGCAGAGTTTCCAAGGATCTGTTTCCGATTGATCCCGGCGACTTCTAACTATTTCTTTTGCAAAAACATGTCAAGCTGGACCTGTGTGTGTGTTTTTTTTCTTTTACATAATGTACGATTAATTACTTTTTGATTGGATCTAAATGTGTTGAATGGTCTGTCTGTCTGTCTGTCTGTCTGTCTGTCTGTCTGTGTGTGTGTGTGTGTGTGTGTGTGTGTGTGTGTGTGTGACCTGTTTCTGTTGGAGCTTCATCTCTTGATTTTTTAAATTGTGTATCATATGAAGCCTAGAATTGAAAAGTAAAACGGTGTTAATTCCCATCAATTATCTCTTTGAGCACCAGACTGCGTTTTTTTTTTACTTAGACGTACATTAGCAACGTTATACATAATGTGAGTTATTATTTTGTTACTCTGAGAACGTGTCGATAGTTTCTTATTGTTTTTAGTTTCAGATGTCATTATTTTTTTGCTTGTAAAAGTTAATCCAAATCATAAAGAAGTTCTTGTCTTCCCTTTCTTTGTATCTGAAACTTAACTCCCAGTTTCTGCTAATGATATTAAAATGTGTTCACCTGAAGCTGCACCGCTTGCCTTTTCACTTCCATCATGAACACCTGAGCGTTATTACTTTGAAGTGTCTCTATTTTTAATTCATGCAAACAAAACTGCTGAGTTTCGGCAAAAGATGTTGCAGATTTAGTTATTAAACTCAATACCTTAATAAATTATGTATGAAATAAACCGTAAAAAATACATGACTTTAACCCAAAGGACACATGAACTTTAAATGTTCTGGAAAGTTCCTTATTCAGTTTTAGCCTATTTTATCATGAAGTCCCAAAGTGACACACCCTGAACAGTCTGCTGGGTCCTGGTCCAGGTCATGTGACTTTGTGTTCCCATGACAACATGTCTATGTGCCAGGCTAACACGTGTGATGGAACGAGCTACATTTCCAAAGCTTTCTTTTTTGTTGCTAAAGGGAAAATTCAAGCCATTTAATAATTAAAATGCTATACATACTTTAACATGTCCTTTATTACATTTAACCTGTTGTGGAAACATTTCCTGATCAAATTGATATGAAACAAATGAGACAAACATCGCTGTGACACTGATCGGGACTTTAACCCTAAACCATCACAGTAAACCCAAAGTGACACATATGCACAATTAGACATACGATTATGATCTGCTCCGTTAATTTAGCTGAATCAATTATATTGAGTTGATATGTTCTTATTCTTCAATTCAAAGAATGTTCAAACTAATTTAAACCAACAAATCATCCTCATTAATGAAGTTATATATAAGAGTGATTTTACCATTAAAGCCCAATGTGATTTAAGATATTTGACACTAGGGGGGGTTCTTGTCAGAAATCTGTTTTAGGTGGTCTATTTAGTCTGAATTATGTTCCCCTTAATTTTCCCAAAAGTAGAAATGGGTCCGGCTTCTTATTTTAAAATTAATTTCAGGAGAACTATTTCTTGAATTCATATGTATTTATTCAAAGGACTTTTATTTCATAATGCCATCTTCTACATTACATGTTACTTGTTAGACGCTTTTCTCCCAAGCGACTTGCACGCTCAATACTGTGGACAATCCCCACAGGAGCACTTTGGGGTGAAGTGTCTCAGGGACACAAAGGTTGCGGTCGAATAGTCCAAAAATCAGCTCCTATCGTCTATCCCTTGACCCTGTGTGGAACGTCACGGGGTTAAGGGATAGTGGATAGGAGAATTCAAAAGGACTTAGGAGAAGAGACTGCGGTACTTTAGAGCAGGGGTTTTCAAAGTGTGGGAAGGTGAGCCTCCCCTCAGAGAACATAAGAACAGCCGCGCCCCCCCTCCCAATTATTGTTGCTGTTGCTATAATGCAGGGGTATTCCATTTCATTTCAAAGAGTTCAAGTAAGAGAACATTTCATTAAATGCTCTGTTTTCGCTGTCTACCTTCCGCCATTTGAAATTATTCAGACTGTTTCTCTTGTCTTGTATTTGTGTGTGTGTTTGAATCTATCGTACTGACTGCACCGATTTGATTGGCTGAGTAAACATCACCTCCTTAAAACAAAAACAAAAAACTTTTAAAAACCTTATCTTTATGTTTTAAACATTTTTAACATCGTGGATTATGCATTTTGCATGATGGGTCCCCTTTAATACTAAATAAGCCGAGTCATACTGAAACAACTCTCTCAACTGCTGTGTTTTTCAGGTTGCTTATCTTCCGGCATCTTCCATCAGCTGTGAGTCATTTGAGAGGAAATCCATTAGGAGCATTTATAGGATCAATACTCTCTAATTGGTATCATTGATATGACAAAGTAACACACAACGACAGCGTGACTATTTATAAAAACAAGAATGGGAGTTTGAATCCAACACACGGTCCACCTTCTTATTTTTATCTCGAGTCCTGAGGGTAGCATACTTTCCGTAAACACACACACACCCCCCCCCACACACACACACACAGACTACAGTATGACCCTGATGAAAGGAGGATAAATGAGAGAAGGTGATTTCATGGCGTGCTTGTTTCCTCAATTCCAGCTGAAGGCAATTCAGGATTTGGTTATCTTTTTCTTTTTTGGAGATTATCTTCTGCAGGAGGATTTTTCCTATATATTTCAAAGAACAATCGATACCTTTGCGATCAGGAAAAACAATACACAAGCATTTTCCTGAATGTACGTTTTTCTTTCAATGTCATCAAAACATTCCTGATTTTTCCCATGTTGCGAAAAATCGATATTGAGCAACCACCATATCAACATTTATTTGATTGTGGGTTTTTAATTGAAGTTAATTGTAATTTTATAGTTGTACTAACACATGTCCTGATATGTTGATCCATGCTATGATGTGTCGTTATGAATGTAGATTTAGAGACTCCGAATGACGCTGCTTTGTCCTTCATTTTACTCTAAATCAGACCATCATTTACACAATTAACCTAATTATTTATTAAAGAAGGCTTAAAACTAAAGATTGAGAACAAAAACTCACAATAGCGATGTCTACTGAGTTAATGAATCAAGTGAGAAGTCGTTCATTTTCTCATAGACTTCTATACAAGTTAATGTCCATATGCAACCAGAAGTGTTGCCCCCTGCTGGATATTAGCGATAATGCATGTTTAAGGCACTTCCACATTGGCTTAGTAAGTTGTAACTGTCAAATATCTAAGTCAACAAACACACATTTCCATTTGAGAAGTAGGGCAATTTTCTCATAGACTTCTATACAATATTGTAACTGGAGGAGTCGCCCCCTGCTGGATATTAGAAGGAATGCAGGTTTAAGGCATTTCCTTATTGCTAACCCTTACAGACCCAGAGGTTGCCGCTTGATTTGAACCAATAAAAAGTAGAAGAGGAAGTTCCTGTCAGATGTTGTGACAAGTTCCTCCTAAAATCCCCTAATTTCTTACATCAAGAAGAAGAGGGGTTTATAGATGCTGTTCAAAGACGCAGAACCACTTAAATCTAAATCTTTTTGATGCCTTTAAAGCGGGAAGATTTCCGACACTAAGTTTGAGTTTTGCTGTGATTGTCGCAAAGAAATAGTACAGATGTCGTAGTATTACTTTAAACAAACGCTACTGTCTTTCTCCTCCTGCCATCTTTGATTTATACCATGTTGTTGCCTTCAATAGCACTTTGTTTTAATTGATGTGAGTTCGGCGACATTAATCACGAGTAAGTGAGATTAATGTCGACCTCGATGATGGTTGCCACCAGTCTGCAGGCACTGATTATGAAGCAGAGAATGGAGACAATAGAGAGAAAGACACCTGGTAAACTGATGAGCTTCCTGTCCTAAAAACGCCTTCATCTCATCCTCCCACACTTTCACCCTGCCTTCGTCCGTGCTCGGAGTTTTAAAGTCGGGAGGAAGAGGAGGACTGTTATCACAAGATGAATGAAGTTACCATATTTTCATTTCCGCAAGGTGTGAGGACACATGCCGATGAAGAATGGAGAGAATGTGAGTGTGTGTGTGTGTGTGAGAAGAAACAGTAAGAATGAACAAGGAAAGATTTTGAGCTTTACTAAAATGCCTCTCAGGCAGAAATGATCTTATTGGTTGAGTTACTCAAGGTAGCTGAGAGCTGAAGCCGTGAAGAGCAATTGTTAGGATGGCAGCTCAATTAAAACACTATTTTCTGAAGCATTTGTTTTTAGAATAACTTTTATCCAATGACCTTTTCCCTCTCTGTCTGTGTCTGTGTATTCTCTTGTTCCGATTAACCCAGCCAAATCTTTGTTCTTGTTTTGTATCTATATCTACGCCGGGATCCGGAGTCGAGGCTGATCCTCTTGCTGTAGTCCTGTGTCTTGGATCCTCTATCCTGAGTTCTGGATTAAGTCGTGGACTTCGGGTCGTGGCTGAACCTGTCTCTGCGGTCCTGCCTTGGGTCTCGTGATGCTGCTTCCCTGATGGCTTCCACAGGATTGTTGACATCTTCGTAGATTCATCTTCTTATTACAGACACATGCATTTCCTAACATTAGGTCTATATGCTGTAAAATGTATTATCTCTTGGATTTACACACGGCATCTATTGCACGTCTGTCCGTCCTGGGAGAGGGATCCCTCCTCTGTTGCTCTCCCTGAGGTTTCTCCCATGTTCCCCTTTAAACTGTGGGTTTTCTCTGGAAGTGTTTCCTTGTACAATGTGAGGGTCTAAGGACAGAGGGTCTAAGGACAGAGGGTCTGAGGACAGAGGGTCTAAGGACAGAGGGTCTGAGGACAGAGGGTCTAAGGACAGAGGGTGTCGTTTTTCTCATACTGATATTCTGAACAATCTGTGCTGTTGTATTTGCTGTAAAGTGTCTCGACTGTAGGCTATTTTTATTATATGTACAGCACTTTGGCTCGACCAAAAATCGTTTATAAATGTGCTATATAAATAAAACTTGATTTGATTTGATAGAAGATGGAGAGCAATATCAACAACAATGGATACTAATAAAGTACTGCTTCCCCATTAGATGTGTGTGCATTTTCTACATCCTTTTCCTAAAATGTCACAATCAAAGCACGTCAAATAATCTGCAGGAAAAACACGTTTTCAAGATAAACAAACTCACTAAATCGAAGTATCATCATCAAACAGTCCTGAACCCATGCAAAGGCTCCACACTGCAGACATTCCCTGACTTCTGCAGGATAGTGCTGAGATATAAAAATGGCCTCCAGATGGCATGAAAGACTACAAACCTCAATCAACTCCTTTGACTTTTCTCTATGCTTAACGTGGTCAAAGAAAGTTTAAATACTGCAAAAACCACCTTACAAAACTGATTGCTGGAGTAATTCAATGCACGACAATGGACAATATTGCACGGCTACGCAGTGCACGGAAAGTGCTTTGATTACATTGTGCATAGACTCAGGCAATTTGCTAAAACCATGCCTCAATTCACGGATGATGGTTAATGGAATATGAAGTGCAACCCCACAGAGAGACACAATACAATATGCCATACCTATATTTCCCGACAGAACAAACAACGCTTCATTTATCATCAGCGTGACAACATTCAAATCATGTGTGAGTAAAACTGGTGCACATTCAGTGTGTGTGTGTGTGTGTGTGTGTGTGTGTGTGTGTGTGTGTGTGTGTGTGTGTGTGTGTGTCCAAATTGTGGAAGCCCTACATACAGGTGTGTTGATATGTGATAAGTAGTCACGGCCATACACTCCTTGTTTTCTGTGTTTTCCATAGGAACGCGTGACGGCAGCTGTGTTGTTGTTGTTGTTGTTGTTTTAGACATATTTGAATTTGACCCTTAAAAGAGAGAGACACACAGAGTGAGAGAGGTGTATACATCCAGTGCAGTATATTTAAATCATACACTCATACAAGGGACGCCACAGAGGAAGGAAGACAGGAAACTTATAAGGTACGTTTTCATAGTCATTTTTTATACGATTTGATTTCACACAGAAGTCAGTTTATTCAAAATGCTTACGTTATAATGTCTTTATTGATTCTAGAGGAAGTTTGGGCTTGAGAATTCAGATATTTGGGCAAAAATATGCATTATTAAGCCGGCTTGAATTTATAGAGCAACAGGCGTTTAACTGGTTACCATCTAGTGAAAGATTGTTAGTGATGCATTATGGGAAATGTAGGATTAAGCGATATTGAACCTCTCAACAGATATACAAATTATTTTTCCTTGAAGCATTTTTAGCTTTGTAAATCGCTGTCTCTGGATAAATATTTGACTATGTTCTGCAGATAGTCACTCACGTTGTCTGTTTGCTGCTACACTAAGTCTAATTTGAGTCGTTTGAGTCTTTCCAAGCTCCCTTTGTCAGTGGCTTTTGGATGGGTTACTGAAATAAGGTCTGTGGTTAGCACAAGCTGGAGAGATTTTTATTCTACTACATAAAATACGTCAGTAAATACCCCACTGTTGAATTTGAAATAAGCGGTTGCTCACAAGTGTCTGAATGAGACGACTAAACGTCATCACCCTACATTAGCTGCTTTTAGTCATGTGACCGTGCTGTAGTTCCTATATTTTTTACATTGGCTTTTATTTCTATTTGAAATGTGTGTGATGCGTCCTGTTATTATGTGTGTTCCTTTCAGGACACCACGTGGTCTGTGTTTTGTTTTTATGTTGACCTCAAATGTATGCCTCATGTGGTTATTGTATTCACGTTTCTGTGGTCTTCATTTTTACTTTTGACTTGTGAAGCACTTTGTGAAATCTAGTTCTGTGAAAGGTGCTATAATAAATAAACGTATTATTATTATTATTATTATTATAGCCTAACGTTAGCTTTTTAGTTCTAGAGATTAACACTTCAAAAATCACAAAAGTGTAGTTAAAGGTGGGGTAGGTAGGTTTTTGTTATATTCCATGGAATGCTCTTAAAATCCCGATAGCAATGAATACATCAAATGCTTTGAAAATAAATACATAAAAACTTATCTCGTGCCCTCATTGGTCATGTGCGCGTTTGTGTGTGTTGGAGGAGGGGCTCTGTAATACTTTCAAATTCTAGCGCCCTCGAGCTGGTTTCTCCAGTCTTACCGACCCCACCTTTAAGATGTGGAGATTATTTTGCAAACAACGATTGTTCGCCACAGAGAATATTTTCTGCAATATCCCAAAAGCCAATTCAAAATTCCCATGTTTTTCCTTTTCGTTGAGGGAACCAGGGTGAAGCTAACTGGGCCTACAAATAAAGGGAAATAAATACTTGAATATATCTCTTTTTCTCCTCCAGATATGGAAGTTAACTCTTCCTCCACCAATGAGTCCCTTCCTCAGCCTTACCTTACATTTGGCATCGAGTGCTACGTCGTCATGCCAGGCTTCTTTCAATTCATGTCATATGGCATCACCTTCATCCTCCTCCTCCTCCCTCTCTGCATCTTCGTCCTCTACCTGGGTCTCCAACGATGGCGTCAGCAGAGCTCCACGTCTTCAGCAGCCTCAACGAACAGTCACTCGGACATCTTCACTTTCCACATGGTCGTCATGGAGCTACTTTGTTTCTTAGGGTTCAACCTCTCCGTCTATGCTGTCTATGTGGAGAATTACAAAATGTTATCTGTCGGGTTCTTTAGTTGGAGTTTTGCCTGGTATGTACAGAATAGTTTTCACATCCTGACCTGTGCGGAGCGTTACCTGGCTGTCGTGCATCCCGTCACCTACCTGAATCTGAAAGGACAGAGAGGGGTCAGAATCAGAAACATCTGCATTGGGTGTGTTTGGCTGCTTAGCTTTGCAATATCAAATCTACCTCCTGACCTCATATTTGGCTTTGATCTCGGGCTGTTGATTTTCTCCTTGATCGTTGTTTCCTTCTTCAGCCTTGCTGTTCTCTGCGTTCTGATTCGTCCAGGGCCAGGGGAGCAGGGCGGGGTCAGGACAATAGTTGACCAATCAAAGCGCAGGGCTTTCTTCACCATAGTGGCCATACTGGGAGTGCTGTTGATCAGGTGTTTTGTTAGCCTTGTTAGGGCTGGATTTGAATTGTCAGACCAACCTGCGGATTGTGTTTTGCTGGCGGCTGAAGTCTGGTTCACTCTCCCCAGCAGTCTGGTGTTACCTCTGTTGTTTCTGCACAGAGCAGGGAAATTAGGCTGTTGTAAGAACAACAACAAATAAGAATATGAATTCACTTAGAGTTGCATGAAATCCCTTTTTTTGGTTCGGTCTTCGTCAGTTCCAGAGACTTCGTAAGGGTTGGCGTTGGGGAGTTAGGGTTAGGGTCAAAAAGACTCACCACACAAGAAAATACAGTGGTTTACTTTAAAATATTAGATTATATGACATTTAGTTGACGTTTTTGGTTAGAATGACTAGGGAAATGGCGTTATTATTGTATGGATGTTATGCAAACAACAAGTTAATGTTGGCTTGTGGTTTCACGCTCCCATACTGACTTTTTTGCTTTGTACACTTCATGTACATATTCAGGTGGGCTATATCATGTTGCATTGTTTATATATGAATTACAGTGCATTCTTTTCTGTAGGTGTTTGTTTTAACATTATATAAAAAACATCATGAATTAATTTAAGTTGCTGTATTGTGAGTTTTCTGTAAAAAAGTGAAAAGGGGTTTGAATGGTTTGAGGAGTAAAAAGAGTGCTACAACAAATATAGCATGTTATTATGTTACATTATGCACAATATATAACGCATATTAATACCTTTTTCAATACAATTATACCATTCAAATGATTTATAGCATATACATTAGACTGTTTATGGTGTACAGGTGCAGTAGATGATTTTGTATTACAGGGTTATTATAGAGGAATAGGAATAAATCCCACTGTGATTTGATTTATATGTTTGTGACAGTGATGCTTAGGTGAAGAGGATCAACCGAGAGCAGACATACCGTGTACACAGGAAACAAAGGGCTGTTTGAAAAATATGTCATTAAAATACCGCAACCATGCAAAACAGTTCATGACTCTATTTGATTTGTTTACGCAGCAGGCTATGTGTTTACATCATTTGACTTCTGTCAACTGTCCATCTGATGAATAAACCACACTTGCATAAAGAGGTTGTTGGCTATTGCAAAAAACTGTCAGAAAGGGTACTGGCACTTCTCCGTGAAGAATAACTGAACACCAGGACCTAAATGCGGTACAAAACAGGGGAGGCAGGTATTAAAAACCAAAAGCAGGCTATATTAAATTAACTGGTACCAAAACAAATACAACTAAAAGAGCAGGCAAGGTAAACAAAGGTAAATTAGGAAACAAAACGACGGACAACCCAGGCAGAGACGAGGAATATTCAAGACACAAGACATTTGGGAAGCTGAGCCACACCTGGGAAGACTATGACGGCAGCAAATATCCATGGGATATGAGGAAAACGGACTGACAAAGAACACCTAGAAAGACAGTAATTTATAGTGACATGACTTGTTATACAAGAAACAGCTGAAGAGGGCAGGTACAAACACAAGGGAACACAGGCAGAAAGAATCAGGGCAGACAATTACAAAGACAGGAAAGAACACAAAATACAGGAAGCATAACACAAGACAAGTCACAAATAGAAAATGCATTCCGAAATAAAACATGTAACACAAACAAGACATGTCGAGAGAAACCATAAGAAACATCAGTCTTTGAAACATCGTTGGCCATCAGCCTACTAAACTAATGGTTAAAATAACATGGCTTTCAAATGCATTCAGTAATATTTGACCAATAGGAGTAACAGTTCATCTACGCAGCAGCTGATATGGGGCTAAAAAAATCAAATGTGGTGTGCCACAGGGAAGTGTCCTAGGTCCTCTGCTATTTCTGGTATACATCGTCATAGTGTATGTTTTCCAAAAATGTACTCAACTCTGCTTTATTTATTCCACGCAAGGACTTGGACATTGCGGAGAGCAAGTGAAATCATGTTTTAAAAAGTAACATTAGTAACTTGGTTAATAAAAACGATGTCATTGTCTTTTTCCAATGTAAACCAGAACATCATATTTCTGAATAGAAGGCCCCATATTTAGTAAAGGACACCATGAAAAAGTTAGCCTCAGTTTTAATACAGCTACGCTTCGATTAGCCTTTATTGGTTCACTAGTACTATATTTAAATAGTCAAATAAATCAAATCAGACGGATCAGAGGTCTGTTCTAATTTAGGGAAATGTACTTTCATCTTAACAGCTTTTTATGTGGGGCTAAATAAATCCAATGTGGTGTGCCACAGGGAAGTGTCCTAGGTCCTCTGCTCTTTCTGGAATACATCGTCATAACATATGTTTTCAAAAAAAATTGAATCTATGCTGATGACTCTGCTTTATTTCTTCAGCCCAAGGACTTAAACATAGCAGAGAGCCAGTGAAATCATGTTTTAAAGGGTAACATTAGTAACTTCCTGTTTGAAAATAAAAAAATGTTGGTTAATAAAAAGGTTACAGATCTCTGAATGGACAGATTATGCGACAAGACTTTGTCAGTGTCCTTTTCCAATGTGAACCACGAGTACTTTATTTAAATAATCAAATTAACTGAATCAGACGGATCAGAAGTCTGTTTTAATATAGGGAAAGGTACTTTGGGTCCATCTCAAATCAGTTAAAATATTATATCTGGACACAACTGGTATTTAGTGGCAGGCTTTTTTTCTTGTTTTTCTCCCTCATTGTCGCTGTTTATCATTAGGTTTTTCATATGTCAGTGTGTAAGGGCCACTTTGATTTTCTTCAAATAACAGATTTGAATGTGTGTTTTCTTTGCAGAGAAAGAGAGAGAGAAGAAGCAGGAGTGAGGTTTTAATATAATGCATACGTACATTTGGAACATATAATCAGATACAGAAATCCACAGAGGTGAGAAGTTCAGAAACTCACGCTGTTAAAGGTTGGTCATCTTATTCTTCTTATCACTTTTAATATTGTCTAATTGATCATTATTTTGGTCTGGTTGGACACCTGCAGAGTTTATACTTCCTTTTAAAATCAGTGGTTTCCTTAAAGACAGGTAGAAGATCAGAAACTAGTACTGATAAAGGTTCGTTGGCATTGTTCTTACCACTTTTTGTATCATCTTTCTAATTTCACATTATTGTGGACGATTGAAATGACAGAAAAAAATGTGTACATTTAAAAACTTGCACAGTTGAAGCTTTATTTTCAAAGTCAATGTTTTTTCTGATACTTTGGATATCTATGTAGTAGCACTAGGAGCAGGACAGGATTCAATTAAAGTTTTCTTATTTTTTATCTTTTATTTTCCTCTTGCAGGCATGGCACTAAATTCTTCCTCTTTCAATGACTTCCCTTTTAATCCAAACCTCCTTTGGGACATGGAGTGCTTTTTCATGAGACCAGGCTCCTTAATCTTCACCTCATTCTACATCGCCAGCACCCTCCTCATCCTCCCTATCTTGTGTGACATCTTCGTAGATTCATCTTCTTATTACAGATACATGCATTTCCTAACATTCGGTCTATATGCTGTAAAATGTATTATCTCTTCGATTTACACACGGCATCTATTGCACGTCTGTCCGTCCTGGGAGAGGGATCCCTCCTCTGTTGCTCTCCCTGAGGTTTCTCCCATGTTCCCTCTAAACTGTGGGTTTTCTCTGGAAGTTTTTCCTTGTACGATGTGAGGGTCTAAGGACAGAGGGTCTGAGGACAGAGGGTCTAAGGACAGAGGGTCTAAGGATAGAGGGTGTCGTTTTTCTCATACTGATATTCTGAACAATCTGTGCTGTTGTATTTGCTCTAAAGTGTCTCGACTGTAGGCTATTTTTATTATATGTACAGCACTTTGGCTCGACCAAAAATCGTTTATAAATGTGCTATATAAATAAAACTTGATTTGATTTGATAGAAGATTGAGAGCAATATCAACAACAATGGATACTAATAAAGTACTGCTTCCCCATTAGATGTTTGTGCATTTTCTACATCCTTTTCCTAAAATGTCACAATCAAAGCACGTCAAATAATCTGCAGGAAAAACACGTTTTCAAGATAAACAAACTCACTAAATCGAAGTATCATCATCAAACAGTCCTGAACCCATGCAAAGGCTCCACACTGCAGACATTCCCTGACTTCTGCAGGATAGTGCTGAGATATAAAAATGGCCTCCAGATGGCATGAAAGACTACAAACCTCAATCAACTCCTTTGACTTTTCTCTATGCTTAACGTGGTCAAAGAAAGTTTAAATACTGCAAAAACCACCTTACAAAACTGATTGCTGGAGTAATTCAATGCACGACAATGGACAATATTGCACGGCTACGCAGTGCACGGAAAGTGCTTTGATTACATTGTGCATAGACTCAGGCAATTTGCTAAAACCATGCCTCAACACGGATGATGGTTAATGGAATATGAAGTGCAACCCCACAGAGAGACACAATACAATATGCCATACCTATATTTCCCGACAGAACAAACAACGCTTCATTTATCATCAGCGTGACAACATTCAAATCATGTGTGAGTAAAACGGGTGCACATTCAGTGTGTGTGTGTGTGTGTGTGTGTGTGTGTGTGTGTGTGTGTGTGTGTGTGTGTGTGTGTGTGTGTGTGTGTGTGTGTGTGTGTGTGTGTGTGTGTGTGTGTGTGTGTGTGTGTGTGTGTGTGTCCAAATTGTGGAAGCCCTACATACAGGTGTGTTGATATGTGATAAGTAGTCACGGCCATACACTCCTTGTTTTCTGTGTTTTCCATAGGAACGCGTGACGGCAGCTGTGTTGTTGTTGTTGTTATTGTTGTTGTTGTTGTTTTAGACATATTTGAATTTGACCCTTAAAAGAGAGAGACACACAGAGTGAGAGAGGTGTATACATCCAGTGCAGTATATTTAAATCATACACTCATACAAGGGACGCCACAGAGGAAGGAAGACAGGAAACTTATAAGGTACGTTTTCATAGTCATTTTTTATACGATTTGATTTCACACAGAAGTCAGTTTATTCAAAATGCTTACGTTATAATGTCTTTATTGATTCTAGAGGAAGTTTGAGATTGAGAATTCAAATATTTGGGCAAAAATATGCATTATTAAGCCGGCTTGGATTTATAGAGCAATAGGCATTTAACTGGTTACCATCTCGTGAAAGATTGTTAGTGTTGCATTATGGGAAATGTAGGATTAAGCGATATTGAACCTCTCAACAGATATACAAATTGTTTTTCCTTGAAGCATTTTTAGCTTTGTAAATCGCTGTCTCTGGATAAATATTTGACTATGTTCTGCAGATAGTCACTCACGTTGTCTGTTTGCTGCTACACTAAGTCTAATTTGAGTCGTTTGAGTCTTTCCAAGCTCCCTTTGTCAGTGGCTTTTGGATGGGTTACTGAAATAAGGTCTGTGGTTAGCACAAGCTGGAGAGATTTTTATTCTACTACATAAAATAGGTCAGTAAATACCCCACTGTTGAATTTTAAATAAGAGGTTGCTCACAAGTGTCTGAATGAGACGACTAAACGTCATCACCCTACATTAGCTGCTTTTAGTCATGTGACCGTGCTGTAGTTCCTATATTTTTTACATTGGCTTTTATTTCTATTTGAAATGTGTGTGATGCGTCCTGTTATTATGTTTGTTCCTTTCAGGACACCACGTGGTCTGTGTTTTGTTTTTATGTTGACCTCAAATGTATGCCTCATGTGGTTATTGTATTCATGTTTCTGTGGTCTTCATTTTTACTTTTAACTTGTGAAGCACTTTGTGAAATCTATTTATGTGAAAGGTGCTATAATAAATAAACGTATTATTGTTATTGTTATAGCCTAACGTTAGCTTTTTAGTTCTAGAGATTAACACTTCAAAAATCACAAAAGTGTAATTAAAGGTGGGGTAGGTAGGTTTTTGTTATATTCCATGGAATGCTCTTAAAATCCCGATAGCAATGAATACATCAAATGCTTTGACAATAAATACATAAAAACTTATCTCGTGCCCCAATTGGTCATGTGCGCGTTTGTGTGTGTTGGAGGAGGGGCTCTGTGAGGAAGTCTGAAGGAAGGGGCAGATTTTTTTCGGCTGCATACTTTCAAATTCTAGCGCCCTCGAGCTGGTTTCTCCAGTCTTACCTACCCCACCTTTAAGATGTGGAGATTATTTTACAAACAACGATTGTTCGCCACAGAGAATATTTTCTGCAATATCCCAAAAGCCAATTCAAAATTCCCATGTTTTCCCTTTTCGTTGAGGGAACCAGGGTGAAGCTAACTGGGCCTACAAATAAAGGGAAATAAATACTTGAATATATCTCTTTTTCTCCTCCAGATATGGAAGTTAACTCTTCCTCCACCAATGAGTCCCTTCCTCAGCCTTACCTTACATTTGGCATCGAGTGCTACGTCGTCATGCCAGGCTTCTTTCAATTCATGTCATATGGCATCACCTTCATCCTCCTCCTCCTCCCTCTCTGCATCTTCGTCCTCTACCTGGGTCTCCAACGATGGCGTCAGCAGAGCTCCACGTCTTCAGCAGCCTCAACGAACAGTCACTCGGACATCTTCACTTTCCACATGGTCGTCATGGAGCTACTTTGTTTCTTAGGGTTCAACCTCTGCGTCTATGCTGTCTATGTGGAGAATTACAAAATGTTATCTGTCGGGTTCGTTATTTGGTGTTTTGCCTGGTATGTACAGAATAGTTTTCACATCCTGACCTGTGCGGAGCGTTACCTGGCTGTCGTGCATCCCGTCACCTACCTGAATCTGAAAGGACAGAGAGGGGTCAGAATCAGAAACATCTGCATTGGGTGTGTTTGGCTGCTTAGCTTTGTAATGTCAAATCTACCTCCCGACCTCATATTTGGCTTTGATCTCGGGCTGATGATTTTCGCCTTGATCGTTGTTTCCTTCTTCAGCCTTGCTGTTCTCTGCGTTCTGATTCGTCCAGGGCCAGGGGAGCAGGGCGGGGTCAGGACAATAGTTGACCAATCAAAGCGCAGGGCTTTCTTCACCATAGTGGCCATACTGGGAGTGCTGTTGATCAGGTGTTTTGTTAGTCTTGTTTGGGCTGTATTTGAATTGTCAGACCAACCTGAGGATTGTGTTTTGCTGGCGGCTGAAGTCTGGTTCACTCTCCCCAGCAGTCTGGTGTTACCTCTGTTGTTTCTGCACAGAGCAGGGAAATTAGCCTGTTGTAAGAACAACAACAAATAAGAATATGAATTCACTTAGAGTTGCATGAAATCCCTTTTTTTGGTTTGGTCTTCGCCAGTTCCAGAGACTTCGTAAGGGTTGGCGTTGGGGAGTTAGGGTTAGGGTCAAAAAGACTCACCACACAAGACAATACAGTGGTTTACTTTAAAATATAAGATTTTATGACATTTAGTTGACGTTTTTGGTTAGAATAACTAGGGAAATGGCGTGATTATTGTATGGATGTTATGCAAACAACAAGTTAATGTTGGCTTGTGGTTTCACGCTCCCTTACTGACTTTTTGCTTTGTATACTTCATGTACACATTCAGGTGGGCTATATCATGTTGCATTGTCTATATAGGAATTATAGTGCATTATTTTCCGTAGGTGTTTGTTTTAACATTATATAAAAAACATCATGAATTAATTTAAGTTGCTGTATTGTGTGTTTTCTGTAAAAAATGAAAAGGGGTTTGAATGGTTTGAGGAGTAAAAAGAGTGCTACAACCAGGCGCGCCGGATTCATTTTAGAAGTGGGGGGGCCAAAAAAGTGCGTGTGTATGGCCCAATCCCAAACCACGCCCTACACCCTACCCCTACACACTCCCCCTCTGTGACGGAGTGAACTCCGTGGAGTGACACATGAGGCTCCCTCCTGTCAGATGGAGGGAGTAAACACAGCAGCAAGCTTTGGGACGGCCTCCCCTCTCTCCGGCAGAAACAGGAAATACCGTAACTGTATGAAACAAAGGTTTCAAATCAGCATCTCTTTGACAAAAAGTTTAAATTAATAACTCAAATAAAACTCCAAACATCTTTCATTGTGTTACTTTTTTGTAAAGCTCTTCTGGTTTTAAACCTGATGTTTATAAGCTTCTTAGTTTTTGCAACAGTCTGTAAATATACACAACTTTATAATAAAATGCACACATTTACCTTTTTCTAGACTAAACACAGGTATGATCCTAAGTTAAAAACATATGAGGTTATCATGAGGTTCTTAACATCGCAATTTATCAGTATCGTTTAGTGGTTTTGCAAAGAATTAACCGCTCTCTGTTTTTGTACCATTCTGCATTGAAGTACCTTTCTCTTTGCACAAATAATCCTTCAAACGTGACAGTTACACGGTATTGTTAACATGGCCCAACCAGTGGAGCAATACCCGGAAATGCCAAGCAAATCCTCTACCCCGACGGCCGGTTGTTATTGTCAATATTAATATAATAATGATTTATTTTGTAATAGTCACACTCGATTACGCCGATGTTCTTGTTGCCCCAGCTGGTCGACTCCTCTTTGAGCAGAAACAAAGGCTACATTAATGTATTAAATCGATGTTAATCCATGCGTGTGGATGTGGAATCAACGGACGTGACGTTGTGCGATTGCGTTGCCAGGCAACAGCTTCGGTTCATGTTAATTTACAAACTCTTCAACTAGAACCGTAGTTATATTTAAAAACATGTTAGAAGGCCTCACGAAATACTTTAATGCAAATTAAAATGTAAATGTGAAGGAATGTGTGTACAACAAAATACATCGGTGATAAACGAAACCGGAAACAGAAGTAGGCAAGATCCTCAGCTCGATGATTGGATGGTTCAGCCGCAATGCATGCTGGGACTTGGTGTTTATGTGATGTGAAATCTGAAAACGTTTTTTTAAAATAAAATAATACTTTATTCCGAGTGTGCTTGCTTTTCTCTTTGAAAGTCATCACATAACGGCATTGTAATACACGGTTCGGCTGCATTAAATATTACATATCTGCCGTAGTTCTCTATTTATAGAGCCCTGATGAGAAGACTTCTAGACAAACAGGAGGAACTGTCGCCAACACTGAAGATGTGACGTGGATCATAAATATATCAGCAATTAAACAACATCTTCAATTTCTCTTCACAATACGTCTCCTTGCAGTATCAACACTAATTCGGCTGACTTTTATATTTGATCCAATCGGTATATTGGTATATTTACACCATAAAGGTGCACAGCTGATAGAAAGGGACACCTGGTGGTTAAAGCACGTTATTGAATTTTATTATTTTATTATTTGGGATATTTATCTCCCATTCTTTTACTTTTCGGGCATTTTACAGACCAAACATGTCGTTGATGTCACTGTTTACCAAACTACCACTTTTTGTGAAAAATGCATAAAATTATGCAATATATGTTAAATATATGGTTTATACATGTATTACTGGGGTTCCATTTCTTCTGATTACCTAATTTGGGCGTGCACATTTGCCGCGCGCAAACCTATCTCTTTTGGATTTGGAAAGGCTGGCATGTACATATGCAAATGATCAAAATAGTACGGAGGGAAGATATTTTCGTTTGGATTACTGCCGGCTAACTTCAGGGAAAACTCTGGTTTCCGGTCCTACGAAGCTGGTTCTCTTTTTAGCGGGCTAGATCTCCATGGTAACTTATGCTGAGCGGCTAACCTGCCCCAGAGCAGGTTAGGTTGCAGGCTAAGAGCTCAACTCAGTGAAAGCACTGCCTGCTGACCAATCAGAGCTCAGTGTGCAGAGTTTAAAGCGATCAAGTCATATTACAAGAGAAAGGAAATACAGAAAAGCTGCCGTTGCAGGAAAGACGGCCGGCAAAAATCACCGACTGTGTGAACGTGAACATGAATAGAATATCACCTCCATCTTCAGAGCAATCTGACTATTATAACATTAGCGTTAAGAAAGCTTACTTAAATATCTGCCACAACATAAGTAACCGGATCAGAGTAACATTAAGTACAGTCCGCGGCATATCACATCATAATGTATCATATATCTCCTTATCTGAGTCAGCTGAGCCGTATCTGGCCGTGCAACACTCACAGTGTCACAGACTGGATGCAGAAGTATTATTTTAAGCAACACATTAAGTTGACGAAACACTCGAGTCAAATGTAATGAAAGTCAGATCGTGTCTTAGACGGGGCAGTGATATCATAAACCTGTTAATGTACGCATTCAAACACTTGTTCTTTTACCAGCTGTATTCACCTTGCAGGTGCAGCTCTGTGGCTTTGATCCTGGATCAAGTGTTTAAGTCATGGATGTTTAAAGTTTAACTTCTTCATATGTCTAATATTATAGTTGACTTTTCATTCAGGAAGTATGACGCTGCGCTGTCAGTACGCTTCTCCATGTTTGTGATTGGTCGAATGCTCCAGATACCACCCCTTTCATGTGAACATGCACCTAACTAGATAGGACACGGCTGGCTTGAGCGATCCACTTGATAACCCGCGTCGTAGGACCGTTTAGCGAGAGCGCGTATGTTTTGGATTAGGCCAACCGGCTAACTCAAACATATCCAGGTTAGGTTGAACCAGCTTCGTAGCACAGGCCTCTGGTCTTGGGGAAGCCCGCTAGTGTGTGTGTGTATAGGCTACGTGTGTTTGTGTATTTTTGCGTTTGTGTGTATTGTGTTTGTTTCCCGGGGAAAACCCTCACGAGAAACACCGGCTGTTGTTATGCCTGCAGTGACGTTAAGGTACTCCGTCCTCCGCTTGTAATTATGTCGTCACAAGGTTCAAAGTTGTAGTTATCATCTGAATTTGCCGAAACAAGTTTAATATTCTGAAAGCCAAGACTTTGTTTATTTGAAATCAGATAAAAACAAACTGTAACGGACCCTGACGTGTTATCTATGATTAGCCGACTATATGCCTTACATTCATAATTTCAGCGGAGGGAGGGGGAGTGGCGCTGTGGAAGAGCAGAGTGGCGAGTGAGAGGCGAGCTGTCATCTTCCCTTTACAAGCTTAAAAAATGCCTGTAGCTAGTGAGATTGAATATAACAATGAAAAATAACAAAATATACACAGCTAGACCAGATCGCGTTTTAGATGCGACTTTAGAGTAGAGGGGAATTATTGAAACGGGATTTGTACAGTGTTCCGCGGCAACCGCTGCTGCGAAAATGTGGGTCAGGGCTGAAAAGTGGGGGGGCCAATGGCCCCCTGGCCCCCCCGCTTCCTGCGCCCTTGGCTACAACAAATATAGCATGTTATTATGTTGCATTATGCACAATATATAAGGCATATTAATACGTTTTTCAATATAATACCACAACCATGCAAAACAGTTCATACAAGGGACGCCACAGAGGAAGGAAGACAGGAAACTTATAAGGTACGTTTTCATAGTCATTTTTTATACGATTTGATTTCACACAGAAGTCAGTTTATTCAAAATGCTTACGTTATAATGTCTTTATTGATTCTAGAGGAAGTTTGGGCTTGAGAATTCAAATATTTGGGCAAAAATATGCATTATTAAGGCCGATTCAAAATGGTCCGCGGGCCGCATTTGGCCCCCGGGCCGTAGTTTGGACACCCCTGTTTTAGACCCTTTTTATTCAAGAAACAACAGAGATATTCCAGTTATAAACTGTGTTGAATAGTAGCAAATATGATCAGAAAGGATACTGGTTTTTTTCCGTGATAAAACTGTAACTGAAGTCAGGAGTAACTTTAACCTGTTAAGCCCTGAGCCTGTTTTTCAGTTCTCAGGCTCGAAAATGACATTCCCAGAACAAATGACTATATCTTCCCTTTGAAAAGGAGTAAATTAATAATATTTTTTCTCAAAGCAATGATAAACCTGTGAGTTTGATGTAAAAAAGTCAGAATCAATATAGATTTTTTTAATTTTAATGTAAATTCAGATTGAACATAGTTTAAAAATGTAAATTATAGTGTCCGTCCAAATTTTCTTTTTTACTTACAGTGAAAACCACCCTTGAATGATGGGATAGTAGACTAAAACCTTTAGGAATCAAAACTATAACATATAATAAGTACCCTGTATCAATATTGATGCAAAACAAGTTAAATCTGACCTTTTTGGAGAGATTTGGAGAAAAAAAAACACTTCTGGGGTCATTTGGGTGCATTTTCCATATCTCTGGCCCCCCTCGTTCGATTTTTGATGATTTTGCTTCGGTTCATGTTAATTTACAAACACTTCAACTAGAACCGTAGTTATATTTAAAAACATTTGAGAAGGCCTCATAAAATATTTTAATATACATTTAAATTTAAATGTGAAGGAATGTGTGTATAACAAAATACATCCGTCATTAACAATACCGGAAACAGATCCTCAGCTCGGTGATTCGATGGTTTAGCCGCAATGCACATTGGGAAATGGTGTTTATGGTACACGGTTCGGCTGCATTAAATATTACATATCTGCCGTAGTTCGCTATTTATAGAGCCCTGATGAGAAGACTTCTAGACAAACAGGAATAACTGCCGCCAAAACTGAAAACATGATGTGGATCATAAATATATCAGCAATTAACCTGTTAAGCCCCAACGTCCCCCTCGGTGGGTACTTTTATTTTTTTTCACGACACTGTGTCTCAGGGGATCTTAATATTTAAACAACATCTTACATTTCTTTTCACACAATACGTCTCCTTGCAGTATCAACACTAATTCGGCTGACTTTTATATTTGATCCAATTGGTAGATAGGCTGTATTTACACCATAAAGGTGCACAGCTGATATAAAGGGACACCTAGTGGTTAAAGCACGTTATTGAATTTTATTATTTTTCACAAAAATGAAACCATCAATAGCAAAAACTGAATTAACTGTCATTATTAAACCACTCAAATAAAAAGATCATAAGTGGTTTTGTTTCACATATATTTTAAGGATAATAATAGCAATGTAACACTGTCTATGACACTTATAACACTGATTTGAAAATCATACAGAAAAAATTAATTCACTGCCCTTATTAAAGTATTTAAATATACATTTCAGGTGTGCTGTTTTGTTCAGATAATTAACATCTGGAGCTCTTTTAATGTCCTTTTTGATTATTGTTACACCAGGTCTTGTCAAAACCTTTATTCCATATTCAATATCCATTACTAAACAAAACAGCAATTCTACTCCACTACAATTCAGAGGTTAACCTGGTATTTTTACTCCACTACATTTATTTTAGTTACTTTGCAGATTCTGATTAATGATGTGAAATATAAACAACCCTTAAATCAGACTTTAGTTACACCTGAGTAAAATTCAGGGAAGGTGATTGTCAAGTGCCAACAATCAGGCGAGATATTTGATAGTTGGTGCTTGAGAAGACTTAACATTTATCTGCATATCCCTATAAAGTATATTCATTACTCGTTATTCTCTACTAATAGTTAATTAAAGACTGTATATAATTGCTATTTTGTATATTCCTTACAAGATTTCAAGATTTTCTAAGGTTTATTGACATATCATATACACAACTAATTCAATAACGTGCTTTAACCACTAGGCGGTGCACACAAGGTTCACACAGCCATAATAACTTTGTATTATTAGTGTAGGACACTTGTGTATGTATAACATCTGAAGATGTGTAGTTTTATTCATGTTTTCACATAATTGTACAGGATATTGCTATATTATTTCACATGTTTTACTTCTAATATCTGATTTGTGAAACATCACAGACAGAAACGTATATCCGTCATTTAACAGTAAGCTATTTAAATTCTGAATCCATAGATGTGTCTCCCATCACCCAAACCCCCTGACTATTCTCTCAACTCAGTATTTACATTCTTATATTCAAAGAAAATCAGTAATATCTTTAAATCAGCTGTGCACCGTTATGGTGTAAATATAACCTATCTACCAATTGGATCAAATATGAAAGTCAGCCGAATTAGTGTTGATACTGCAAGGAGACGTCTTGTGTGAAGAGAAATTGAAGATGTTGTTTAATTGCTGATATATTTATGATCCACGCCACGTATTTCACATCGCATAAACACCATTTCCCAACGTGCATTGCGGCTAAACCATCGAATCACCGAGCTGAGGATCTTGCCTACATCTGTTTCCGGTATTGTTAATGACGGATGTATTTTGTTATACACACATTCCTTCACATTTACATTTTAATTTGCATTAAAGTATTTCGTGAGGCCTTCTAAAATGTTTTTATATATAACTACGGTTCTAGTTGAAGAGTTTGCAAATTAACATGAAACGAAGCTGTTGCCTGGCAACGCAATCGCACAACGTCATGCCCGTTAATTCCACATCCACACGCATGGATTAACATCGATTTAATACATTAATGTAGCCTTTGTTTCTGCTCAAAGAGGAGTCGACCAGCTGGGCAACAAGATAATCGGCGAAATCAAGTGTGACTATTAATTTTTTATTTTTTTATTATATTATTATATTTACAATATCAACCGACCGTCGGGGTAGAGCATTTGCTTGGCATTTCCGGGTATTTCTCCACTGGTTGGGCCATGTTAACAATACCGTGTAACTGTCACGTTTGAAGGGACGAAATCGTGACTTCTTCACGTCTCCCAGCATGGTAGATCGTCACATGTTCACATCGTTCCGTGATTAACAGCTAATTTAAATTCTCTTATTTCTACATGAAACTGGAATTATGGATTATCAATAACATTGGATTAACCTATGGATTAACCTTCAGCCGCGTTTTTATCGTTTTAATGCCATTGAACACGACCTTTGACCAGAAACCAACAGCCGAGGTAAGAGATGTCCCGTGAATGCTCCGTGATGCTACGTGTTGTGATCTCTGTGTTTGCTTTCCCTGACAATTTTTTTGCAGCATATTACTCAGTTTCCAACAACCTCTTTATGCAAGTGTGTGGTTTATTCATCAGCCTGCTGCGTAAACAAATCAAATAGAGTCATGAACTGTTTTGCATAGTTGTGGTATTTTAATGACATACTGTATTTTTCAAACAGCCCTTTGTTTCCTGTGTACACGGCATGTGTGCTCTCGGTTGATCCTCTTCACCTAAGCATCACTGTCATAAACATAAATCAAATCACGGTGGGATTTATTCCTATTCCTCTGCAATAACCCTGTAATACAAAATCATCTACTGCACCTGTAAACAGTCTAATATATTTGCTATAAATCATTTGAATGGTATAATTGTATTGAAAAGGGAATTAATATGCGTTATATATTGTGCATAATGTAACATAATAACATGCTATATTTGTTGTAGCACTCTTTTTACTCCTCAAACCCCTTTTCACTTTTTTACAGAAAACTCACAATACAGCAACTTCAATTCATTCATGAGGTTTTTTATTTAATGTTAAAACAAACACCTACGGAAAATAATGCACTGTAATTCATATATAAACAATGCAACATGATATAGCCTACCTGAATGTGTACATGAAGTATACAAAGCAAAAAGTCAGTATGGGAGCGTGAAACCACAAGCCAACATTAACTTGTTGTTTGCATAACATCCATACAATAATAACGCCATTTAAACACATAAAGTCATTCTAACCAAAAACGTCAACTAAATGTCATATAATCAGTTATTTTAAAGTAAACCACTGTATTGTCTTGTGTGGTGAGTCTTTTTGACCCTAACCATAACTCCCCAACGCCAACCCTTACGAAGTCTCTGGAACTGGCGAAGACCAAACCAAAAAAAGGGATTTCATGCAACTCTAAGTGAATTCATATTCTTATTTGTTGTTGTTCTTACAACAGGCTAATTTCCCTGCTCTGTGCAGAAACAACAGAGGTAACACCAGACTGCTGGGGAGAGTGAACCAGACTTCAGCCGCCAGCAAAACACAATCCTCAGGTTGGTCTGACAATTCAAATACAACCTTAACAAGACTAACAAAACACCTGATCAACAGCACTCCCAGTATGGCCACTATGGTGAAGAAAGCCCTGCGCTTTGATTGGTCAACTATTGTCCTGTCCCCGCCCTGCTCCCCTGGCCCTGGACGAATCAGAACGCAGAGAACAGCAAGGCTGAAGAAGGAAACAACGATCAAGGCGAAAATCAACAGTCCGAGATCAAAGACCAATGAGAGGTCAAGAGGTAGATTTGATATTGCAAAGCTAAGCAGCCAAACACACCCAATGCAGATGTTTCTGATTCTGACCCCTCTCTGTCCTTTCAGATTCAGGTAGGTGACGGGATGCACGACAGCCAGGTAACGCTCCGCACAGGTCAGGATGTGAAAACTATTCTGTACATACCAGGCAAAATACCAAATAACGAACCCGACAGATAACATTTTGTAATTCTCCACATAGACAGCATAGACGCAGAGGTTGAACCCTAAGAAACAAAGTAGCTCCATGACGACCATGTGGAAAGTAAAGATGTCCGAGTGACTGGTCGTTGATGAAGTGGCGCTCTGCTGACGCCATCGTTGGAGACCCAGGTAGAGGACGAAGATGCAGAGAGGGAGGAGGAGGAGGATGATGTTGATGTAGAATGAGAGGAAGATTAAGGAGACTGGTCTGCTGATGAGGCACTCCATTTCCCAAACGAGGATTTGAGGAAGAAGGGAGTCATTGGAAGATGTAGAATCGAGTGCCATGTCTGCAAGAGAAAAATTAAATCAAGAAAACATTAATTTAATTCTTAGATGCTCTTCCTGCTATACCGACAGCCGGAGCATGTTTTAGGAAACCCACTGAGTTTGAAAAAATAAAACATCATCCGTGCAAGTAATCATCCATAATAATGTTGAATTAGAAAATGATAATAAAAGTGGTAAGAAAATCAAAGTGACCGAACTTCATGAGGACTAGATTCTGATCTTCTACCATCTGCAGATTCCCGTATCTGAGCGTCTGATCCAAATCACCCTCTGTATTATATGAAAACCCCACTCCTCCTCCTGCCTCTTTCTCTCTCCCAATAAAATACAAAGCTGATATTTGAATACAATCAAAGTGGCACTGACAGCAATGACGTTGCTGCAGCGTTGATGTACTGACACAACTTAGAAAGACTTTGTGTGGAGGGTAAGGCAAGGTATGTTTACTTATACAGCACATTTTCACAGACAGAGGCAATTCCAAGTGCTTTACCTCAACATTAACACACAATAGGAAGCACTTCCTCTAAAATTGGAACAGAGACTGGTTTAATTTGATTCATCTGAAAAATCAATTATAGTATGTGTGCCATTAGAAGCTATTCAAATTGGACTGTGTTAAAACTGATGCAACTTGTTCATGCCTTCCTTTTCTATAAATTGGTCTTTAGGCTAAAAGTAGAGTTTCTGCTTCACCTTGAAATCTGTCCACCACGAGATCTTTATGATGTTTTGGCAACAATCTGAATATTTCCCACTGAAATACTTAAATCCGAGGACCTACAGAACCTCCAAATGTAGATTTAGTTTTTCCAAGGTGTAAATAAAATGTATAAAAGACAATAAGACAGTCAGTTCCTTATGTTTTTTATTTATCCTTTAAATAGTTCTGTACAATGTCTTAGTGTTTGGGGGAAAGAGATAAAGCTGAGTTGTCAGCATAGTTTTTGTAAACAAAAGTAAAATTAGAAAGAGCAGAGTTTCAAATACTGAAGAAGTTTCTTAAGGTTACTCCGGACTTCAGTTATTTTATCACGGAAAAAAACCAGTATCCTTTCTTATCATATTTGCTACTATTCAACACAGTTTATAACTGGAGTATCTCTGTTGTTTCTTGAATAAAAAGGGTCTAAAACAGGGGTGTCCAAACTACGGCCCGGGGGCCAAATGCGGCCCTCGGACCATTTTGAATCGGCCCTTAGTGTTACGATCTCAGGCACTTAGGATCTTGGACCCAATTGCAGACAGGGAGACAGAGGTAAAGTATTGTAAGATACTTTATTTTTCCATGACTGACAAAAATGAACAAAAAGGTAACCACCAAAACTCTAGTCGAGATGACAAAACAACAGAGAACAAAAAATGAAGGCGCTCACGCAGTGAGGAATCAAAAACCTTTCATGAGTACCAGGAGCATAGACCTTACCATGACAATAGACCAGTGGGTGGAGGGGGTCAGGAGGACGGGACTGAGCTGACCGCCCAGGGGCACAGCAGAGGACCAGGAAGGGATCTCGGGCGGACGGCCCGGGGGCAAGGCGGAAGCCGAGAAGGGGGACTCGGGCGGACGGCCCGGGGGCAAGGCAGAGTTCAAAAAGGGTGTCTCGGGCGGACGGCCCGGGGGCAAGGCAGAGTTCGAGGAGGGGCGAAGACCACAGCTCTCAGGGGACCGGGCAGGAGCCGGTGTTGACCGGACAGGAACCGGAGCCGATGGGACAGGTGTTGGCAAGATCCCCCACGGAAGAGGACAAGGAGTTGGCAGGACCCCCGGCGAGACAGGTGATGTCGAGGCCTCCAACGAAACAGGACATAGAGTTGGCAGGACCTGGGGCAGAAGCATGGGTGGACTTCAGACGGATCCCACCGAGGCATATGGTGCCAGGTTGGGAATTGGGAGACAGGGAGCTAGCATGCCTGGGGCTAGCAGACCGGGAATCCCACACCGGGATCATGGCTGTTGGAGCACGGGCTGGAATCCTGGCCCTGCGTCTCCTAGAGGCTCTTTGGAGACTCCGTGGACCTCCAACAGGACCATAGTCGGATCCGAGGAAAGGGTTAGATGCGTCGGACCAGTCCTCAGGACAACTTGTGAAAAGCTGTAACCACTCCGGCAACGACCTCCTCAACCAAGGCATTTCGGCCACCTCCATTCGTGCCCTCTCGAGAATAGCCTCTTTGTCCTTTCTAGAAGAAGTTCCTTTCCACTCGGCATGAGAACATTGAAGGGAAAAGTCTAGATCGAACAGATCGAACTCAAAATCTTCCATATCCGCTGGGTCCATATTCTGGTCAGTTCGTTCTGTTACGATCTCAGGCACTTTGGATGTTGGACCCAATTGCAGACAGGGAGACAGAGGTAAAGTATTGTAAGATACTTTATTTTTCCATGACTGGCAAAAATGAACAAAAAGGTAACCACCAAAACTCTAGTCGAGATGACAAAACAACAGAGAACAAAAAATGAAGGCGCTCACGCAGTGAGGAATCAAAAACCTTTCATGAGTACCAGGAGCATAGACCTTACCATGACAATAGACAAGACAAACTGACACTGAACACTGGGAGACAGGGGAATTTAAACACAGGGTAACTAGACACAGATGGGAACAATCAGGGGCGGGGCTGACACTGATGAGCACAGGAGACACACAAGGAGTGACAGGTGAAAACAATCAGGAAATTAGACACACCAGGGAAACTAACGACAGACATGAAAACACAGGGAAACGAGACCAGACAATATACAGGGAGGAAACATGACATAATAATCCTGACACTTAGCAAATTCAATGGAATATGGCCCACAAATGAAACTTGTGCTCGTCTTATATTGTACATCTTAACTATAAATGTAAACATATATTACACAGTATAGTATTCATGTAAGACCATGATCAGTTCATAAGACCACTTTTCCAATAAAGTCAGTCAATTAAAGTTGGAAACATTTTCTAACATTTCTTAGTTGATAAGAAAAAAGACAAATAACCTATTTAAATAACAAGCTTGAAATACACCCTTCATATTTCCCCTTATTATATCTGAGGCTTCTGTTTTTAGGGATGAGCTGCCAACACTCACAAGAATCATTTACCTACATCTGATGGATTCTACTAACTTATAACTGAACTTATGAGGCAATGTACCTCTATAAGGGGCCCAGCCCTTCGTACATCTTTCTGTATGTGGCCCTCAGTGAAAAAGGTTTGGACACCCCTGGTCTAAAATAATGTCTGATTCAACACGTGGAACAACCTCTTTATGCAACTGAGGTTTGTTTAGCCCATCCAGCAGATGGACAGTTGACCACATTCAAATGGAGCGAGGACAAAGCCTGCTGCGTAAACAAATCAAAGAGTCAGGAGCTGTTTTGCATCGTGTTAGTTTAATCACATCGGCAGCATCACTGTCATAAACATACAAATCAATCATGGGTAGGGTTACATGAGTTCCTGTGAATCAAAATCATCTACTACCATACACAGTCTAATATTCATTATTTAGATAGTATCAATATACTTGCAAAGGTATCAATGCTTATAAACTGCATGCTATATTTATTCTATCAGTCTTTTAAATCCTTAAACCATTCAAACATTTATGGAAACTTGCATTATTTCAAGATACAATGTACATTTATATTTAAGCAATGTATTAATTCAGTTTAGAACCCACATAATAAAGTATATAGGCCAAAAAAATCCATGTAATTCCAAACTAAAATGCCTTCTTGCATCTATTTAAAAATAAATAAAATAAAAGCACTTTAATCTGATTCACCAGCACTTGAAGTGAATATATCTGCTCTAGACTAAAAGCTTTAGGACTCCAAACTATAACATATAGTAAGTACCCTGAATCAAGATTGATGCAAAACAAGTGAAATGTGACCTTTTTAGAGACACTTCTGGGGTCATTTGGGTGCATTTTCCATATCTCTGGAACCCATCTGTCGATTTTGATGATTGACACCTCTTTTTAACCGTTAGAGCCAATGGAATCGAGGGGAAGTTCCTAAAATCCATCTAAAATGTACCCATTGGGGAATAGAGTGATGCACAGCCAGAAGGCCCACAACTGGAAGCTGTCATACACTCTCGTAGCTATCATAGCAGCTATATATGAAAACTCAGTTGATGCCATAAATATGACGATGGATTATCAGTAATCATTTAAAAGTGACAGACACATTGGATTAACCTTCAGCAGTGTTTTTATCGTTTTAATGCCGTTGAACACTACTTTTGATCAGAATAACAGCTAAGGTAAGACTATTTCCCGTTTTTGCTCCGTAAAGCTACGTGTTGTGATGTCTGGGTTTGCTTCCCCTGCCTGCTTTGATCGCACAGTGATGATATTTATACCCCTAGAATCTGTGGAATCTCAGTTTGCTAGCTGATATCTTGTTTGTGCAGATCCGATAAGTAATAAAGTATTTCTACCGTGAGTTCTGTGCTAAGTGCATTAGCATTTTTTCGCACACGGCTCATTTAGACGCTTCTTGTGAGACTTGTGTTTTTTTTCGGTAAAAATGGTTCGTATCGTCAGTTATCTGAGTTTCTTCCCGTTAAGTGGGTATGACACATTAATAAGTTGTTAAATGTTAAGAAGCCCTGAGAGACACAGTTTCGTGAGAAAGAAAACCCGCAGCCGGCATCTGGGCTAAACAGGTTAAAGAACATGTATTTATGCATGCGCCAGATGATGGAAATGTTAATAGTGTTTGGCGATTAGACCCCGATCCTGATACCGATATCTTTAGGGGGAAGTACAGACATGAGTTTATACGTCTAGACACTGATGGTGAAGTCGAAGATCTGCATTTCATGAGCAGATGGGATAAAGAGGAGGTGTGGTCTTTGGATGAGTAAGAATTTACGCCCAGTCTTCCTAAAGGAACTTGCGCTGAGCTTCATTCGTCTATAATATGATTTGGGTCCAAATAGAGTAAAATAGGTACTCGGACCTGAGTGTAACGGAGCCTACACACGGCGGCGTGCGTTGCCGCTTCAACGCTTCTGCCCATTCACTTTGAATGGGGTGACGTCACGATTCGCCGAACTGCATTGTGGGAGCAAAGCGTAGCTTCTCTCGCGGTGCTCGCTGCAAAAGTAGAGCAATGTTCTACTTTTGCCGCCTCGACGGAGGCGTCAGCCAATCGAATCATATGCCAGTGCAAGCTCTAGCCAATCAAACCGCGTGCTTGTGTGTCTGGGGCGGGAGATTCATGTGATTGGTTGTTGGTCGAGTTTCAGCCCCCCCCGCCGGCAGGCGACAACGCACGCCGCCGTGTGTAGGGGCCGTAATAGTGAGAAATTATTAGATTTCTGTCAAAATGTGTTTCATACGTTTTAACCCTTCCCTTGCGTTTCGGGTCAAATCTGACCGAGTGACTTCGTTTTTAAATCATAAATATTGTGTTTTTCATCCAATGGCGTCAAGACCTCATGTTATCCTCCGCACTGGGCCTCTGAACAAATACACTTGATGATCACCACTTCAATTGATCTTTTTGTGATTTATTCAACAGTGAGGTTTTCGATCATAGGAAATGAATGGGTATGAGTATATTATGTTCATCCTGCAGATGGAAAATATCTCCACACACACACACACACACACACACACACACACACACACACACACACACACACACACACACACACACACACACACACACACACACACACACACACACACACACACACACACACACACACACACACACACACACACACACACACACACAATTTACTCTAAATTACGGAACCTCTCACTTTCTCGCGCTGTATGAAACAATGTATCATATCTTCTCACATGTGTGAGTTCTGTGCCCTTCGAGAAAGAAAAACCTCTCACTTTCTCGCGTTAAATGCCCCTCCCTTACTGTCTCTCATGCAGTTATATTTGTGCCTTGCTCACATTTTAATTTTTTCTAGGTAGGGCTGTGACACATGCAATCAATTTCAGCAAACATCCCAGTATGACTTAGTGCAAAAAAAAACTGGAGTTTGCAGTGTTACTTTACCAGTCTTAAATGTTCTTGCCTCCATAAACAATTTATATATATCATATATGTATGTAATATGTATATATATATATATATATATATATATATATATATATATATATATTACGGAACAACGGTATAATTAACAGCAATACAAAAAGTTGAAGATGTAACAAGCAAATAATGATTATTCTTATTCTTAAAATCTATGATGCTTTACGTCTTTGACGTGCCTTTAAAATCGGTGGCGGTCTTCAGGTGTTCCTCCAGCACAGTGTGCAGGGAGGAAACAAAATCCACCAATCCCCTGAAAATGCCAGGGTTGACTGAAGAGTCAATCTCGTCATGCCCACGCAAAGCCAACTCAAAAGCCAAACAAAACGTCATTATTTTGGATAAAATATGCCTGTTTTTATCCACCTCCTCATTGTGTTTCCTCACCGCAATCCTGTGGGCGTCGTCCAGCTGCGTAGCAGTTGCTTACTTGGGGCGATAAAATAATCGCCCCTCCGTTAGTAGTTTTGAGGACACTGATTGGCTACATTTAATGACACACGTTCATATCTTGAATCAGCAATTGGCTAACCTGCTACAGAGACCCGCCTCCGTGGGGCGATTTCTCCATCGCCCCAGCACAGAACTTCAGTCATACAGTGTACTAGGAAAAGCATATATTTTGTGCAAATTATTTTTAAATCATATTTTACTCATATTTCTGGGTGCATTCCATATTTTAAACACAGAAATATTGACAATTTGTCTAATTAATTACTATTATTATTATTATTAATAATAATAATGTTTTTGTGTGTGGTTTAGGGAGGGCAGCGCCCTATCGCCCCCTATGGGCCAGCCGCCACTGGCCATAGATATTTTTACCAAAATGAACCAGAAAGTATTGTGACAGGCCAACAAAGTCTCACTTCCTGATAGTCCAATAGTGACGCTTGGTCAGGGTCCTTGCCAGGTCAGGTGTGCAGTTGTGACGCACCGAGTCTCCTTCAGCTTCATAAACGGACGCAAAGAGCTTTCAACTGATTGCAATGTATTCCCATCGGCGGCGGTATTTGACTCTCAGGGAAGCACTGCATCGGCAGTTAAAGGCAATGTGACCGTCCATTCCCATTGGATAACGGAGAATTTTACACCCGGAAGTGAGTATTCTCCTTACTGTCGATTGATTTTACAGTGATATCTGCACTACTCATCGACTAAAAAACACCAGATTACCCTTGTTAATTACACAACATTGATTGGTTTAAATTGTGTACAATGCTTTTGTATTTTTCCCCTTCGATTCGGAGATATCAATATTTTTTCGGAGTTTAGGATGGCAGAAAACACTACATTACCCATAATCCTTAGCTATCGTTTAGGACTACACCAGCCGCTTTGCTTGACAAACCCTGTGATTAGTCCTCAAGCTCTGTGATTGGATGTTGGAGTGGCAGTGCGCGAAGTTTACGCCGAGCGTCATACAGCACTTTGAAATGGGATGAAACCCATCGACGGCACACTATTCAAAACAGGAATCGAACGTGTCCTCCCCCCCCCCGCCCCCAGAACTACACATGCTGGCTATATGTGTGTTTCGCAACATGTTCTATGGCGCGTCTCTACTGGGAGTTGTAGTTAAAAAACGTTTTCGTATTTCCCATAATTAGAAGTTGCCAGTATTAAACTCTATACATCCCTGGAGGTTTAGGGGATGAGAAACAAATTGGTGTCTATATTCAAGTGATTGGAATATGATATATTAGATAATTAATTTGTCAATTGCAGCCAGATGAATGTTATGGACGTTGTTTCAAAGTGCAGGTATTTAATAGTCTTCTGGCCTGTGGGATGAAGCTGTCCCTGAGTCTGGTGGTTTTAGTCCGGATGCTGCGGTACCAGACGGCAGCAGACAGAACAGTTTGTGGCTGGGGTCATGGGGGTCTTTTGTAATCCTGAGGGCTTTCTTTAAGGTTAACGTGTGGTATTTTTACTCCACTACATTTATTTTAGTTACTTTACAGATTTGGATTAATGATGTGAAATATAAACAACCCTTAAATCAGACTTTAGTTACACCTGAGTACAATTCAGGGAAGGTGATTGTCAAATGCAAACAATCAGGAGAGATATTTGATAGTGGGAGCTTGAGAAGACTAAACATTTATCTGCAGATCCCTATAAAGCATATTCATTACTCGTTATTCTCTAATCGTTCATTAAAAACTGTATATAATTGCTATTTTGCACATCCCTTTCAAGTTTTCAAGATTTTCAAAAGTCTATTGACATACAGTATCATATACACAACTACGGTGTAGTTATGCAATGAATGAAAACTTGGGTCAAAGGTTCCTCAACAAGACATCTATCAATATGCGTGTATAAACCACCATTAAACTGTCATATTCTGCAAATGTCTTATTCTATCTACATACATCTTATAAGAGTATAATAAATATGCATAATATCGGTTAAAATAAGTGCTTCAACAAAGTTAACATTGCAGGAAAGTTGATTGTCAAGTCCCAAAACAAACCATGCAATATATCAGACTTTAAGTACTTTGTCAGGCTTAATATTTATCAGTAGATACCCCCAACGCTTTTTGCTTACATGTATTTAAAAGAAGACCTTAACCTAAAGTATTATTTCATGATTTAATAAAGCCTAATTAGTTTGTCTGTTTTGGGATAAACAGAACTACGGCACTAAATTGTTTTATTGTAGATATAATTCACAGTATCTTCTTGATATTTTCTATTCTATATTTCTATCATTGACCTTCTACTTTCCCCCTAATTTGTATGTACTCTTAATATTTAAATGCATTTAAAAACAGTAATTAAAAAGCAACACAATCTTCCTGCATTGCAATTACTCTAAACGTGTAATAACGTGCTTTAACCAGTAGGTGGTTCGGGTTAAAAAGCTGTCAAGTTTACAGTGTTAATGGTGGGGTATGTCATTTATTTCAGATACACTTTTTGTTATATTCCATGGAATGCTCTTAACATCCCGATAGCAATGAATACATTAAATGCTTTTACAATAAATACATAAAAAAACGTCATCTGTGGAAGCCGTGGCGCTGTAAAAAGCACGACCAATCATCTGAGCCGGCTAAAGTAACTGGATGGCCTACCTGCCTGTCAGCCTTCCATCTGGGCACAAACTTATCTCATGCCCTCATTGGTCATGTGCGCGTTCCTGTGTGTTGGAGGAGGGGCTCTGTGAGGAAGTGGCAGATTTTTTCCGGTTGCGTATTTTCAAATTCTAGCGCACTCGAGCTGGTTTCTCCAAAATTACCTACCCCACCTTTAACACAATGCAATATACTGCTATTTCCGGTTTAGTTTACGACGGATATATTTTGTTATCCACAGACGACCACACATATATTGTTTTGATATTTGTAACAAAAGCGATGGAAAAACCCACAGCAACACAGAAAAGATGGTCTTAACATGACCCAGCTGTCTAGTTGATAACAAATTATAATATCAAAACAAAATATTACTACTGACTTTATTGTGAAATTAAAACAGAACGGTAAAAGAATAGTTTCCGGTCTATTCTGAGGCCCAATCTCTGAAGATAAATAAAAAACTACGACAGATGTGTAATATTGGTAACACTTTATATTAAGGTACACAAATTCACCATGTATTCATGTATCATGTATTTTTTCTTTTAATGTTTCTTTTATTATCTTTTACTGTTTTAATTAGCATGCATATTAGCAGTATATTGGCTCTTCATTAGTCATTATAAAACACTTATTAATGCCTTATTCTACATGACCATATTCTACAAGTAATAAGCCATTAGTTGAGAGTTTTTCCTCAATAACCCTCTAAATAGTGCTTATTTGTTGCAAGTAAGGAAGTTGTTGTACATGAGTTTTGGTCTTAATATGCTCTGCTCAATATGGGCCTAATAAGGCAGCAGTACCACAAGAATAGCAATTCTCCCATAATAACACTTAACAAATATGGTATATTCTTATGTAACAAGACATGAAACAATAATTGTGTCTAAATAACTAAAAAATAGGTATTTATATCTAAGGACATGTTCCCTATTTTAAAGTGAAGTCTTGCTCATAACCAATACGTTTTACTGTCTCAGTGTGGACATAGATTAAACAGCCAGCCAAACTCTTTTGAGAGCCAGGGAATGAGCAGCCATGCTCCTTTATTGACTTATTTGCAGTCCACTGACATTCAAATGGAGTGAAACTATAAAAAAAGAAGTTGCATGGCACTTAATGATCTCATACATAAAAGTGTAACATACACAGATGAACACATAGGACCGCTAAGTGTAAACAAGGTAAATATAGCTAATGCTAGCTGTGCAATAAGCATGTATACAGGCTAGTATGGCTAACGCTAGAATGTATGCTAGCGCGAATGCTAACGCAAATGCTAGCACATTAAGACCAAAACTCATGTACAACAACTTCCTTACTTGCAATAAATAAGCACTAATCAGAGCAGGGGTTCCCAAAGTGTGAGGCGCGCCTCCCCTGGGGGGCGCAAGAGAGCTTCAAGGGAGGCGAAGCCGCCAGAAAAAAATAAAGAGAAACAGTAGTGATGGGCATTTAGATTCCCTTCGGGGACACGAATCTTTTGATTCAGTTCACTTTAAAGATTCGTTCACTGATTCGTTCACCGGTTCGCGAACGACTTCTGGTGATTTGCACATTCGCGAACGATTCGTCTTTGTACTTAATTCGTTCAGTGAGTCTTCACTACTGCCGAAGTCCGTACAAGAAGTTTGCTGGCGTAACATTTATGATATTAAAACACATTTTAGACCTCACCTTGTTGCCCCATGAATTATGCTCTGGGAATAGGCTACATATTATTTAAGAAATATAATTGGCCATTATTAAATCTCTCATAAATGTGTGCCTGACTATACGATGTATTACAGCAGGCTAGCGCGTTATACTTTCAAACCCATGCACGTACTATGTGGCCTAACTTAAATACCAAAGCATTAAACTCAATTTGGCCGAGTTCAAAGTGAATAAAAAAATATATCCTCTACATCGGTGACGATTTATTCATATTCTATGTACCCATCTATGTTTACCTTTAGCTAGCGGCTAAGCTAGTGGGACGCTACGGAGCCCAGCTATCCGCCCTCTGAAGCTTTTAGGGCCGACAGGGAGAGGAGAATGTCCCGCTAACGCTGTTAGTGTGTGTGTGTTTCACATTAGCGGGACGCTATGGAGCTCAGGTATCCGCCATCTGAAGCTTTTAGGGCCGACAGGGGAAGGAGAATACAACGCTGTGTGTATTTATCGCTAAGCTAGCGGCTAAGCTAGCTGGACGCTACGGAGCCCAGCTATCCGCCCTCTGAAGCTTTTAGTGCCGACAGGGGGAGGAGAATGTCCCGCTAACGCTGTGTGTGTGTGTGTTTCACATTAGCGGGACGCTATGGAGCTCAGGTATCCACCATCTGAAGCTTTTAGGGCCGACAGGGGGAGGAGAATACAACGATGTGTGTATTTATCGCTAAGCTAGCTGGACGCTACGGTTCAGGTATCCGTCCTCTGAGGCATTTATGGCGAACAGGTTGAGGAGGGTGTGTGTGTGTGTGTGTGTGTAACGGAGCTCAGATGAGAGGGCTCTGATTACAGTACACTAGGAAACAGTTCTGAACTGTTTCCGCCAGTTCTTTAAGTTCGTCGTTCGCGAACAGCTTCTCTTTAGCTTTTGGCGGAAGGCGGCGACTCAAACAAACGAATCGTTTTGTGGGAGGAATCAGTTCATCTCGTTCACTTCAAAGATTCGTTCAAAAAAAACGAATCGTTCGCGTACGACCCATTACTAAGAAACAGTGAAATCTAGCTAGTTAACTTCAGCTAAATGTATGCGAGCGGCAAAATATGGATAGATTTTTAGTGAAGTTACCTAAAGTGAGAGAGGAGACAGAGTCTGTCAGAAAACGGAGGAAGTATGACAATGATTATTTGAAGCTAGGATTTTCATGGACCGGTCCTGATGACACTCCACTGCCACAGTGTGTTATCTGCAACGAGGTGCTAGCTAATGACAGTATGAGACCATGTAAACTCCAGCGTCATATTGAGACGAAACACCCATGTTTGGTGACCAAGCCACAGGAGATTTTTGACCGGAAGCTCAAGGAATTGCTGTCACAGAAAAATGTCATTGACACATTTAGCACTGTGAATACAAAGGCAACCGAAGCATCATACCGAGTGGCGTTACGGATAGCTAAGGCAGGTAAACCTCACAACATTGGTGAAACGTTACTCCTCCCTGCTGCTAAAGACATCTCCGTCTCAACTATTTCTCTCCGAGTGCAACGTATGAGGAAGCTGCCATCCTTAACCTCAACATGTTTAAAACATAAAGATAAAGCAGTTTAAAAAAGCTATTGTTTAATGTTTTAACGAGGTGACGCTCAGCCAATCAAAAAAGAGAAAGGTAGCGAAAACATTTTCTCATTGTGTGAGTGTTTTATAATGACTAATAAAGTGCCAATATACTGCTAATATGCATGTTAATTAACAACTAGTTGATGGTGAATTTGTGTACCTTAATATAAAGTGTTACCTGTTTTCACTAAAAGTAATGGGTTTTTTTTGGAAGGAAACTATAATTTACATTTTTTTGCTATATTCAATCGGAATTTACTTTAAAATAAAAACATCTATATTGATTCTGACTATTCTACATCCAACTCACAGGTTTATCATTGCTTTGAGAAAAAAGATTATGAATTTACCACTTTTAGAAGTGAAGATATATTCATCTGTTCTAGGAATGTCATTCTCGAGCCTGAGACCTGAAAAACAGGGGCTTAGCAGGTTTTAATACAGCCACACTTTAACCATCCTTTAATGGAGTACAAGTTATATATATGATTAGTCAAATAAATCATAACACCATTGTCTGTTCCGATATTATAATAAGTAGTGTTTTTAGTAGTGCCAAGTTGATTTCATGCAAATATTAGATTTGAATTTTATTTGGAAAGAGAGGGAGAGGAAGGAGGAGGAGTTGGGTTTCAATATCATACAGATGTTTAGTTAGATCAAATAATCAGTCACGGGAATCCACGCAGGGAAGAGGAGCAGAAACTGTTACTGATAAGGGTTGGTCCTCTTCTTGCGAGGGATCAGACAAAACAAGGTTTTACTGTTGGACACTTGCACAATTAATACCTGGTTATGAAACCATAACGATTTTTTTTGGATAGTCAGGCAGTTTTTTTGCCATTCAAATTCTTCCAGATATGGCCGTAAATGTTTCCTCTTTCAACAACTCCGGGTCTTCGGACAGGGATTGTCTCATCAGCAGATCAGACTCCCTTATCTTCATCTCATTCTACATCACCATCACCCTCCTCATCCTCCCTCTCTGCATCTTCGTCCTCTACCTGGGTTTCCAACGATGGCGTCAGCAGAGCTCCACGTCATCAACGACCAGTCACTCGGACATCTTCACTTTCCACATGGTGCTGATGGAGCTGGTGGAATACTCAGGGTTCACGTTGGTCATATTGGGTTTCCATTTGGTTAATGCGAATGCAACCAGTGACGGGTTCATTATAACACTCTTACCCTGGTATGGACGGGCTTACTTTCACGTCCTCACCTGTGTGGAGCGTTACCTGGCTGTCGTGCATCCCGTCACCTACCTGAACCTGAAAGGACAGAGAGGGGTCAGAATCAGAAACATCTGCATTGGGTGTGTTTGGCTGCTTAGCTTCACAGGAACAATTCTGTTTTCCTTGATAAAAAATATGATCTTTTTTGATTTGTGCCTCTTGATTATCTGCTTGATCGTTGTCTGCTTCTGCAGCATGTCTGTTCTCTGCGTTCTGATTCGTCCAGGGCCAGGGGAGCAGGGCGGGGACAGGACAATAGTTGACCAATCAAAGCGCAGGGCTTTCTACACCATAGTGGCCATACTGGGAGTGCTGTTGCTCAGGTCGTGTGGGAATATGGCTTTGGTTGTTCTTATTGTGTTTAATGAATGGACATGTGTGATGATGGTGTATGAATCCTGGATCACGCTCCCCAGCAGTCTGGTGTTACCTCTGCTGTTTCTGCACAGAGCAGGGAAGCTATCCTGTTGCAACAAAAACTCCAAATGAGGATAAGGATTCAATTAGATATGCTATGTTAGGGTTCGGGTCAAACTAAGAAACTCCTCGGTCGTCGTAAGGGAAATATTGTGGTTTACTTTCCAATAACTTCAGGATTACGTAACAAATAAGTCACCATTTGGGTTCGAATAACTTTGGAGATGGCCTGAGTTCGGTACAGATGTCAAGTAACAAAAATATTCATTACATTAAATATCATTTTGCTGATGCTTTTGTCCAAAGCAAATAACAATAAGTGCAAACACCATAAAGAATCAAACTCCGAACAACAAGGACAGTGCAGATATATTCACTTCAAGCAAGTTCATACCATCAAGTGCTGGTGAATCAGATACAAGGCCTAAATTAAATCAATTAAAGTGCTTTTTATTTAAATAGATGTGTTTTCAGTTTGCAACGGAAGATATGCAAATTCAATGTTGACTTGTGGTTTCCAACAGGACACAAGAAAGGGCATTTTTGTTTGGAATGACGTAGACTTTTTTGGCCTATATACTTTATTATGTGGGTTCTAAACTGAATTAATACATTGCTTAAATATAAATGTACATTGTATCTTGAAATAATGCAAGTTTCCATAAATGTTTGAATGGTTTAAGGATTTAAAAGACTGATAGAATAAATATAGCTTTGATATTATCAACATTAAGTTCATATGCACAGTTTATAAGCATTGATACCTTTGCAAGTATATTGATACTATCTAAATAATGAATATTAGACTGTGTATGGTAGTAGATGATTTTGATTCACAGGAACTCATGTAACCCTACCCATGATTGATGTGTATGTTTATGACAGTGATGCTGCCGATGTGATTAAACTAACACGATGCAAAACAGCTCCTGACTCTTTGATTTGTTTACGCAGCAGGCTTTGTCCTCGCTCCATTTGAATTTGGTCAACTGTCCATCTGCTGGATCGGCTAAACAAACCTCAGTTGCATAAAGAGGTTCTTGCACGTGTTGAAACAGACATTATTTTAGACCAGGGGTGTCCAAACCTTTTTCACTGAGGGCCACATACAGAACAATGTACGAAGGGCTGGGCCCCTTATAGAGGTACATTGCCTCATAAGTTCAGTTATAAGTTAGTAGAATCCATCAAACGTAGGTAAATGATTCTTGTGAGTGTTGGCAGCTCATCCCTAAAAACAGAAGCCTCAGATATAATAAGGGGAAATATGAAGGGTGTATTTCAAGGTTGTTATTTAAATAGGTTATTTGGCTTCTTTCTTATCAACTAAGAAATATTAGAAAATGTTTCCAACTTTAATTGACTGACTTTATTTGAAAAGTGGTCTTATTAACAAATGAATACTATACTGTGTAATATATGTTTACATGTATAGTTAAGAAGTACAATATAAGACAAGCACAAGTTTCATTTGTGGGCCATAGTCCATTATACTTTTTGAATTTGCTAAGGGCCGATTCAAAATGTTTCCACGGGCAGCATTTGGCCCCCGGGCCGTAGTTTGGACACCCCTGTTTTAGACCCTTTTTATTCAAGAAACAACAGAGATACTCCAGTTATAAACTGTGTTGAATAGTAGCAAATATGATCAGAAAGGATACTGGCTTTTTTCCGTGATAAAATAACTGAAGTCAGGAGTAACCTTAAGAAACTTCTTCAGTATTTGAAACTCTGCTCTTTCTAATTTTACTTTTGTTTACAAAAACATCGTCCTCTATGCTGACAACTCAGCTTTATCTCTTTCCTCCCAAACACTAAGACATTGTACAGAACCATTTAAAGGGCCCATGTCATGCTTTTCCGGTTCTTACCCGTCCCCTTGTGTTATGAAGGTTTTTCTGCATGTAAACGGTCTGCAGAGTCAAAACCCCTCAAAGTACACCCTGTAGCGAGTAAAACTCTAACACAGTCTATGCTGCCCCAGAACGCCTCGTTGGAGATTTCTCTTTATCCATTGTTTACTTCTGTGACGTGTGAACACCCAGAGGCCACACCCTCTGCCAGCATTTCACGAAACAAAGCTTCACAAACCTTTCAGTGATTCATGCCGGATATGTACAGCGTAGGGCACTGAAGAACGATGCTGTTCCTACTTTGTTTGGACCAGCGGGAGATTTGGGTACACAACCTGTAAGTATTCATTGTTGTTTGTGTATTTATGATGTTTAAAACAAACAAGGTATCTACCACGACTGTTAAAATGTGTTAAACATTTTTGGAGCTGCTAAGTTGGGATCGTGGAGAAATGCTCTCCGCAGACCCATTCTCACAGCTTTATAAACCTTTTTCTTTCTCAATATCAAGCCACACTTATTGTTTTTACTTCGGCTGTGAGTGTTTGTGTGCTCAGGATGAGTTTCGCTTGTTCTCGCTGTATCGCCGACCCGGAAGCCTGTCCGCTCCTCGCAGCAGATCGCAGCAACGAGTCTCGCAACTTCCCGACCAATCAGAGCACACTGGGCTCACAGGGAGTGGGGGGGGGGCAGGAGCTCCAACAAGCCGTTTAGGACAGAGAGTGAATACACATACTATACAGAGATGCTGTATGAGAAACCAATGTGAGTAGTAATAATGATCCCCTTTCAATCACATTAGTATGCATAAAAAGTGACAGGTGACACGTCCCAAATTATGCAAATGAGCTAAGTCCCGCCTCCCATTGTTCGAGACCCTTTGATGTGATTGCGTACAATCATGTTAATGAGCTAAGTCCCGCCTCCCTTTGTTCGAGATCCTTTGATGGGTGTTATAACAGGTAGGTGTGAAAAGCCCCCCTGTGTAGTGCCTTTGTTGTCTAATTCTTTGATGTATTGATTAAGGCAGTCTCTTTGAAGTTAAGCTGTCTGGCCCCCTGCCCCCTCACACCCCTTTGTAGTCTAATCCTTTGATATGAGTTGTTATAACAGGTAGGTGTGAAAAGCCCCCCTGTGTAGTGCTTTTGTTGTCTAATTCTTTGATGTATTGATTAAGGTAGTCTCTTTGAAGTTATGTTGTCTGGCCCCTGTCCCCTCACACCCCTTGGTAGTCTAAGCCTTTGATGTGAGTTGTTATAACAGGTAGGTGTGAAAAGCCCCCCTGTGTAGGGCCTTTGTTGTCTAATTCTTTGATGTGTTGATTAAAGCAGTCTCTTTGAAGTTATGCTGTCTGGTCCCTGTCCCCTAAGGGTTGTCTAATCTAATTAGCCTTTGATGTTTTGCCCTTTGATGTGAGGTGTTATAACAGGCAGGTGTGATTTCACACTGGTGTGTTATAAGCCTTTGATGTTAATCTAGGTGTCTCTTTGAAGTTATGCGTGAGACTGTCCAGTCCCCTCCCAGCCCAGGCCTCTCCCCCCTTTCTCCACCCCCTTCCTTTTGGCTATGAGGCTAGCAGATAGTGGGGGGTGGAATTAGGTGAAAATAGAAATATGCTCAAAAGTAATTAAAAAGACAGTAATTTCCACTTACCAAGTCACCTTGCAAAAAAGAAAAATGGCCAAGAGACGCCTGTGACAACTTACCGCCATCCGTCCGGGGCGCCAGTCAAGAAACGAATGCCGCCGCTGTGCGGGAGTCAGACGCCTACAGCCAGAGATCTGTGCACAAACTTATCTCGTGCCCTCTTTTGGTCATGTGAGCGCGTTCATGTGTGCTGGAGGAGGGGCTCTGTGAGGAAGTGGCAGATTTTTCCCGGTTGTGTATTTTCTAATTCTAGCTCACTCGAGCTGGTTTCTCCAAAATGACCTACCCCTACCTTTAAGAACAATTAACACACACACACACACACACACACACACACACACACACACACACACACACACACACACACACACACACACACACACACACACACACACACACACACACACACACACACACACACACACACACACACACACACACACACACACACACACACACACACGTTGGAGTTGGCCTTTGATGTGAGGGTTGAGATAAGCCTGGGATGTTAATCTATATGTTGATTAAGACGATCTCTGTGAGGTGAGAAGCAAGGGGATGGAGTTAGTTTTTAAAAAAGAAATACGCTCAAATTAAATAAAACCATTAATTTTCACTCACTAAGACACCTAAAAACGTTATTGTCCTCTCCAGATTTGATTCAGGGTTTTCTTTTAAATGATTTGTGCTTGCTAAGGATGTTTCTTTTTAAGTTTTTGTGAAACTGTTAACTATAAGGAAGTATCTGTTTGCAAAGAGGGTATTCATATTAATTTAAAAAATATCTTATTTAGGTTTTTAATAGTGATAACTAAGGATGTTCTCTTTAGTTGTAGGTATTGGGAACTAATGTGTAATTACTTTATTAACTATAAGAAAGTCTCTCTGAAGAGGGAAATAATAAAACAATTTAAAAACCATTAAGAGTCAGATGCTTGACACAATCTAATAAAACAGAGTACTTCATTATCTACTTTTCAGCTTTTATACACAAAAGTGTATCTCTCAGTAACTTTCTCAGAGAATTTAAGCATAAATCTGTCAAATGTTCAAAACAGCCTTGTTTCACTGAAATAACCTCAAAATCACAAACTGCCATTAAGAGTCAGAATCCTAACGAAATCTACTCAGAGTACTTCATGGTAGTGGTCAGCTTTTAAATACAAAAGTGTATCTTTCAGTAACTTTTTGAGAGAATTAAGCATAAATCTGTCAAATATTTCAAAACAACCTTGTTTCACTGAAATAGCCTCAAAATCACAAACTGCCATTAAGAGTCAGAAGCTTGACGAAATCTAACAAAACAGAGTACTTCATTATCTACTTTTCAGCTTTTTAAAAAGAAAAGTGTATCTTTTCAGTAACTTTCTCAGAGAATTAAGCATAAATCTGTCAAATGTTCAAAACAGCCTTGTTTCACTGAAATAGCCTCAAAATCACAAACTGCCATTAAGAGTCAGATGCTTGACGAAATCTAACAAAACAGAGTACTTCATTATCTACTTTTCAGCTTTTTAAAAAGAAAAGTGTATCTTTTCAGTAACTTTCTCAGAGAATTAAGCATAAATCTGTCAAATGTTCAAAACAGCCTTGTTTCACTGAAATAGCCTCAAAATCCCAAACTGCCATTAAGAGTCAGATGCTTGACGAAATCTAATATAACAGAGTACTTTCATGGTTGTGGTCTGCTTTTAAATACAAAAGTGTATCTTTCAGTAACCTTTTGAGAGAATTAAGCATACATCTGTCAAATGTTAAAAACAGCCTTGTTTCAATGAAATAGCCTCAAAATCACAAACTGCCATTAAGAGTCAGATGCTTTACGAAATCTAATAAAACAGAGTACTTTCATGGTAGTGGTCTGCTTTTAAAAAGAAAAGTGTATATTTCAGTAACCTTTTGAGAGAATTAAGCATAAATCTGTCAAATGTTCAAAACTGCCTTGTTTCCCTGAAATAGCCTCAAAATGACAAACTGCCATTAAGAGTCAGATGCTTGACGAAATCTCCTGACACAGAGTATTTGCATGGTAGTGGTCAGCTTTTAAACACAAAAGTGTATCTTTCGGTAACTTTCTGAGAGAATTAAGCATAAATCTGTCAAATGTTCAAAACTGCCTTGTTTCACTGAAATAGCCTCAAAATGACAAACTGCCATTAAGAGTCAGATGCTTGACGAAATCTCCTGACACAGAGTACATTCATGGTAGTGGTAAGCATTTAAACACAAATGTGTATCTTTCGGTAACTTTCTGAGAGAATTAAGCATAAATCTGTCAAATGTTCAAAACAGCCTTCACTGAAATAGCCTCAAAATCACAAACTGCCATTAATAGTCAGATTCTTAACGAAATCTACTGACACAAAGTACTTCATTATCTACTTTTCAGCTTTTAAAAAAAAAGAAAAGTGTATCTTTCGGTAAATTTTTGAGAGAATTAAGCATACATTTTGTCAAATGGTCAAAACAGCCTTCACTGAAATAGCCTCAAAATGACAAACTGCCATTAAGAGTCAGATGCTTGACGAAATCTAATAAAACAGAGTACTTTCATGGTAGTGGCCAGCTTTTTAAAAAGAAAAGTGTATCTTTCGGTAACGTTTTGAGAGAATTAAGCATAAATCTGTCAAATGTTCAAAACAGCCTTGTTTTCAAAGAAATAGCGTCAAAATCACAAACTGGCTGAAACTGTACAGTGAATTGGAGAAATTACAGCACAGAGTTTTGTACTACGACACAGATAGCATAATCTATGTGACAAGACAGGGGCAGTCTCCAGTACTTTCATGGTAGTGGTCAGCTTTTTTAAATACAAAAGTGTATCTTTCAGTAACCTTTTGAGAGAATTAAGCATAAATCTGTCAAATGTTCAAAACAGCCTTGTTTCAATGAAATAGCCTCAAAATGACAAACTGCCATTAAGAGTCAGATGCTTTACGAAATCTAATAAAACAGAGTACTTTCATGGTAGTGGTCTGCTTTTAAAAAGAAAAGTGTATCTTTCAGTAACCTTTTGAGAGAATTAAGCATAAATCTGTCAAATGTTCAAAACTGCCTTGTTTCACTGAAATAGCCTCAAAGTGACAAACTGCCATTAAGAGTCAGATGCTTGACGAAATCTCCTGACACAGAGTATTTTAATGGTAGTGGTCAGCTTTTAAACATAAAAGTGTATCCTTCGGTAACTTTCTGAGAGAATTAAGCATAAATCTGTCAAATTTTCAAAACAGCCTTGTGTCAATGAAATAGCCTCAAAATCACAAACTGCCATTAAGCGTCAGATGCTTGACGAAATCTCCTGACACAGAGTACATTCATGGTAGTGGTAAGCTTTTAAACACAAATGTGTATCTTTCGGTAACTTTCTGAGAGAATTAAGCATAAATCTGTCAAATGTTCAAAACAGCCTTCACTGAAATAGCCTCAAAATCACAAACTGCCATTAATAGTCAGATTCTTAACGAAATCTACTGACACAATGTACTTCATTATCTACTTTTCAGCTTTTTAAAAAAAATAAAAGTGTATCTTTCGGTAACTTTTTGAGAGAATTAAGCATACATTTAGTCAAATGGTCAAAACAGCCTTCACTGAAATAGCCTCAAAATGACAAACTGCCATTAAGAGTCAGATGCTTGACGAAATCTAATAAAACAGAGTACTTTCATGGTAGTGGCCAGCTTTTTAAAAAGAAAAGTGTATCTTTCGGTAACGTTTTGAGAGAATTAAGCATAAATCTGTCAAATGTTCAAAACAGCCTTGTTTTCACTGAAATAGCGTCAAAATCACAAACTGGCTGAAACTGTACAGTGAATTGGAGAAATTACAGCACAGAGTTTTCTACTACGACACAGATAGCATAATCTATGTGACAAGACAGGGGAAGTTTCCAGTACTTTCATGGTAGTGGTCAGCTTTTTTAAATACAAAAGTGTATCTTTCGATAACTTTCTGAGAGAATTAAGCATAAATCTGACAAATGTTCAAAACAGCCTTGTTTCAATGAAATAGCCTCAAAATCACAAACTGCCATTAAGAGTCAGATGCTTTACGAAATCTAATAAATCAGAGTACTTTCATGGTAGTGGTCTGCTTTTAAAAAGAAAAGTGTATCTTTCAGTAACCTTTTGAGAGAATTAAGCATAAATCTGTCAAATGTTCAAAACTGCCTTGTTTCACTGAAATAGCCTCAAAATGACAAACTGCCATTAAGAGTCAGATGCTTGACGAAATCTCCTGACACAGAGTACATTCATGGTAGTGGTCAGCTTTTAAACACAAATGTGTATCTTTCGGTAACTTTCTGAGAGAATTAAGCATAAATCTGTCAAATGTTCAAAACAGCCTTCACCGAAATAGCCTCAAAATCACAAAATGCCATTAAGAGTCAGATTCTTAACGAAATCTACTGACACAAAGTACTTCATTATCTACTTTTCAGCTTTTAAAAAAAAAGAAAAGTGTATCTTTCGGTAACATTTTGAGAGAATTAAGCATACATTTTGTCAAATGGTCAAAACAGCCTTCACTGAAATAGCCTCAAAATGACAAACTGCCATTAAGAGTCAGATGCTTGACGAAATCTAATAAAACAGAGTACTTTCATGGTAGTGGCCAGCTTTTTAAAAAGAAAAGTGTATCTTTCGGTAACGTTTTGAGAGAATTAAGCATAAATCTGTCAAATGTTCAAAACAGCCTTGTTTTCAAAGAAATAGCGTCAAAATCACAAACTGGCTGAAACTGTACAGTGAATTGGAGAAATTACAGCACAGAGTTTTGTACTACGACACAGATAGCATAATCTATGTGACAAGACAGGGGCAGTCTCCAGTACTTTCATGGTAGTGGTCAGCTTTTTTAAATACAAAAGTGTATCTTTCAGTAACCTTTTGAGAGAATTAAGCATAAATCTGTCAAATGTTCAAAACAGCCTTGTTTCAATGAAATAGCCTCAAAATCACAAACTGCCATTAAGAGTCAGATGCTTTACGAAATCTAATAAAACAGAGTACTTTCATGGTAGTGGTCTGCTTTTAAAAAGAAAAGTGTATCTTTCAGTAACCTTTTGAGAGAATTAAGCATAAATCTGTCAAATGTTCAAAACTGCCTTGTTTCACTGAAATAGCCTCAAAGTGACAAACTGCCATTAAGAGTCAGATGCTTGACGAAATCTCCTGACACAGAGTATTTTCATGGTAGTGGTCAGCTTTTAAACACAAAAGTGTATCTTTCGGTAACTTTCTGAGAGAATTAAGCATAAATCTGTCAAATTTTCAAAACAGCCTTGTTTCAATGAAATAGCCTCAAAATCACAAACTGCCATTAAGAGTCAGATGCTTTACGAAATCTAATAAAACAGAGTACTTTCATGGTAGTGGTCTGCTTTTAAAAAGAAAAGTGTATGTTTCGGTAACTTTCTGAGAGAATTAAGCATAAATCTGTCAAATGTTCAAAACAGCCTTCACTGAAATAGCCTCAAAATCACAAACTGCCATTAATAGTCAGATTCTTAACGAAATCTACTGACACAAAGTACTTCATTATCTACTTTTCAGCTTTTTAAAAAAAAGAAAAGTGTATCTTTCGGTAAATTTTTGAGAGAATTAAGCATACATTTAGTCAAATGGTCAAAACAGCCTTCACTGAAATAGCCTCAAAATGACAAACTGCCATTAAGAGTCAGATGCTTGACGAAATCTAATAAAACAGAGTACTTTCATGGTAGTGGCCAGCTTTTTAAAAAGAAAAGTGTATCTTTCGGTAACGTTTTGAGAGAATTAAGCATAAATCTGTCAAATGTTCAAAACAGCCTTGTTTTCAAAGAAATAGCGTCAAAATCACAAACTGGCTGAAACTGTACAGTGAATTGGAGAAATTACAGCACAGAGTTTTGTACTACGACACAGATAGCATAATCTATGTGACAAGACAGGGGCAGTCTCCAGTACTTTCATGGTAGTGGTCAGCTTTTTTAAATACAAAAGTGTATCTTTCAGTAACCTTTTGAGAGAATTAAGCATAAATCTGTCAAATGTTCAAAACAGCCTTGTTTCAATGAAATAGCCTCAAAATGACAAACTGCCATTAAGAGTCAGATGCTTTACGAAATCTAATAAAACAGAGTACTTTCATGGTAGTGGTCTGCTTTTAAAAAGAAAAGTGTATCTTTCAGTAACCTTTTGAGAGAATTAAGCATAAATCTGTCAAATGTTCAAAACTGCCTTGTTTCACTGAAATAGCCTCAAAGTGACAAACTGCCATTAAGAGTCAGATGCTTGACGAAATCTCCTGACACAGAGTATTTTAATGGTAGTGGTCAGCTTTTAAACATAAAAGTGTATCCTTCGGTAACTTTCTGAGAGAATTAAGCATAAATCTGTCAAATTTTCAAAACAGCCTTGTGTCAATGAAATAGCCTCAAAATCACAAACTGCCATTAAGCGTCAGATGCTTGACGAAATCTCCTGACACAGAGTACATTCATGGTAGTGGTAAGCTTTTAAACACAAATGTGTATCTTTCGGTAACTTTCTGAGAGAATTAAGCATAAATCTGTCAAATGTTCAAAACAGCCTTCACTGAAATAGCCTCAAAATCACAAACTGCCATTAATAGTCAGATTCTTAACGAAATCTACTGACACAAAGTACTTCATTATCTACTTTTCTGCTTTTTAAAAAAAATAAAAGTGTATCTTTCGGTAACTTTTTGAGAGAATTAAGCATACATTTAGTCAAATGGTCAAAACAGCCTTCACTGAAATAGCCTCAAAATGACAAACTGCCATTAAGAGTCAGATGCTTGACGAAATCTAATAAAACAGAGTACTTTCATGGTAGTGGCCAGCTTTTTAAAAAGAAAAGTGTATCTTTCGGTAACGTTTTGAGAGAATTAAGCATAAATCTGTCAAATGTTCAAAACAGCCTTGTTTTCACTGAAATAGCGTCAAAATCACAAACTGGCTGAAACTGTACAGTGAATTGGAGAAATTACAGCACAGAGTTTTCTACTACGACACAGATAGCATAATCTATGTGACAAGACAGGGGAAGTTTCCAGTACTTTCATGGTAGTGGTCAGCTTTTTTAAATACAAAAGTGTATCTTTCGATAACTTTCTGAGAGAATTAAGCATAAATCTGACAAATGTTCAAAACAGCCTTGTTTCAATGAAATAGCCTCAAAATCACAAACTGCCATTAAGAGTCAGATGCTTTACGAAATCTAATAAATCAGAGTACTTTCATGGTAGTGGTCTGCTTTTAAAAAGAAAAGTGTATCTTTCAGTAACCTTTTGAGAGAATTAAGCATAAATCTGTCAAATGTTCAAAACTGCCTTGTTTCACTGAAATAGCCTCAAAATGACAAACTGCCATTAAGAGTCAGATGCTTGACGAAATCTCCTGACACAGAGTACATTCATGGTAGTGGTCAGCTTTTAAACACAAATGTGTATCTTTCGGTAACTTTCTGAGAGAATTAAGCATAAATCTGTCAAATGTTCAAAACAGCCTTCACCGAAATAGCCTCAAAATCACAAAATGCCATTAAGAGTCAGATTCTTAACGAAATCTACTGACACAAAGTACTTCATTATCTACTTTTCAGCTTTTAAAAAAAAAGAAAAGTGTATCTTTCGGTAACATTTTGAGAGAATTAAGCATACATTTTGTCAAATGGTCAAAACAGCCTTCACTGAAATAGCCTCAAAATGACAAACTGCCATTAAGAGTCAGATGCTTGACGAAATCTAATAAAACAGAGTACTTTCATGGTAGTGGCCAGCTTTTTAAAAAGAAAAGTGTATCTTTCGGTAACGTTTTGAGAGAATTAAGCATAAATCTGTCAAATGTTCAAAACAGCCTTGTTTTCAAAGAAATAGCGTCAAAATCACAAACTGGCTGAAACTGTACAGTGAATTGGAGAAATTACAGCACAGAGTTTTGTACTACGACACAGATAGCATAATCTATGTGACAAGACAGGGGCAGTCTCCAGTACTTTCATGGTAGTGGTCAGCTTTTTTAAATACAAAAGTGTATCTTTCAGTAACCTTTTGAGAGAATTAAGCATAAATCTGTCAAATGTTCAAAACAGCCTTGTTTCAATGAAATAGCCTCAAAATCACAAACTGCCATTAAGAGTCAGATGCTTTACGAAATCTAATAAAACAGAGTACTTTCATGGTAGTGGTCTGCTTTTAAAAAGAAAAGTGTATCTTTCAGTAACCTTTTGAGAGAATTAAGCATAAATCTGTCAAATGTTCAAAACTGCCTTGTTTCACTGAAATAGCCTCAAAGTGACAAACTGCCATTAAGAGTCAGATGCTTGACGAAATCTCCTGACACAGAGTATTTTCATGGTAGTGGTCAGCTTTTAAACACAAAAGTGTATCTTTCGGTAACTTTCTGAGAGAATTAAGCATAAATCTGTCAAATTTTCAAAACAGCCTTGTTTCAATGAAATAGCCTCAAAATCACAAACTGCCATTAAGAGTCAGATGCTTTACGAAATCTAATAAAACAGAGTACTTTCATGGTAGTGGTCTGCTTTTAAAAAGAAAAGTGTATGTTTCGGTAACTTTCTGAGAGAATTAAGCATAAATCTGTCAAATGTTCAAAACAGCCTTCACTGAAATAGCCTCAAAATCACAAACTGCCATTAATAGTCAGATTCTTAACGAAATCTACTGACACAAAGTACTTCATTATCTACTTTTCAGCTTTTTAAAAAAAAGAAAAGTGTATCTTTCGGTAAATTTTTGAGAGAATTAAGCATACATTTAGTCAAATGGTCAAAACAGCCTTCACTGAAATAGCCTCAAAATGACAAACTGCCATTAAGAGTCAGATGCTTGACGAAATCTAATAAAACAGAGTACTTTCATGGTAGTGGCCAGCTTTTTAAAAAGAAAAGTGTATCTTTCGGTAACGTTTTGAGAGAATTAAGCATAAATCTGTCAAATGTTCAAAACAGCCTTGTTTTCAAAGAAATAGCGTCAAAATCACAAACTGGCTGAAACTGTACAGTGAATTGGAGAAATTACAGCACAGAGTTTTGTACTACGACACAGATAGCATAATCTATGTGACAAGACAGGGGCAGTCTCCAGTACTTTCATGGTAGTGGTCAGCTTTTTTAAATACAAAAGTGTATCTTTCAGTAACCTTTTGAGAGAATTAAGCATAAATCTGTCAAATGTTCAAAACAGCCTTGTTTCAATGAAATAGCCTCAAAATGACAAACTGCCATTAAGAGTCAGATGCTTTACGAAATCTAATAAAACAGAGTACTTTCATGGTAGTGGTCTGCTTTTAAAAAGAAAAGTGTATCTTTCAGTAACCTTTTGAGAGAATTAAGCATAAATCTGTCAAATGTTCAAAACTGCCTTGTTTCACTGAAATAGCCTCAAAGTGACAAACTGCCATTAAGAGTCAGATGCTTGACGAAATCTCCTGACACAGAGTATTTTAATGGTAGTGGTCAGCTTTTAAACACAAAAGTGTATCCTTCGGTAACTTTCTGAGAGAATTAAGCATAAATCTGTCAAATTTTCAAAACAGCCTTGTGTCAATGAAATAGCCTCAAAATCACAAACTGCCATTAAGCGTCAGATGCTTGACGAAATCTCCTGACACAGAGTACATTCATGGTAGTGGTAAGCTTTTAAACACAAATGTGTATCTTTCGGTAACTTTCTGAGAGAATTAAGCATAAATCTGTCAAATGTTCAAAACAGCCTTCACTGAAATAGCCTCAAAATCACAAACTGCCATTAATAGTCAGATTCTTAACGAAATCTACTGACACAAAGTACTTCATTATCTACTTTTCAGCTTTTTAAAAAAAAGAAAAGTGTATCTTTCGGTAAATTTTTGAGAGAATTAAGCATACATTTAGTCAAATGGTCAAAACAGCCTTCACTGAAATAGCCTCAAAATGACAAACTGCCATTAAGAGTCAGATGCTTGACGAAATCTAATAAAACAGAGTACTTTCATGGTAGTGGCCAGCTTTTTAAAAAGAAAAGTGTATCTTTCGGTAACGTTTTGAGAGAATTAAGCATAAATCTGTCAAATGTTCAAAACAGCCTTGTTTTCACTGAAATAGCGTCAAAATCACAAACTGGCTGAAACTGTACAGTGAATTGGAGAAATTACAGCACAGAGTTTTCTACTACGACACAGATAGCATAATCTATGTGACAAGACAGGGGAAGTTTCCAGTACTTTCATGGTAGTGGTCAGCTTTTTTAAATACAAAAGTGTATCTTTCGATAACTTTCTGAGAGAATTAAGCATAAATCTGTCAAATGTTCAAAACAGCCTTGTTTCAATGAAATAGCCTCAAAATCACAAACTGCCATTAAGAGTCAGATGCTTTACGAAATCTAATAAATCAGAGTACTTTCATGGTAGTGGTCTGCTTTTAAAAAGAAAAGTGTATCTTTCAGTAACCTTTTGAGAGAATTAAGCATAAATCTGTCAAATGTTCAAAACTGCCTTGTTTCACTGAAATAGCCTCAAAATGACAAACTGCCATTAAGAGTCAGATGCTTGACGAAATCTCCTGACACAGAGTACATTCATGGTAGTGGTCAGCTTTTAAACACAAATGTGTATATTTCGGTAACTTTCTGAGAGAATTAAGCATAAATCTGTCAAATGTTCAAAACAGCCTTCACTGAAATAGCCTCAAAATCACAAACTGCCATTAATAGTCAGATTCTTAACGAAATCTACTGACACAAAGTACTTCATTATCTACTTTTCAGCTTTAAAAAAAAAAGAAAAGTGTATCTTTCGGTAACTTTTTGAGAGAATTAAGCATACATTTTGTCAAATGGTCAAAACAGCCTTCACTGAAATAGCCTCAAAATGACAAACTGCCATTAAGAGTCAGATGCTTTACGAAATCTAATAAAACAGAGTACTTTCATGGTAGTGGTCTGCTTTTAAAAAGAAAAGTGTATCTTTCGGTAACTTTCTGAGAGAATTAAGCATAAATCTGTCAAATGTTCAAAACAGCCTTCACTGAAATAGCCTCAAAATCACAAACTGCCATTAATAGTCAGATTCTTAACGAAATCTACTGACACAAAGTACTTCATTATCTACTTTTCAGCTTTTTAAAAAAAAGAAAAGTGTATCTTTCGGTAACTTTTTGAGAGAATTAAGCATACATTTAGTCAAATGGTCAAAACAGCCTTCACTGAAATAGCCTCAAAATGACAAACTGCCATTAAGAGTCAGATGCTTGACGAAATCTAATAAAACAGAGTACTTTCATGGTAGTGGCCAGCTTTTTAAAAAGAAAAGTGTATCTTTCGGTAACGTTTTGAGAGAATTAAGCATAAATCTGTCAAATGTTCAAAACAGCCTTGTTTTCACTGAAATAGCGTCAAAATCACAAACTGGCTGAAACTGTACAGTGAATTGGAGAAATTACAGCACAGAGTTTTCTACTACGACACAGATAGCATAATCTATGTGACAAGACAGGGGAAGTTTCCAGTACTTTCATGGTAGTGGTCAGCTTTTTTAAATACAAAAGTGTATCTTTCGATAACTTTCTGAGAGAATTAAGCATAAATCTGTCAAATGTTCAAAACAGCCTTGTTTCAATGAAATAGCCTCAAAATCACAAACTGCCATTAAGAGTCAGATGCTTTACGAAATCTAATAAATCAGAGTACTTTCATGGTAGTGGTCTGCTTTTAAAAAGAAAAGTGTATCTTTCAGTAACCTTTTGAGAGAATTAAGCATAAATCTGTCAAATGTTCAAAACTGCCTTGTTTCACTGAAATAGCCTCAAAATGACAAACTGCCATTAAGAGTCAGATGCTTGACGAAATCTCCTGACACAGAGTACATTCATGGTAGTGGTCAGCTTTTAAACACAAATGTGTATCTTTCGGTAACTTTCTGAGAGAATTAAGCATAAATCTGTCAAATGTTCAAAACAGCCTTCACTGAAATAGCCTCAAAATCACAAAATGCCAATAAGAGTCAGATGCTTGACGAAATCTCCTGACACAGAGTACATTCATGGTAGTGGTCAGCTTTTAAACACAAATGTGTATCTTTCGGTAACTTTTTGAGAGAATTAAGCATACATTTTGTCAAATGGTCAAAACAGCCTTCACTGAAATAGCCTCAAAATGACAAACTGCCATTAAGAGTCAGATGCTTGACGAAATCTAATAAAACAGAGTACTTTCATGGTAGTGGCCGGCTTTTTAAAATGAAAAGTGTATCTTTCGGTAACGTTTTGAGAGAATTAAGCATAAATCTGTCAAATGTTCAAAACAGCCTTGTTTTCAAAGAAATAGCGTCAAAATCACAAACTGGCTGAAACTGTACAGTGAATTGGAGAAATTACAGCACAGAGTTTTGTACTACGACACAGATAGCATAATCTATGTGACAAGACAGGGGCAGTCTCCAGTACTTTCATGGTAGTGGTCAGCTTTTTTAAATACAAAAGTGTATCTTTCAGTAACCTTTTGAGAGAATTAAGCATAAATCTGTCAAATGTTCAAAACAGCCTTGTTTCAATGAAATAGCCTCAAAATCACAAACTGCCATTAAGAGTCAGATGCTTTACGAAATCTAATAAAACAGAGTACTTTCATGGTAGTGGTCTGCTTTTAAAAAGAAAAGTGTATCTTTCAGTTACCTTTTGAGAGAATTAAGCATAAATCTGTCAAATGTTCAAAACTGCCTTGTTTCACTGAAATAGCCTCAAAGTGACAAACTGCCATTAAGAGTCAGATGCTTGACGAAATCTCCTGACACAGAGTATTTTCATGGTAGTGGTCAGCTTTTAAACACAAAAGTGTATCCTTCGGTAACTTTCTGAGAGAATTAAGCATAAATCTGTCAAATGTTCAAAACAGCCTTCACTGAAATAGCCTCAAAATCACAAACTGCCATTAATAGTCAGATTCTTAACGAAATCTACTGACACAAAGTACTTTATTATCTACTTTTCAGCTTTTCAAAGAAAAAGAAAAGTGTATCTTTCGGTAACTTTTTGAGAGAATTAAGCATACATTTTGTCAAATGGTCAAAACAGCCTTCACTGAAATAGCCTCAAAATGACAAACTGCCATTAAGAGTCAGATGCTTGACGAAATCTAATAAAACAGAGTACTTTCATGGTAGTGGCCAGCTTTTTAAAAAGAAAAGTGTATCTTTCGGTAACGTTTTGAGAGAATTAAGCATAAATCTGTCAAATGTTCAAAACAGCCTTGTTTTCACTGAAATAGCGTCAAAATCACAAACTGGCTGAAACTGTACAGTGAATTGGAGAAATTACAGTACAGAGTTTTCTACTATGACACAGATAGCATAATCTATGTGACAAGACAGGGGAAGTCTCCAGTACTTTCATGGTAGTGGTCAGCTTTTTTAAATACAAAAGTGTATCTTTCGGTAACTTTCTGAGAGAATTAAGCATAAATCTGTCAAATGTTCAAAACAGCCTTGTTTCAATGAAATAGCCTCAAAATCACAAACTGCCATTAAGAGTCAGATGCTTTACGAAATCTAATAAATCAGAGTACCTTCATGGTAGTGGTCTGCTTTTAAAAAGAAAAGTGTATCTTTCAGTAACCTTTTGAGAGAATTAAGCATAAGTCTGTCAAATGTTCAAAACTGCCTTGTTTCACTGAAATAGCCTCAAAATGACAAACTGCCATTAAGAGTCAGATGCTTGACGAAATCTCCTGACACAGAGTACATTCATGGTAGTGGTCAGCTTTTAAACACAAATGTGTATCTTTCGGTAACTTTCTGAGAGAATTAAGCATAAATCTGTCAAATGTTCAAAACAGCCTTCACTGAAATAGCCTGAAAATCACAAAATGCCATTAAGAGTCAGATTCTTAACGAAATCTACTGACACAAAGTACTTCATTATCTACTTTTCAGCTTTTTAAAAAAAAAGAAAAGTGTATCTTTCGGTAACTTTTTGAGAGAATTAAGCATAAATCTGTCAAATGTTCAAAACAGCCTTGTTTCACTGAAATAGCGTCAAAATCACAAACTGGCTGAAACTGTACAGTGAATTGGAGAAATTACAGCACAGAATTTTCTACTACGACACAGATAGTATAATCTATGTGACAAGACAGGGGGAGACTCCACTGCCCACGGAAGTTTATCTGGGGGATCCCTAAAAGTTATGCTTACCAGACCAAAAATCAAAAAAAGGTTGGAATGCGTTTTGTGTAACCCCTTTCACACGCATCCCAACCTTTTTTATTTATTTTTTATTTATTCATCTATGCAATATATTCGGTGAATGATAAAATATTTGGTGTGGGGTCCTATATTTGTTTAATCACCTGGTATGTAAAGAATTCCTGTCATGCCCTGACCTGTGTGGAGCGTTACCTGGCTGTCGTGCATCCCGTCACCTAGGCAAGGCAAGGCAAGGCAAGTTTATTTATATAGCACTTTTCAACACAAGGCAATTCAAAGTGCTTTACAAAAAATGAAAGACATTTAAGAAAATGGCATTTAAAATCAGTCATTAAAAAGAAAAGCAAATAAAATAAACATTAAAAGAAAAAAAATACATGAATAAAAGTTACAGTGCAGTCTAAGATGTGAATAGTTCAATTAAAAGCAGCGACAAAAAGAAAAGTCTTCAGCCTGGATTTAAAAGTAGTCAGAGTTGCAGCGGACCTGCAGGTTTCTGGGAGTTTGTTCCAGATATTTGGAGCATAATAACTAAACGCTGCTTCTCCATGTTTAGTTCTGACTCTGGGGACAGAAAGCTGACCAGTCCCTGAAGACCTGAGAGATCTGGATGGTTCATAATTTAGCAGGAGGTCAGAAATGTATTTTGGGCCTAAACCTTTCAGTGCTTTATAAACCAGCAGCAGTATTTTGAAATATATTCTTTGACACACAGGAAGCCAGTGTAAAGACTTCAGAACAGGAGTGATGTGATCCACTTTCTTAGTGTTAGTGAGGACTCGAGCAGCGGCGTTCTGAATCAGCTGCAGCTTTCTAATAGATTTTTTAGTGAGACCTGTGAAGACACCATTACAGTAGTCGAGTCTACTGAAGATAAAAGCATGGACAAATTTTTTCCAAATCCTGCTGTGACATTAGTCTTTTAACCCTAGATATATTCTTCAGGTGATAGTAGGCTGATTTAGTAACTGTTTTAATATGACTGTTGAAACTCAGGTCAGAGTCCATGACTACACCTAGATTTCTGGCTTTATCTGTTGTTTTGAACATTGCAGACTGAAGCTCAACGCTAACTTTTAAACGTTCTGCCTTGGCTCCAAAAACCATTACCTCAGTTTTATCTTTGTTTAATTGGAGAAAGTTCTGACACATCCAGTCATTGATTTGTTCAATGCACTTACTCAGTGTTTGAATTGGAGCATAGTCTCCTGGTGAAATTGTTACATAAATTTGTGTGTCATCCGCATAGCTATGGTAACTTATTTTGTTGTTCTTCATTATCTGAGCCAGTGGTAGCATGTAGACGTTAAAGAGAAGAGGCCCCAAGATGGAGCCTTGAGGTACCCCACATGTCATATTTGTCAACTCAGATGTGTATTTACCGAGAGAAACAAAGTTGTTTCTGTCCTTTAAGTAGGATTCAAACCAATTTAGAACTGTTTCCGAAAGTCCCACCCAGTTTTCCAGTCGGTCTAGTAATATGTTGTGGTCAACAGTGTCAAACGCAGCACTGAGATCTAATAATACTAACACTGAAGTTCTGCCACTGTCTGTGTTTAAGTGGATGTCATTAAAGACCTTTACAAGAGCAGTCTCAGTGCTGTGGTTTGGACGAAAGCCTGACTGGAACACATCCAAACAGTTATTTAAATGCAAGAAATTACTCAACTGTTGAAAAACAACTTTTTCAATGATTTTACCTAGAAATGGGAGGTTTGATATGGGCCTGTAATTGTTCATTACTGAAGCATCTAGATTATTCTTTTTTAAGAACGGTTTAATGACTGCAGTTTTCAGGGCCTGTGGAAAAATACCTGTGTGGAGAGATTTGTTTACTATATGAAGTAGATCTGAGGCCATGCAAGGCAAAACATCTTTGAAAAATCCTGTTGGAATAATATCAAGGCAGCAGGAGGAGGATTTCAGAAGTTGTATAATGTCCTCTAGGTTTTTATCATTAATCTGATGGAATTGTGTCATGGTGTTTGAATTGATGTTAAGTGGACACAGAGACAACACATTTGCTCTTCCTGATGCAGAGGCACTGACTGCTTGTCTGATTTTCTGAATTTTGTCAGTGAAGAAGGAGGCAAAATCATTGCACGCCCTGGTGGATAGAAATTCAGAGGCTACTGACACTGGGGGGTTAGTTAGTCTGTCGACGGTAGCAAATAAGGCACGTGCGTTGTTTTTGTTTTTGGTAATGATGTCAGAGAAGAACGATTGTCGTGCGTTTTTCAATTCCAAATTATAAAGGCCAAGTCTCTCTTTATAGATTTCAAAGTGAACCTGGAGATTTGTTTTTCGCCACCTGCGTTCAGCTTTTCGACATTCTCTTTTTTCTGTTCTCACGGTCATGGCCTTTCTCCATGGAGATATTTTCTTAACAGACACTTCCTTTACCTTAGTTGGAGCAATGGCATCTATAACATTTTTAATTTTTGAATTAAAATGATTTACTAGCTCATTTACTGAGATGTTAGCAGGGGCAAGTGTGGAAGAAAAATTCTGAGTAAACATTTCCCTAGCGTTTTCAGTTAAATATCGCTTTGTGGTTACCTCTTTCTGAACATTTTTGTGAACAGAAATAGAGCTCTCAAAGAAAACACAGGAATGGTCAGAGAGTGCAACATCAGTCACCACAACCTTAGAGATATTCAGACCCTTTGAGATAATTAAGTCCAGAGTGTGCCCCTTATTGTGCGTGGGCTCCGTCACATGCTGAGTCAGTCCATAGCTATCAAGAACACAAAACAGTTCTTTTGCCCCTCTGTCCTGGGGGTTGTCAACATGGATGTTAAAATCACCAACAATGACTAGACGGTCAAAGTCAATACACACTATAGACAGCAGTTCGGTAAAAAAAAGTGCAAAAAATACTGTGCAAAAAAGCTTGCACAGTATTTGGGTGGTCTATAGATATTTAGGAACAGAGCTCGAGAGGAGCATTTCAGCTGAAGGGCCACATATTCAAAAGAAGCAAAGTTCCCATAAGATGTCTTCCTGCATTGAAGGGAATCATTGAACAGAATAGCAACTCCACCCCCTTTCTTATGCATTCTTTCCTGACTCATAAAACTAAAGTTGGGAGGGGTTGATTCGATAAGAACAGCTGCACTGTTATTTTGTTCAATCCAAGTTTCTGTTAAAAACATAAAATCGAGATTGTGCTCAGTGATAAAATCATGGATTAAAAATGCTTTTCCTGCCAAAGACCTGACATTTAATAAAGCTAGTTTAAGTTTGTTAAACACACCACCAGTCAGGTTTTTTGTAACAAGCTGTGGCTGACATGGAATCACTGCTAAATTAGATAAACTCACACAAACGTTTGAGCGCTTCCTGTATCTAAGATGATTCACCGCTCTTAATCTATTACCTATCAACACAGATATCGGCAAAGCTACAGGCAGTGAGGGCCCCGGCATGTCCTTGAAAGAGTTAAGAGTGCCATACGCCCTTGAGCCTGGACCCAGCAGATATCAGTTTGCAGAATTTTGTAAACACACATCCCTATCAGGCTTTGAAGGGGAGGGAGGACCCACCACCCTGCTCCTCTCATAGGAGGCCAGGGTGAGGGCTACACTGTAAGCCGGGGGAGATGGTGCGCATCTCTGCTTCGGTGATTTTGGTGGGCGTCGTTGAGGGGCGGGGGTAAAGGACATGCTGCCAATCCTGCGTGTCGCCTTCATGTGGTCGAACTCCAGGGGGGTGGGCGAGGGTGAAAGGGTGAGCGGAGAGTAGAGAGAGCTGGGGGATGAATGAAGAGTATCCTCAAAGGCGTTGACAGGGAGGGTGACGGGCAGTGGAGACTCCTCCATTTGTGTCATAGGTCTCCCATAATCAGAACATTCCTCAGGCGGGTTCAGTGATACTTCTTCAGTGTTTTCTGCGCGATGTGTTGTGTTTTTCTCCTGTTTTGATTCCTCTTGCCGCTTGTCCTTGGCAGAGGGAACAGAGTGATGACGCAGGCAGTTGAATATGTTAGAGATAAACAATTTCACTCCTGACTTGTTCAGGCAAACTCCATTTGCCTTGAAAAGATGTCTGCGATCCCAGAAAAAGTTAAAATTGTCAATAAAATGGACAGAATGGTCAGTACAGACAGTTGAAAGCCAGGTGTTCAGTGCAAACAATCTGCTGAATCTCTCCACTCCTCTTCTGACTGGCGGTAGAGGGCCACTGATGAACACCTCTGCATTTAGAGAGCTGACAGTTTCCAACAAACATTTAAAGTCTTCTTTCAGCACTTCTGACTCTTGTTTCACAACATCATTTGTTCCAATGTGCAGTACCACATTCTTCACAGTCGGATGTTCAGCCCCAATATGCAGGATCTTCTTAGCCAAGTCAGATACCACATCCTTGGGAAAACAGAGTACTTTGGTGTTGTTCTTATTACACAGACCTTTTACATCTCTTACAGCAGAGTCACCCACAATCAGAGTTTCAGGCCCAGTCGTTAGCTTTCCCTCTTGCCTTTTACTTTTGGAGTAGATATTGGTCCTTACCCTGCTGTGTGAAGAGGACAGGTTATCCGGATCATCAGCAAGAGATCTCCGGCTCTCGGTCAGCGGAGCATATCTGTTCTGGATTGGCACACTTGGTGGTTTAGGAGGATTGTTTGTAATTCTCCCTTTAGCAGCTGTCCACTGCTGTTTCCTAGTAGGAACAGGGGTTGAAGAGGCGCTCTTCCTGGGTGATAACAATGCAGGCCAGCCGGTCGCATCACAGATTTCCGAGCGCTGGGCTCTGCCTGTTATCCGTCCTCCCAAATCCCATGGAAATGATTTACTCTTAGGCTTTGCACCCAGAGAGCTCCAGGGAGGACTACCACTTGTAGATTTATTACCCGGTACACAGCCCTCCTGTTCCTTGGAATCCTTGTAGCTGCTAACTAGCTGTGAGTTAGCATACCCTTTTCCATTATTTTGCAACACTGGTAAAGTGGTGTCATTTCCACGACATAGTCCATTCACTTCCACGTTAACTTCCAACCGTTGCATTTTCATTTCCAACACAGCCATCTTCTGTATAAGTTTGTGGAAGTCATCTGTAGAGAACGGAGGCATTTTTCTACCAACTAGCTTAAGCTAAATAGCATGCAGTAGCCTACCAGGCTTTAGCTGTTGCTAGGCCACGCTACTGTAAGACTGAGGTCGTCGTAAAAATGTTGAAATATGGCTGAAACCCTCCGTCTATTTACGAAGATGAACTGTCCCAGTGATAAGTTAATGTCCAGGAGCCGCTGCTCGAAGTTTTCAGAGAATAGAAATTGGAAAATCAGCATAAAAAGTAAGCAGAGGCAGGAGCAAGCAGAAAAGCGTCTGCACTGTAAGAAAGATAAGAGCCAAGCACCTACCTGAAAGGACAGAGAGGGGTCAGAATCAGAAACATCTGCATTGGGTGTGTTTGGCTGCTTTGCTTCGCAGCAATAAAAAGGATGTGTTATTCTTTAATTTAAGCCTGATGTTATTCTCATTGATGGTCGTTGCCTTCTGCAGCCTTGCTGTTCTCCGCGAGCTGATTCGTCCAGGGCCGGGAGAACAGGGAGGGGACAGGAAAAGAGTTGACCAATCAAAGCGCAGGGCTTTTTACACCATAGTGGCCATACTGGGAGTGCTGTTGTTCAGGTTTTGTGGGAATGTGGTTTGGTTTGCTCTTTCTGTCAAAAAGGAAATGAAATGTGGGGTAATCACATCTGAAGACTGGGTTTCTCTCCCCTGCAGTCTGGTGTTACCTCTGCTTTTCCTGCACAGAGCAGGAAAATGTGCCTTTTGTAAGAAAAACACCAAATGAGGATAAGGATTTTATTACAGTTGCATGAAATCCCTTCAGAAATACGTCTTGTTTTGTTCTCCACCTGTTCAAAAGAAACAATCTGGCTGTGTTCCTTATATCCTACTGGTTGCTAAACAAGCAAGCACCTGTCCAAACCCCTGCCGTGCAGAATCTGTTTAGGCAACAAAACTCATTAGGTTCGGGATTAAAAACATGGTTTGGGTCAAAATAAGCAAGTTTTAAATAGTTAGGGTTAGATAGGCGATACGACCAGAAAACAAAGGTGTGATCCTCATATAACTCTCAGAGGGTGAGGATAGAGTGGTGCCATTTTGCATGTGTGATGGTGTCCTCCTTCCTCTCATGTGTGCCCAATTTGGTGCCTCTAGCCTCTTCCTTTGATGTACCTGTCATTGATGGCCATTGTAGAAAAAAGGGTAAGACCTTCATATACCTGCCAATAGGTAAGAGGTACAATCACCAGATTTGGTGTGCATGATTGTCTGCTCCCCCTGCTGATGTGCAGCAAGTTTAGTGTTTGTAGTTGCTTCCTTTGATGTAGCTGTCATTGCGCCTCAATTGTAAAATGTTGTGATAATCTGTGTCCAGGTGTGAGGGGGGTTAAGTTTAGTGGTTGGGGTTAAGGATAGCGATGAATATAAGAGAGGAAACCTTGCCAATCAAACTCATTTGAATATTATTCTGCTATTGGACCTCTGAGCCTAAGGTGGTATACTGGCAGTTGATGGTTTACTGTTTTCATATTGTGTTTGGCTTTTTTCTACCTTATTTCTTCACCGCCGTCTCACCGTGAATTAGTCCACGTCAAATGGATTCCATTGCCTTGTATATGCTGAAAAATGAAGGGCCATCTAGAGAGAAATTCTGTTATTTTGCATTGCTAGATTGAGCCTCAGGGGGTACTTGTGATGTGGGGGTGAGGTGGTTAGGTTCATGCATAAGCAGTTTGGAGATGGTTAGGGTTAGTGGTTTTACAAGTTGCATTATTACATTACATTGCATTTAGCTGACGCTTTTATCCAAAGTGACTTCAACAAACCAACAAAATACAAACTTGAAGAAAACAGAATCATATAAGTACATCAGGTTTCATAGAGCAAAAACATTTCAAGTGCTACTCAACTGGCTTTAGATAAGCCAGTCCTTTATTAGTATATAAGTGCTTTGTTAATAGTTCTATTGCTCGAAGTGGAGTCGAAAGAGATGAGTTTTCAGTCTGCTCGGGAAGGTGTGTAAGCTTTCTGCTGTCCTGATTTCAATGGGGAGCTCATTCCACCATTTTGGAGCCAGGATAGCAAACCCACGTGTTTTTGCTGATGGGAACTGATGGAGATTATAAGGGATAACTGGTCCGCTTTTCAAATCTCCGCGCGTCCCTACCAAGCTGGTTATAATACAGGAAGGAATCCAGAGCTACCAAGTAACCGTTAAACAATAATCTACTTTAATGGTAATATGACAATGCAATACAATCAATACAGTACAAATTCAATACAGTTATCTTTGGGATCCCGAATTTACCTGATGATCACTTGAGCCAGCCAGAATAAAGAGGCTGAACACAGCGTGTGTCTGTGTTTTATACTTGTCTTACAATGGGAGGAGTTATCTGATCCTCCCTTTTGGACCTCCTTGATTGGCAGCCCAAATATCACAAACACCTCAGATCTTAGGTTTCCCCAATCACTGTAGCTCAGCTCCATTATCTCTAGATCTAAGTTGGATGCAAACCAAGACATGCTCTCACCTTCCCCCCATCTCCCTTTGTCCTCAAAAACACATGTCAACAGGCCCCAAATCCAGCTCACAGTTTTACACAGATTATTTCCCATTTAAGCTTATTCATAGTTTGCTAACATGAATACATACAAATATTTCACTTCAGAACTTGGGTCCCCCTCGCAGTGCGGGTGCAGCAAGCAGTTTGGTTGATGCAGAGCGGAGTGCACGTGCTGGGGTGTACGGTTTAACCATGTCCTGGATGTAGGAAGGGCCAGATCCATTCGCAGCATGGTACGCAAGTACCATTGTCTTGAAGTGGATTCTAGCAGTTACCGGAAGCCAGTGGAGGGAGCGGAGGAGCGGCGTGGTGTGGGAGAATTTAGAAAGGTTGAAGACCAGACGAGCAGCTGCATTCTGGATGAGCTGCAGAGGTCGGATGGCACATGCAGGTAGACCAGCCAGGAGGGAGTTGCAGTAGTCTAGGCGTGAGATGACGAGAGCCTGGACCAGAACCTGCGTGGCTTTCTGGGTCAGCTGGGGACGTATACTCCTGATGTTGTAAAGCGTGTATCTGCAGCAGCGGGTTGTATCTGCAACAGCGGGTTGTAGCAGCGATGTTTGCAGTGAAGGACAGGTTGTTATCTAGGGTCACACCCAGATTCCTTGCAGTCTGAGTCGGGGAAACAATAGAGGTGCCGATGTTGATTGTCAGGTCAAGAGTGGGACAATCTTTTCCCGGAAGGAAAAGCAGTTCAGTCTTGTCAAGGTTGAGCTTGAGGTGGTGAGCAGACATCCACTGAGTGATGTCAGCCAGACAAGCAGAGATGCGTGCGACGACCTGGGTCTCTGAGCGGGGAAAGGACAGAATTAATTGGGTATCATCAGCGTAGCAGTGGTATGAAAAACCATGCGGGCTAATGACTGATCCGAGCGAGTTTGTGTACAAGGAGAAGAGGAGGGGACCAAGAACAGAGCCCTGAGGGACCCCTGTAGTTAATTGACAAGGGTCGGACTCCGACCCTCTCCAAGTTACCCTGTAGGTACGGTCTTTGAGGTATGAGGTGAGGAGGGAAAGTGCAGAGCCTGAAACTCCAACTTCTTGGAGAGTGCGAAGGAGGATCTGATGATTCACCGTGTCGAATGCAGCAGACAGGTCCAACAGGATGATGACAGAGGAGAGGGAGGCTGCTTTAGTTCCCAAATTACCCAGAGGTGAGTCCGCCTGGACTTTATTTTTCTAAACCTCTCTAAAAAGGTCAAATTTCACTTGTTTTGCATTAATCTTGATACAGGGTACTTATTATATGTTATAGTTTGGATTCCTAAAGCTTTTAGTCTACTAACCCATCATTCAAGGGTGGTTTTTACTATAAGTAATGTTTTTATTTTAGGCGGACATTAGAATTGACATGTTTTTACTATGTTCCATCTGAATTTACTTTAAAATGAAAACATCTATATTGATTCTGACACTTCTACATCCAACTCACAGGTTTATCATTACTTTGAGAGAAAAGATTATTAATTTACCCCTTTTAGAAGTGAAGATATAGTCTTTGTTGTGTTAGTGGCATTTTCGAGCCTGAAACCTGAAAAACAGGCTCAGGGCTTAAGAGGTTAAGATAATTTGTATTTGGTTAACTGTCCATCTATTGGATCGACTAAATAAACCACAGTTGCATCAATATGTTGTTGAGCTGGAGTGAATTCAGTCATATTTGGCTGATAAGAGCAAGAGTTCATATAAACAGCACTTTATTTGAGTCTTAAGAAACAACCTGTGGTGTGCCACAGGGAAGCGTCTTTGGTCCTCTGCTCTTTCTTTTATATATTAAGGTTTTGGAGTATTTTTACAGAACATTTTCTCTCTATGCTGACGACCCTGTATTGTACAGAACCAGTTAAATTATACATTAAAACATTAAGAACTGGCTGAAAATAAATTTGTCTGACCACCTTGGGTAAATGGATCGGATTTTATATGCTTCAAAACATATGGTGAATAAAGATCCGTTTGCCACAGTATTATGATGGGAACACTCAGATTATTGCCAAGACATATTAAATACTCTGCTTTAGTTTATCGGACAATGTTTTTACCAAGGTAAAACCAGAACAATCCAGATTCTGGTGCCCAATTTGTTGATAGGGAAACCATGACAAAGTTAGCCTTTGTATATTATAGTTGGACACACATGGTATGGAGAGGCATGTGCGCAACCATACTATGCTGCAGAGCCACTATTTCAAGTCTACGTCATCGAGTGGCGCCGAAGGACGGTTTAAATCATAGATATATATAAACACTAGGGCCCGTTCTCATTTCAGCAAATCCCCCTCCTCGACTCCTCGACTCCTCGGTCCTCCGGTAGTGACCCGGAAATGAATTTCAGCGCGCCATGTTGAAGGACATCTCATTTCTCGAAATGCACTTCGAGGACCGAGCATCGAGCATCGAGGAGGCTCTCTGGAGGAGCTCTAACCGAGGATACACTGATGGGTCCTCCACGGTCCTCCACGGCTCCTTCGTGGATGCATTTCCGGCAACAGAGATGTTTCAAAGAGTCGTGACACACGGCCGGACTTATCTCAGCCAAGGTGTCTGACCACCTTGGGTAAATGGATCGGATTTTATATGCTTCAAAACATATGGTGAATAAAGATCCGTTTGCCACAGTATTTAATGGGAACACTCAGATTATTGCCAAGACATATTAAATACTCTGCTTTAGTTTATCGGACAATGTTTTTACCAAGGTAAAACCAGAACAATCCAGATTCTGGTGCCCAATTTGTTGATAGGGAAACCATGACAAAGTTAGCCTTTGTATATTATAGTTGGACACACATGGTATGGAGAGGCATGTGTGCATCATGCAACACCCTATAGTTTGTCTATTTTAACTAACATAAATGCATTCATGTATATTATATATTGATGTGTTTTTATTTGGAGTGTCACTGTAATTGTTGATTTATTAGGCTATCAGGCAGCATGTCAATGTAACTTTGATTTTATTCAAATATCAGTTTTGAATTTGGATTGGTTTTTATAGAGAGAGGAAGGTGGATGTGTTTTTTTTAATATAATACAAAAAAATATTTGGTTCATATACTCAGATACGGGAAGCCACAGAGGGAAGAAGATCAGAAAGTGACGCCGATAAGAGTTTTTCTTACTACTTTTTTATAGTTGTATTGAGTGCACATTATTTTGGACATTGGCACAGTTGATTCTTTATTTTAAAATCGGTGGTTTGACTTAAAGAACCTCTCTGGATATTGGTATAGTAGAAGGAAGAAACTCATGGGAGTAAATAAAATAAAAGTGTCATTTGAATGGGCTTTTCTCTTCCAGACATGGCAGCCAAAGACTCCTTTCTACACACGTTCCTCTTTGTGGACTTGATTGCTTCTTCAAAAGCCCCCCGTCACCAGCCCCCTCCTTATCCTCCCTCTCTCTATTTCTGTCCACTACCTAGGTCTCAAACGAGGGCGTCAGCAGAGCTCCACGTTTTATTTGTAGAAGCATTACAAATACAGTTACACAGAGAGGCTTAACATGCAAATGACTGACTAGAAAAACAGCACTCAATCACAGGAGACATTAGGCACATGTGTATTTCCTTTATTATCATAGTTTACTTTATGAGTCATGGCTTACAGGTCAAAAAGCATGTCATACAAGGATAACATAAGAATTACTGTAAGAAAGACATTACAATATATTAAAATATTACATTGTATCCATATATGTAAAGAGGATTGTGGGTAAAGATACGCTTCTCCAATATATATGCACAATTGTGATGAGATAAAGGATTGGGAAAAATAAAACTAAATCACTTTATACATACATTTCAAGAGCATAACAGTGTTTAAGGCTACATAGAAATAAAGACAAGATACAAAAGTAAAAGAGGCACGGAGAATGTCATGCAACTTTGGTTTCCCGCAGTTTGCAAAACATGGCTCCATGGTCTGAGATTTAACCTTCGAGCAACTATAATGCTCCTTCAGCCCGATCCCCGATCCCAAACTAATTCTTGTTGTATTTCAAACATGGTAGTTTTTCCGCTCTGTGCAGGAACAGCAGCGGCAGCACATAACTGCTGGGCAGACAGAACCAGACTCCGGATGTTAAAACAACACATGTGTCGTAGCTGCTCAACACGTGAGACGACCCCAGAGACAAACAAACCAGATTCCCGCTAAACCTCACCAACAGAACCGCCATTATAGCCGTGATTGTTGACTCTGGTGTCCCACAAGGCACTGTGCTGGGTCCATTGCTTTTCTTATGCTACATTAATGACCTGCCGTCACATGTAGCATCTACAGTGCGGTTATTCGCGGATGACTGCCTGCTCTACAGGCCTATTAAAAATGGAAGTGACCAAGAAGACCTACAGGGTGACCTGACTAGACTTCAGGAATGGGCTAACACTTGGGGAATGTGCTTTAATACTAGTAAGTGCTACATCCTACGAACAAGCAGATCAACAAACCCGCACATTAAAAACTATACTCTATGTGGCCAGGTGTTAAAAGAGGTGACCCACCAGCCTTATCTTGGGGTAGAAATCCATAACAACCTGAAATTTGGCCAATGTGTTGTAACACAGGCAAACCGTTCGCTCGGCTTCCTACGCCGGAACCTGCGACGCTGTCCCCAGAAACTGAAGGAGACAGCTTTTGTGGCCCTAGTACGTTCTAAACTAGAGTACGCCAGCTCGGTCTGGGACCCCTACACTGATAAAGACAGTGATGCCCTGGAATCAGTACAAAGAAGAGGTGCAAGATTCATTTTTGGAGATTATGAATGGGACAGCAGTGTCACAGAAATGCTCAAGCGGTTGAACTGGGTGGAATTAAGTGAAAGGCGGCGATTGGCTCGTTTGGTTCTCTTCTTCAAGATTGTCCATAACATCTCAGCCATTGATGCATCAATGTACCTAGAGCCAGTTAGAAGAAGTGCAACCCGCAAAGCCAACTCTTTGAACTTCGAGCAAATTTTCGCAACTAGTGACACTCTTAAATACTCCTTCTTTCCGAGAACAATCAGAGAGTGGAATTTGCTACCAGAAGAAGCTGTCATCGCAGAAACCGTGGAGTGCTTCCGGCAAATTTTAAGAGACATTTAGCGGGGATCATCCATCCCCCACTGAGCGTGATACCTCTAGGTTCTGCTCAGTATTAATCCAGATCCATATCCAGAGCGCCTTTTGCTTTAATGTGTCCGTCTTTCCCGCGTGCGCACCTTCTTCCCCCGGCCCTGCACGATTCAGCACGCGGACAACGGAGATGTTGTAGAAAGAACTGATGATCAACGACAAAACCAGATTGCAGAAAAACAGAATCATGTTGAAATTATTGCCCATTTGAAGCCTTAACGCGATCAACCCGGCGAGAAGGAACCAAACAAACCCGCCCGATTTACTCAGGTTTCTGTAGGTGAGCGGGTGAACCACGGCCATGTAGCGCTCCATACATGTCAGCACGTGGAAGAACATCTTCACACAGGAGGTGATGGCGAACATGTTGCACCCCACCTTGACCATGTTTTGATGGTTTTTGTAGTTGCCAGTGAAGCAGGTGACGGAGGAGGACATGCCGAAGAGCTCCATGACCACCATGTGGAAGGTGAAGACGTCCAAAGGATTCATGGCCGCCGGGCGTTGTTTCCTCCAGCGCAGAAACCCGAAGCCCAGGATGAAGGTGGAGAGAGGGAGCAGGAGGAGGAGGTTGGTGACGGTGAAGGCGGCGAAGATGGAGGGAGGGGAACTGAAGCAGGAGGAGGGGGTTCGGGAGGAGTTCTGGGAGGAAGAGGTGTTGGCGTCCATGGCGCTGAAGAAGAGGAGAGAAGGGGGCGTAGGAAAAAGAGAGGTTTTTTAATCATTGTTGTCCCGGGGGAAAGATGCTCAATTCAAGAATAAATAAAAGTACAAATATTTAACATTTTTAAATATTTACTAATAATGAATTAAGTTTAATACAAAATAAATTATTGAATAAAATATGTATAAATTGAATATACAAATAATATTAAAACATGTATTAAATGAAGAGTAAATAATAATGAGGCGTTTATTTTTATAATTCAATCTGAATATTGGACGAATGCCTTTAATTTTTGAAACCTTACAAACTTAAAAAAAGACAAAATATTGAAATCACATGGAATTCATTATTGAAATATAAATAATTTCTATATTTATAAATTATATTTGTGATGTATTTTTTGAAACAAAAATAACAGCAGTATTAAAATCCCTGTTTTAGCCCATTTAGAGAATCTGTGTGAAAAACTCCAAAACTCCCATATTTGAAGATGATAAAACCAGAACTGAAACTTTAAAATACAATGAGATATGAATGAAACATATGATATTGTTTTAGAGAACACTAACCTCATCATCAGAGTCTCTGGTCCTTCTGTCTCAGCGTCTCATCAGAAACGCTGCTGTCTTGTCCTTATATAACACAGTTGTATGTGTGTGTGTGACGAGACGGGTGACTGCATGTTTTTTGCATGTTGGAAAAACTATTATTTCTGTCAGCGTTTCGAAGGCAAATTCAGGATCATCTCCAGGACAGTGTTGGTTTAAAGACACTCCAAAGAGCGAGGAGAGCTCGATTTGTTTTATGTTACACTTTTAAAGACATAAATGCATTAATACAAAATACAAAAGGAAAGTAAGGTAAATACGTATGAAGAGGATTAAAAGAGCCATACAATGTTTAATTCAAGACGTTATTAAGTGCAGACACACTTCGCTGTTCTTTCCTTCATTTTTCCATTAAAGTGGATTCAAATGAGTTGAAACGTGAACTTATTCAAATGATTAAGACCCAACACGTCTCTGTGTGCTTTGTGTTATTTTAATACCTGAACAACTTGCAAATCACACTTAGTCCCAACCGGACGGTCAAGAGTTCACTTAACCATCGTGGTGACTCATCTTTTGCTCCTTCAACTTCAACTACAAAAAGGGAAATGGACTGCAACTCCCTGCATGCATCTTTAAAAATAGATAAATAGTGTTTATCTATTTCTTAACTTTTGTTTACATGCAGTAAGAAAACACTACTTTTTGGATTTGTTCAGGCACTATAGTGTGTATTACTTTGAGGAGTTAACTTTAACCATAGTAAACAAAGTAGTGTGTGCAATAACATCCCATCATCTGTATAATTCTGATCATCTATACGTTTTATTTCAGAGTTCCAGTTATTACAGCCAGTGGAAACTGGAAAGCCCTCCTCTTTGATTGGTCCATCCTGTCTCTGTCCCTGCCCCCTTCCTGGCCCTGGACCAATCAGAGTGAAGAGAACTAGAGGCTGCAGAAAGAAGTGACAGGCCGTTTCTCAATGTCGAGCAGAGCTGCTGCAGAGCCACTATTTCAAGTCTACGTCATCGAGTGGCGCCGAAGGACGGTTTAAATCATAGATATATATAAACACTAGGGCCCGTTCTCATTTCAGCAAATCCCCCTCCTCGACTCCTCGACTCCTCGGTCCTCCGGTAGTGACCCGGAAATGAATTTCAGCGCGCCATGTTGAAGGACATCTCATTTCTATAAATGCACTTCGAGGACCGAGCATCGAGCATCGAGGAGGCTCTCTGGAGGAGCTCTAACCGAGGATACACTGATGGGTCCTCCACGGTCCTCCACGGCTCCTTCGTGGATGCATTTCCGGCAACAGAGATGTTTCAAAGAGTCGTGACGCACGGCCGGACTGATCTCAGCCAATGACAGCTCTGCATGCATCCCCTGGATATTATTTTATTAACTGCTCTCATCGCGACGCGATGTTTCCAGAGAGAACTGGGGTTACCTACTGTAACCCAGCTTCTATGAGTAAATGGCGCAGCCCTCTAAGGCTATCGCTATTGGGTAATCCCTCTGCGCCCCGCGCAGCACTGAAACACTTGTAGTCCACGCCCACCCGCCAGGTGGGCCCCACCCTCGGGCCTCCTTCCGGTATAAATAGGAAGGGAGCCCGGCAATCTGCTCCCATACAATATAACTTTTCTTCAGCTATTCGTAGAGCCAGTGGGGCCCAGCGCTTAGAGGGCTGCGCCATTTACTCATAGAAGCTGGGTTACAGTAGGTAACCTCAGTTCTATTTCGTATATGGCTTCGCCCTCTAAGGCTATCGCTATTGGGTTAAGGGCGAAGCATGATGTAGTCTGCGCCCCACTGGTCCGTCCGGCACTAGAAGCACAAACACACCTGCTCAATAACACCCCCCTGCCTGTTGTGCCATGCGCCGGTTTGCTGAAGAAAAGAGGGAGCAGATTGCCGGGCTCCCTTCCTATTTATACCGGAAGGAGGCCCGAGGGTGGGGCCCACCTGGCGGGTGGGCGTGGACTACAAGTGTTTCAGTGCTGCGCGGGGCGCAGAGGGATTACCCAATAGCGATAGCCTTAGAGGGCGAAGCCATATACACACGGCATCTATTGCACGTCTGTCCGTCCTGGGAGAGGGATCCCTCCTCTGTTGCTCTCCCTGAGGTTTCTCCCATTTTTCCCTTTAAAACTGTGGGTTTTCTTCGGAAGTTTTTCCTTGTACGATGTGAGGGTCTAAGGACAGAGGGTGTCGTATTGTCATACTGATATTTTGTACAAACTGTGAAGTCCACTGAGACAAATGTAACATTTGTGATATTGGGCTATATAAATAAACATTGATTGATTGATTGATTGATATACGAAATAGAACAGCTGTGATGTCCGTGCAGAAAGCAGAGCAGTGTGTATAATATATATCACTCAGTAGAACAGGCCTACTCTCTTTATTTGCTGTAGTTTAGTAGATATCTACAAACAAAGAGTCCATATTTTTCTAAAACCATTTAGTGCTTCACATAATAACATACACAACGGCTGTTAGCTGTAGGTGCGTGTGTGTGTTTGGTACAGTGTGTGCGTAGATGCAGCGGACAGACAGGTCTCAGTTGGTTTGGTGTCCTCTGCTTACTTTTAATACTTGTAAATAAAACTTTTGGTCCGTCATTTATTTTCCTCATTGTAGCGACCAGAGAGGGGGGGGGGGATATATCCAGTCTCTGATAGTGTTACGTTAATATGAGAGTGCTCTGTTTGATTCTGAAATCGTATATATATGTATGTGTGTGTGTGTGTGTGTGTGTGTCCGCATCTGTAGCCTGTTATTGTCTCATTATTCCGCACTGTGAATGAATCAAAGTCATCATGAACACATCTGTCCATCAGACAGAGGGCTGCTGTGCCTCCTGTCATCATTAATGGACGTCTCTTTAAAATGACCGCTCAGAGGAGAGGAGTTCTCATTTCTCTAACCGCCTGCTGCTTCCCCTCCTCTCTCCTCGGTTCCCCTCCTCGGCTCCTCGGCTCACATCTCCTGTGGGCGGGACTAAGTATCGAGGATAGGAGTCGAGGAGGGGAGTTAGATAAATGAGAAAGGGCCCAGATGACTCACCCGCGCTGCTGGCCAATGGAGACCGACGTTGCCACTTGGCCGCCATCTTGCCACAGGCAGTTCTCTCATTCATAACATTATGGTTTACTATTTAAATAACCATAGCTTGCTCAATTTTCAACCAATTTTCAAACGGTTTGGTTTTTTATAAGCATCAAAGATGTAGTTATGATACTGCATACTTATAATCATGGACTTTCATATGAAAATAACATTAATCAGATAAAGCAATAGCTATACACACACACACACACAAGGTATTTATATTAAATATTTGCCAGTGTATATATTTCCATTTATTTTTATTATATTGTTAATATTTAAAATAAATTATAAATTATAAAATTAAAATACATTTATATTTTATATATAAAAATCGGTCTCCTGTTACCACTCTGTAAGCCAAGAGTTGTTAATTTAGCAATGCCTTAGCTTGAAGAACAGGGACACAACTAATGACAAGAGCATATGTTGGTATATTATTTAGATATTCACACCTTTATCAGAAGAACCAAACCAACATAAAATGTGCTCACAGACAGGCCAGTTCTGTCTCATTTATCACAATTATTTTTGACATGAGATCTTCATATCATCCTAGTTTTTTATTTAGTTTCTGTATTTGTAAACAAATCCAGAACCTTTGAAATATGTTGTGGAAAAAAGACCAAGAATAATATAAACTGTACCATGTGTCCTTTTGTGTCCTTCTGTAGTCCATTTGTGGTTTGTCTTGTCTCACCCCAGCTGATATATCACAAAATCCACTGTTTAAATTGTTCCCTATATTGCCCCTATGCCCCTGTAAGGTGTCCTTGGGTGTTATGAAAGGCGGCCCCCCAAATAAATGTATTATTATTATTAAGAAGAACAACTTGGTGTGGTGTGGAGGGGATGTAGGAAGCAGGAGCAGGTGGGGAGAGATGGGGCTTCAAGGTTCAAGGTTATTTGTTTTAAATGTGTCTTGGAGATAAGGACCAGCTGCACACAATAAAATACAGTATAACACAAAACCAATAAGACACACGGTGACACATGGCACACCAACAATCAATCATCGTCCAGCCTCAGCTTTGGTATTCTTTATTATTATCTCCCCTAGCCCCACTGATCCTGTGTAGCAGGACTTGTAATGTACATACATCCACTAAGTAATTAACGATTATCCTAATTTTAGTCATAATATTGTCATATCTTATAGGTGAAAGGTGATCCCACGGGTCTTACAGGTGAAAGGTGATCCCACGGGTCTTACAGGTGAAAGGTGATCCCACGGGTTCTTGTTTGCAGACAGCGGCGATTGGAGCATCCGTAGGCTGCACACAAGTCCGGCATAGTCAGGTACTTCTGTAAACACAAAGCCAGCAAATTCCTGTATCATAATGCAAGATGTTTTTAACAAGCCAAACCACTTGAAAGAAATCATGTGTAACTTAACTCTCCCACTGGTGTAAAGTTGCTGGGTCAACTTTGTAATACTAGGTCTCACTCACAGCCTCTTGTTATTAGCCAGCTAATAAATACAACAACATACACAAAGAACAGCTGCAATTTCAACATGTCCAAGCATCCTGTATCATAGCCATGCTAATAATGTTTATAATAACCCAAACCGTTTGTAAATCAGTCAAGATGTCAGCGAGTTAAGAGTATTTTTGTGCAGATCACTCACCTTACAACAGCTACCATAACGCGAATCAGAGTAACTGTTGACTGTGGCAAGATGGCGGCCGGTCAGCTACGCTGGAAAATCTCCCATGAGCCATCTAGTGTTTATATATATCTATGGTTTAAATGCCCAGCATTCGGCGCCACTCGATGACGTAGTATACTTGAAATAGTGGCTCTGCAGCAGGTATACTCGACATTGAGAAACGGCCACAGAGATGTATAAAAGGGTGGAAAATTGCATTGTGGGGAAATAAGGGAGATAAACCAAACGCACCAAGTGCTGAGACTCGTCCCCCTTTTCTCAGGTACCTGACTGGACCAATGACAGCCAGGTAGCGCTCCTATCAGTTGATGTGGAACAACACCTGTCCGGCTGTGAGTTGAAAATGTAAACTTTGTAAAGGTTTCATCATATTTTTACTGGACTACTTAAATTATGATTTTGGCATGAAAATATGAAATAAAATATGAGTTTTTTGCTTAATTTTGTAGGTTTTTTATTCACAATTTGTAACATTTCTAATGCAGAAGTTTAACTGATATTAAAACAATTTAAACACAATGTCTAAATGAAGCCCCTCCTCCTGGTAGCACAGGATAGCTGGATATGACTCATGCTGTAAGACCACATTTCCAACATAATCAAATCACATGTTATCAAAAGGAACACTACAAAAGTGTTTCACAAGCAGATACAAACTAAATACAACAGCAACACCTGCACACCGTAATAAATCTAACAAATTAGAAGTTTGACGTATTTCATTTAAATGCATATTTTTAAGTTTAAAGAAGATATTTTACTTTAAAATGCTCCTTCTTTTTGTCTTAAATGAGATGTGGCACCATGCATTTACAAAATAAGTATTCAAATAAGTCCAGCAGACACTATCACCAAGATATAACCCCAGTAATATGATCGAATGAAAAAGTAAGAAATCAGGTACCCAACATGTTCAGATGGATGAATGAAACTCACTTTATCTGGTCTTCCTTCCTCTTCTTTACAAAACCACTGATCCATAAAATCAACTCCAACTAAATACATGTGTACGGAGGAGACAGAGGAGAGCTGTTTGCATTTCACTGCAAATCTCCAGCTGCCATTCAGACACAAGAAGAAGAGCCAGAAATAATAACAGTGATCGTATAGAGATAAGTTAGACGAGTGGTTGGAGCCGTAGTGATTAAACTTTACAACATCCTTTAAAGCAGAAACAGATACAACATATGTACAATTCATAAAACCATTTCTCCTGAATCAAGAGCCTCATATTGAGCTTTCATAAGATACAGAACGGCTGTATGATAGTTGATTTAAATAAATAAAAACAACATATCTTATGCTAACTCCTGATGAATAGAGTGGTGCAGGAAAGAGTCAGCATGTTGCACTTTCTGGTTGCTTGTAATGGTTCAAACATATTAAACACGTATATAGTAGCACGGAGATATAATAAAACCCAGTATGTGTGTATTATGAAAACATCTCAATGATAAACTGGGAAAAAACTGTAAATTTCCCTCAAACATTTGATCTAAATCACACATTTAGGCCATTTTATGTCATCTAACTAATGGAATGTTATACACCTCTGTTCAACCGAGCCTTTCTTATTTGTTATTGCCATTTTTTGTGCTTTGCTCTTTTACCTTAAAACCCAAACAGTCTATAAAACCAAACTTTAATCGAGACAGTTTTGCTAATCTTGACCTTTTTTACCAGCTCATAGAGTCCTGTTGCGAACCCGGAGATGTTGAGTACCCCAAAGTTTCATGAAAGAAATTAGCACAATTAGCACAAAATAATTAGCAATGATTACCAAGATAAGCAATGCAGACAATAGGTACACAAATAGCTTGGCTGATTTGGACCGTATTGGAGTGGTTTTGGGGGTTATTGAGGATGCTGAGTCCCTTTCTGACAATTTCAGGATAGATCATGGCAGTTTTAACCAGAAAAAGCCAATATATGTGCTCTCTGTGGGCTGATTTTGATGAATGTTGGGTATATTTGGAGGATCTATGCGACTCTGGTTCGTTTTAATTGGACAGATTGCTCATAGAGATAATAATTTTCATCTTGTGCTTTCTATATCCAATGGTTGCAACACTTCTCAAGGTAATCAAATCAGCCCACTTAGAGTACAAATACGGCCACTTTGGTAATACTGCCATTGTTAAGGTCGGAAATGGACTCGGCATCGTCAAAAAGCCTCAAAACACAATTCTACATTTCTATCATAAAACGTTGGGGTGTTCAACATTTCCGTGTTAACAACAGGACTCTTTGAGCTGGCAACTAGACTATATTGGTTGCTTTAAGACAAAAACAACACCCTTGGATGTCACTGAGCGTCTAACCTCTGCTCTGATCTGATCCTGAATCAGTTTTCCTGCAGCACGTTAGTTTTCCCGCCTTGTGCAGATAGAGCAGCGGTAAAACCAAACTGCCGGGCAAACCCATCCAGATCATACAGAACAAGGCCAAACACTTTTCATCCACCACCTGATTCTGAAAGTGATAAAGAGCCAAGCTGATGGTGGTGCTGCCGAATCTGAAAACCAGCACTCCCAGTATGACCATCATGTAGTAAAGCGCCCTCACTTTGGTTCGATCAACCCGCTTCCCAACCCGCGGCTTTGGGCGAATCAGAACCCAGACGACAGAAACGCTGCAGAAAAGAACCACAAACAAAAAGAGGGACGCCCAGAAAAAAGATACGGCGATACTTTGGTCCTCTGGCAAGCTGAGGAAAGCCATGCTGCCAAAACAAAGCAGCCAAACGCACACGATGGTGACGTTTCTGATCCGAACTGCTCTGTTTCCTCTCAGCTTCAGGAAGATGATGGGATGCACGACGGCCAGGTAACGCTCCACACAGGTGAGGACGTGGAAATACTGCTGAGCGGAGAAATTGAGGAGGAAAAGGTAGATCCCCAGCTGCATCATTATCGTAAAACCTGTGTAGGCGGCACAGCAGCTGAGGCAAGAACCAAGAATATTCATCAGCTCGGTGGCGACCATGTTGTACGTGAGGGCGTCAGAGTGGCGGATTATGGCGTTGGGTTGCTGGCGCCATTTCTGAACACTGATGTAAATGACTCGGATGCAGACAGGGAGGAGGAGGAGGGTGAGGGAGAGGAAGTAGGCGGTGAGGCTAATGACGCCTCTTTGGGAAGTGTTGCATAGTAGCATGGTGCCATATAAGTTGAGGGGAGGAAGAAGGGAGGCGTTGGAAGAGTTGACGGTCATAACTGTGGAGAAAAAGGGGGATGAAAAACAAGTTAAAATTGTGAAAATATGACAAAGAATTCTTGCAGATTTATGGGGTTTGGAGTTGCATGCTAACGTAGCTAACTCATAATGACAAGCTGTAGGGGGGAGAGAGGGGAGGAGGAAGGGAGGCATTGGAAGAATTAATGGACATGACTGAGGGCAAGGAGCAATAGAGAGGGAGGTGAAAAACAAGTTTACATTTAAAATATGAACAAATTAAGAAGAATTTCGCAGCTTTGTGGGGTTCTGAGATTAATGCTAACCGAGCTAACTCTTAATAACAAGCGGGAGGGGGGAGAGAGGGGAGGAGGAAGAGAAGGGAGGCGTTGGAAGAGTTGACGGACAAAACCTCTGGGGAAAAAGGGGGAGAAATTAAAAACAATTTTAAATAGTGAAAATAGGAAGAATTAGGACGAATTCCTGTAGCTTTATGGGGTTTTGGATGCATGCTAACGTAGCTAACTCATAATGACAATCTGTAGGGGGAGAGAGGGGAGAAGAGAAGAGAAGGGAGGAGATGGAAGAGTTGACGGACATATTGGGCAAGGAGCAGGGATAGAGGGGGAGATGAAAAACAAGTTAAAATAGTGAAAATATGACAAAGAATTCTTGCTGATTAATGGAGTTTTGAGTTGAATGCTAACGTAGCTAACTCATAATGACAAGCTGTTGTATATAGTAGATAAATATTTCAAAAACACAAACAAATTACCCACGAAGAAATGATCTAAAAAGTGTTGGGGTTAGCATCTAACAACAATATTAATAAAACATCTCATCTCTATTTAAAAAAGAAATGTAAAAGAAATCAAGCTGTAGTATTTTAACTATATTTGACATGTATACTATTCTGTAAATCCCACTGAGGCAACCGGTTGTGTGATATTGGGCTATATAAATATACTTTGATTTAATTTGATTTATATAAAATAATTTAAGAAAATACCTTCACTTTGTTTCCTTGATCCTCCGCCCGCTGTGTGTCGTCCTGTAGTGAATATAGTGTGTGTTCCTTATACTGCTTATACTGGTGTGTGTGTGTGTGTGTTTTGCATGTTATCAAACCAGTAAGCAATCACTTTGCATCATCTGTCTCTTTCCACAGCTGCAGACACACTGACAGGATTCGATCGGGAGTGTGTGTACGTATTTATACTTAAACAGACTGAACACAAACACATTTAAAAGTAATTGTAGAGTACATTTATTCCATCATTTAAAGACGAACATATATTTGTTTTACTGGATTTTGATTAAATAGTGCACATATTAACATGATGGTGTTATAATAAATCATTTCAAAATTATTATTTATTCTTCATATTTAATTTAGTACATTTCTTGATAAATGAAAGGTTAAAAAGCTTCAGAAACAATTCACTACCAGCATAGATCACTGCAACAACCTAACATTTCTTTATTATATCCATTAGTTATCAGAAATGCACTTAATGACCTCGTTGTTTGACATGATTCAAATGAGCTGTGACTTTAAAGCGGTGTTTATTCAAATCGAACACCTGTCCACCTGTGTGCAGGAAACCTTGCTTTACCCAATGCAAATAAACCCCCTGAAAGCATGCAATTCTATTATTATGTATTATTTCTAACATGGATCCTGCACGAAATCAGGCCTTAATTAGAGTGTGGTTAATACACGAGGAGCGATACGATTTTATCAATACCAATTCCCTTTTAGGGCCAATTCTTTATCGATTTAATGATAAATGTATTATGGCGAAATAGAGAATATAAGGACTTTTTGTTGTTGTTTTCATCTATAGTCGTTATTTGATAAAACACACATTTCAAATGATAAGGAAAGTAGGAAAAACAGAACAACTCTGCAACTAACTAAATCACTTACATGTTTAAATATTATATATTTAAACGTTTTTTTGGTTATATTTCTCACTTCCATTCACTGAGATTTATTTATTCATTTATTTAACAGGGACATTGCTGTTAAATGAGCCAAGAGGCTATTTTTCATCTGTAGTCCCTGGACAGATTTTGTAATTCAACCTAAAGACACATTTCATTTTAAACAAGTAAAATACAATCAAATTAAAACATGCAACATACAGTACTGGAAATCTTGATAAAAAAACAAAACTAATAAAACAAAACAAAACAGAAGTCTTCTTTCTTTTGTCATTGAGTGGTTTTTGTTGCAGCAAGCTTACCCAAAAGCCATGTTACAACTTTGCACATTAACCATAAACCTAATGTTACCACCTCATCTTATAAGATCCGACCCTCTGTCACCCGCAGCAGAACATCTCATCCACGCCTTTGTGGAGAAACTGATAAACGATTCGTGGACAAAGTTTGTATTTTGCTATATTTAATAAAGTAATAAAGAAAGTCAATATACGAGTGGAATGGATCTCAAATGTTCTGCTCACAGTCTCTCTATATATTCATGAGAGGAAACAACTGGTCCTACATCCCATCATTAAACCATTAAACCTCAGATCTCATTTCGGCAAACATTTCAGGGCTTTGTGGACTTAATCCATGACAAACTGGAGTTGAGACCAGGAGGCGGAGTCGCAGTCTTACACGCTTCTCTGCGCTCTCTCCTAGGCAGTCATCCATAGGAATCCCGAACCCAATAAAATACCCAATATTAGCGGTGTGTGTGTCTGCCCAAGGACAATTTAAGGTAAAACCTAATAGAGGTGTCATACATAATAACCTAATAAAAGTAAATGTAACAACTACTACAGTGCAACAAAACAGGAATATTAAATGTGGTCTCTTAAACATAAGATCTCTAGCATCTAAAGCAATATTGGTAAATGATTTAATATCAGATTATAATATTGATATATGCTGTCTCACTGAAACTTGGTTGAGACATGAAGAATATGTCAGCATAAATGAGACCACTCCACCCAGCCATATCAATACTCATATTGCCCGAGGCGTGGGCCGAGGAGGTGGAGTTGCAGCAATCTTTGACTCAAGTTTACTTATCAATACTAAACCAAAATTAAATGATACCTCCTTTGAAAGTCTCGTTTTTAGTCTTACGCATCCGACCTGGAAAACTTTGCAGCCAATCTTATTTGTTACAGTGTACCGTGCACCAGGTCCTTATTCAGAATTCTTATCAGAATTCTCTGAGTTTTTATCAACTTTGGTACTTAAAACAGATAAAGTAATTATCGTAGGTGACTTTAATATTCATGTTGACGATGATAAAAATAGCCTTACTGTTGCATTTAACTCTATATTAGATTCTGTTGGTTTCTGTCAGAGTGTAAATAAACCAACCCACTGCTATAATCACACTCTCGACCTTGTTCTGACTTATGGTATTGAAATTGAGCAACTATTAGTCGAACCGCATAATCCTGCTTTATCCGACCATTTCTTAGTAACTTTTGAAGTACTGTTACTAGACTACAAAGCATTAGTCAAAAGCTCCTGCAGCAGAAACCTATCTGTTAGTGCTATAGCCAAATTTAAGGAAGAGATTCCACCAATACTTAACTCGATAGCATGTCTGCATGTAGGGGAGGAAACGTATACAAAATGTACACCACCCCAAATTGATCATGTAGTTGATAGTGCTACAGATGCGCTGCGAATAAAATTAGACTCTGTTGCTCCTTTGAAAAAGAAGAAAATAAAACAACATAGATTAGCTCCATGGCATAATGCCGAAACCCGCAAAATAAAGCAAAAGTCGAGACAACTTGAAAGGATATGGCGTTCCACTAAACTTGAAGAATCTCGTTTAATTTGGCATATTACTCTCAATGAATATAAGAAAGCACTGCGTAAAGCGAGAGCAGCCTACTACTCTTCATTAATAGATGAGAATAAGAATAATGCAAGATTTCTTTTCAGCACTGTAGCCAGGCTGACAGAGAGCCACAGCTCGATTGAGCCTTCTATTCCCATAGCACTCAGTAGTAATGTTTTTATGTGCTTTTTTAACGATAAAATTGTTACTCTTAGAAACAAAATTAATGACCTCTTGCCTTTGACCAGTATAGTGTTATCAACAGCTCCCGGAAGCGTAAGTTCTAATATTACACTAGATAGTAAACTAGAATGCTTTTCAGCCATTAACCTTGAACAATTAAATTCAATGATTCTCTCTTCTAAACCATCAACGTGTATGTTAGACCCAATTCCAACTAAGCTGTTGAAGGAAGTTTTTCCATTAATTAGCACTTCTTTATTAAATATTATGAATATGTCTTTATTATCAGGCTATGTTCCACAATCATTCAAAGTAGCAGTGATAAAACCGCTTCTTAAAAAGCACAACCTCGATCCAGAGGTTTTAGCCAATTATAGACCTATTTCTAATCTTCCGTTCCTCTCAAAAATTCTTGAGAAAGCGGTCGCAAAACAGTTGTGTGATTACTTAAAAAACAATGATTTATTTGAAGATTTTCAGTCTGGCTTTAGAACACATCATAGCACAGAGACAGCTCTGGTTGAAGTCACAAATGACATTCTAATAGCCTCAGACAAGGGACTTGTCTCTATTCTTGTTTTGCTCGATCTCAGTGCTGCATTTGATACTATCGATCATGATATCTTATTGCAAAGACTAGAGCACTTAGTTGGCATACAGGGAACTGCTTTAGGCTGGTTTAGGTCCTATCTATCTGAACGCTCTCAGTTTGTACGTGTCAACGATGAATCTTCCACGCAAACCAAAGTTAGCCATGGAGTGCCACAGGGCTCAGTGCTCGGACCTATTTTGTTCACATTATATATGCTTCCGTTAGGCAATATTATAAGGAATCATTCTGTAAATTTTCATTGTTATGCGGATGATACTCAACTATATTTATCAATCAAGCCTGATGAAATTAATCATCTAAATAAAATTCAAGACTGCCTCAAGGACTTAAAAACGTGGATGACCTTAAACTTTTTGATGTTAAACACGACCAAAACTGAAGTTATTGTACTTGGCCCGAAGAATCTACAAAACAAATTATCTAAAGATATACTAACTATGGATGGAATTAATTTGGCCTCCAGTGAGACTGTAAGGAATCTTGGTGTTATATTTGATCAGGATTTATCCTTTAACGCCCACATAAAATCAATTTCAAGGACCGCCTACTTCCATCTACGTAACATCGCAAAATTCAGGCATATCTTGCCTCAAAACGATGCAGAGAAACTAGTCCATGCATTTGTTACTTCAAGGCTGGATTATTGTAACTCTTTATTATCAGGGTGTACCAAGAAGTCAGTCAAGTCGCTTCAGCTGATTCAAAATGCTGCAGCTCGTGTACTAACCAGAGTTAGGAAAAGGGACCACATTACTCCTGTTCTGGCTGCCTTACACTGGCTCCCTATAGAACACAGGATAGAATTTAAAATTCTTCATCGTGTGACCGCCGGTGGAGTTTCTCAGGCACCGGCAGCAACTTCGTGAGCGGTGGCAACATCTTTGGCATGCCAAAAAATTGCCGTAGGATCTTGCGAAGGTTCATGTTCGTGTTTAATTCATGTGTCCATTTTGCCCTTCGTAAGGCACTCGTGAGGGCATCTTGTCAAATCGTGGCATCTTCGTGTGATCATCGGTGCCATCGGGCATTTTCCGCCTCACGAAGACAATAGGAAGGGAACAAGAAGCTTCCCGATTGTCTTAGGAAGGCGACACGACTACGTGAAGCCCTCGCAATGCCGTCGTGTAGCCATCGTATTATAGTACGATGACATCGAGATTGCATTTATTGCACAACAAAATCATGTAAACATATTATGTAAATAACCCAATTTGTGTTCTGTGAAACTGAAAAAGATATTACATTGTTTTTGTTACATGCGTTGCAGTTGCATGTCTTAAATGTTATTTAGGTTAACTTCCTGTTTTATTTAGATGCTTTTATTTTGAAGGCGAGTTTACGCTGTTGACAGGAAGTTGTTGTTCCTATGGAAACAACATGACAGAGATAAGTAATATCTTCTAATCTACATATAAAGACGGAGAAAGTAAAGAATAAAGTGTATGTTTAAATGTTAGCGCCCCCCGAAGAGGCACAAGCTCTTACGTTGAGTCTGGATACAGTCTAAATCATCAGTAACGCCTACGACCATATTTTCTTAGTTCGGGTGCCATCGTTTGGCATTCTGTAGGCATCGTACTTGCTTCGGCTGTTGCTTGGCTGTTGACCAAGTTCGGGGCCATCTTCGTGCGAAATTCACAATTCCATATTTGTGTGTCCATCTGGTGTCAATGTCGGGACAGTGAGACAGGGGCTTTAACATATGTCTCTGTTAAACACATACACGACTAAATATACAATTTAACAGTCTAAAAGGCAATCAGAGTATAAGACTATATGTTTCAAATTATTATATGATAATTTGACACGACAGCCTTCATTTCCTCCCCCCAATGACTCCTGTAACTCCCTTTTCTACGGCTTCAACTCCCCCTCTCTCAATAAACTCAAACTGGTTCAAAATGCAGCCGCCAAAGTCCCAAGAAACACCAAATCATGGCACCACATCCCCCCCAATCCTCAAAAATCTTCACTGGTTTCCCGTCTCCCAACACATCAACTACAAGATACTGGTCCTCACCTACACAGCCTCGATAAACATTCATCTGTTTGTCATCTTGCAATATACTTATTTATATAAATAGTTATCACCGCAATTAACCGTATTTCCTTTTGTCTTAATGTACATTGTTTAATTTCATATTCTGTTCTTCTACACATCATATTCTATTGACATGTGTATAGACTGTTGATCGTCTTTGTTTGTCCTTGTTTGTTTGAACTCCCCCAACCCTCCCTTATATTGTAAAGCGACTTTGAGTCAGAGAAAAGTACTATAATAATATATTTTGTTATTATTATTATTAACATCCTGTGGTTCACCTGGCGCACCAGCAAGAAACTAGGGAACCACCGGGACAGACAAGGAGAAGCTAGAGGCCTTTCGGTGCAAGGAATCGTTTTGTGCAGCGATTTAGCTCGTTTTGCTAAGTTTGACCTTTTTTCATTTTAGGAATTCTCTGATATTGGTCGCTTTAAAGGTCTCCTATTGTACTGTTTTTCACCAATATATCACAGGTCTCAGATATACACAGAACCTGTCTCTGATTGGCTGAAACACCAAACAGATCATTGCAGCATTACCCATAATCCCCTCTGTTTCAGCCCTGTTTCCAAAGTGCTGATTCTCTGTCTGTTACTTTAGATGAAAACAAGGAGCCCCTCCCCACGCCCCTCTGAGAGACATTTGGTTACAAAGAACTCAATGGAGCTCTAGGAGGAGATTCAGGTGATATGGGGGGGGGGGGGGGGGGTACCTTGGTTGCTGATTGGCTAATGGTTACACAAGACAAAACATCGTTATGACATCACAAAGTGGCCAAAATCTGATCAGCTCATTTTCAGACAGGTTTTTATAGAAATGGATCAAAAAGAGAGAGAATCTTTGTTCCTGAAACTTTCAGAGTCTCTTTCCACAGAGGGGACATATGTTGATGTAGAAGAAACATGAAGAAGAGGGGACACATGTTGATGTAGAAGAGACATGAAGAAGAGGGGACACATGTTGATGTAGAAGAGACATGAAGAAGAGGGGACACATGTTGATGTAGAAGAGACATGGAGAAGAGGGGACACATGTTGATGTAGAAGAGACATGAAGAAGAGGGGACACATGTTGATGTAGAAGAGACATGAAGAAGAGGGGACACATGTTGATGTAGAGGAGACATGAAGAAGAGGGGACACATGTTGATGTAGAAGAGACATGAAGAAGAGGGGACACATGTTGATGTAGAAGAGACATGAAGAAGAGGGGACACATGTTGATGTAGAAGAGACATGAAGAAGAGGGGACACATGTTGATGTAGAAGAGACATGGAGAAGAGGGGACACATGTTGATGTAGAGGAGACATGAAGAAGAGGGGACACATGTTGATGTAGAAGATACATGAAGAAGAGGGGACACATGTTGATGTAGAAGAGACATGAAGAAGAGGGGACACATGTTGATGTAGAAGAGACATGAAGAAGAGGGGACACATGTTGATGTAGAAGAGACATGAAGAAGAGGGTACACATGTTGATGTAGAAGAGACATGAAGAAGAGGGGACACATGTTGATGTAGAAGAGACATGAAGAAGAGGGGACACATGTTGATGTAGAAGAGACATGGAGAAGAGGGGACACATGTTGATGTAGAAGAGACATGGAGAAGAGGGGACACATGTTGATGTAGAAGAGACATGAAGAAGAGGGGACACATGTTGATGTAGAAGAGACATGAAGAAGAGGGGACACATGTTGATGTAGAAGAGACATGGAGAAGAGGGGACACATGTTGATGTAGAAGAGACATGGAGAAGAGGGGACACATGTTGATGTAGAAGATACATGAAGAAGAGGGGACACATGTTGATGTAGAAGAGACATGAAGAAGAGGGGACACATGTTGATGTAGAAGAGACATGAAGAAGAGGGGACACATGTTGATGTAGAAGAGACATGAAGAAGAGGGTACACATGTTGATGTAGAAGAGACATGAAGAAGAGGGGACACATGTTGATGTAGAAGAGACATGAAGAAGAGGGGACACATGTTGATGTAGAAGAGACATGGAGAAGAGGGGACACATGTTGATGTAGAAGATACATGAAGAAGAGGGGACACATGTTGATGTAGAAGAGACATGAAGAAGAGGGGACACATGTTGATGTAGAAGAGACATGAAGAAGAGGGGACACATGTTGATGTAGAAGAGACATGAAGAAGAGGGTACACATGTTGATGTAGAAGAGACATGAAGAAGAGGGGACACATGTTGATGTAGAAGAGACATGAAGAAGAGGGGACACATGTTGATGTAGAAGAGACATGAAGAAGAGGGGACACATGTTGATGTAGAAGAGACATGAAGAAGAGGGTACACATGTTGATGTAGAAGAGACATGAAGAAGAGGGGACACATGTTGATGTAGAAGAGACATGGAGAAGAGGGGACACATGTTGATGTAGAAGAGACATGAAGAAGAGGGGACACATGGTGATGGATAAAGTGGATTTTGCATTATAGGTGACCTTTAAGACCAAATCAAGACACTTTGGAGTGTTAAAACCTGACTACACTGCGCGTCTAACCTCGCGTCTGATCTGATCCTGAATCAGTTTTCTTGCAGCACGTTAGTTTTCCCGCCCTGTGCAGAAACAGCAGCGGTAAAACCAGACTGCTGGGCAAACACAGCCAAACCACTGAAGTCAGCATCGTGCATCTGTAGCATTTACCCAAATTCATGGAGACGTAAATCAAGAGAAAGAGCAGCTGTCCCCCAAATCTGAAACAAAGAGCCAACATGATCGCCATGATGGTTCTGAACGCCCTCTTCTTGGATTGGTCCACCCTCCCTTTGTCCCCGCCCCCTTCTCCCGGCCCTGGACGAATCAGAGCGCGGAGAACGGAGAGACTGCAGAATGCCACGACAACCATGGAGAAGGTGGTGACGCAAAAATATGGCACCAAGATGACACTTTTAGCAGTGAGACCAATCCACATGTATAAAAGCAGCCAAACGAACGCAATGCTCACGTTCCTGATCCTGATCCCGCCCCTATTCTTCAAACGCAGGTAGGTGATTGGATGAACCACAGCCAGGTGGCGCTCCACACAGGTGAGGATGTGAAATGGGACGTGTCCGTTAGTGGTGGCAACGGCCAGATAAACAGCAACGTTCATCCAGAAAGGCTTTTTTAGAACGACGGCGAAACAGTGGAAGATGCAGCTGAAAACACCGAGCATCTCCATGGCGGCCATGTTGTACGTGAAGACATCGGAGTGACTTCCTGTTGAGGAGAGAGGGGAAAGAAGTACTCAGATCTTGTACTTGAGTAAAAGTAGAAAGACTCAGATCTTGTACTTGAGTAAAAGTAGAAAGACTCAGATTGTGTACTGAGTAAAAGTAGAAGTACTCAGATCTTGTACTTGAGTAAAAGTAGAAGTACTCAGATCTTGTACTTGAATAAAAGTAGAAGTACTCAGATCTTGTACTTAGTAAAAGTAGAAGTACTCAGATCTTGTACTTGAGTAAAAGTAGAAGCACTCAGATCTTGTACTTGAGTAAAAGTAGAAGTACTCAGATCTTGTACTTGAGTAAAAGTAGAAGTACTCAGAGTGTAGGAATACTCTGTTACAGTAAAAGTCCTGCATTCAAAATGTTCCTCAAGTGAAAGTAGAAAAGTATTCTCATCAAAATATAGTGAAAGACAGTAAAAGTAGTCGTTGTGCAGATTGGTCCATTTCAGAATAATATATATGATATGTTTTATAATGATTGATCATGAAAGTGTTCTCAAAGCTGGTGAAGGTGCAGCTAGTGTGAATGACTTTGTAGACTGCAGGTTAGCTTGTGGATTTACTCCAGGTGGAACTAAAGTCTGATTTAACACTTGATTAGATTTCACATCATTCATCCAGATCTGTAACTGAAGGTATTAAATACATGTAGTGGAGTACAAAGTAAAAGTACACCATGTACCTCTGAACTGTAGTGGAGAACACGTACAAAATAGCATAAAAAGTCCCTCACAATTGTGCTTAAGAACAGTATTTGAGTAAATGTACTAACCTTTAGTCGTGGAGTCCCGCCCCCAATATCTCTGGACGCCCAATGAGAAGACGAGGATGCAGGGAGGAAGCAGAATCAAGATGGTGGCGATGGAGTAGGAGGTGAAGATGATGAAGCTGTTTCTGCAGTCGTAGCAGTGGTAAGAGGAGGAGGAATCAGAGGAGGGGGGAAGGAGGGAGACGTTGGAGGAGTTGGAGAACATGGCTGTTTCTATAAAGGAGAGAGAGGGAGAACATCTCGATGAGACAGGGTGGACACGTCAGAAAAGGAAGAAAACATGCCATTAAAGTCCATTAAGTCAGCCTTAAATTCTAGATGAGACATGGTCAAAACAAAACACCAATAACCCAGCTAAAAGTCGTTTTAAAGTAAACGAATAATTAATTCTGAATTTAATATTAATTTGATCTTTTATTGGACATTTTAACTTTATCTTTGTGTTTTTATAAAAATATCTTTTCTAAACTTATATTTTAGAATAATTTTGGGACATTTGTATTTTAACCTATGTTGTATAATTATTTTTAATTAAATAGATATCTTTATTATATATTATTTAATATTTTATTGCACATTTTTACATAATATTAAAAAATTGATATTTATATACAGTCATGAAACCCAATTCCACCGAAATAAGAAAGGCATTCTGAAATCTAACTCCTGACATTGAATCAGCTAAATATTTTAGATTACTCAATGAAATTGTTCCTAATTATCTGTCGATGTTAAGGATATAAGTACAATGTACTTGAAGAGCTATCTAATACAGCAAAGGACTATCCTTTTATACATCAATGAAAAGGTCAGTCTTTCATAATTAATAAGTACATCAAACACACCATAGTAACTCACTGTTTCAGCAGCGTTTCTTCTTCTGATGTCTGGTCTCTCCAAACTGAACGACAGCCTTCTCCTGTATATATATATATATATATTAATATCTGCGTGCAGGTGCCTTTGTATTTGTTTCCTGTTTGCATGAAGATGGGATTTTTTGCATCGCCAATACAGATATCATGATAAAGCCCTGAAACATTATACTGTAAATCTCAGTATGCAAATGTCCTGCTCTGATTTTCCTTTTCTTCCTCCAGCTGTATGACGTCCAAAGCTCATTGATCAGAGACAACAACAACACACAGAGACAGCGTCTTTAAATACATCACTCTTTATTAAAACACACAACTTCACACCGACAGTTCTCCTTTATAACGTTTCCACTTCTGTATTTTAATCATCATGGATCATGCATGAAGTCACACTGTAATCAAAGCGTGACAGTAAACAGAGATCACTGATGAATACAGTAAAGGGAGATGGAATATAATCTATTGTTGTTATTTGCATCACAAACACACATTTCAAATGATTAGGAAGGCAGAGAGACTCCCCAAAACTCTGACACACATTTAGGCTGTTTTTGGGGATTATCAATGTAATATTTGACACTTCTTTTGCAGCTAGCTCCTCCTAAAGCCATGTTTGAGTTTGCACCCTTTCTGTTGCTATTTTAATACAAAAAACAGCCAATATAACCAGGCTTTAGTCCAGTCTGACTGGTGAAATTAAGTGTAAAATTCAATATTTTAAACAAGATGTTGTCACTTTTTTTAATTAGAATAAAAACAAATGTCTCATATGTGACAGCTATTTAGAAAAAACCCACAAAACAAAGTGGACAACGGTTAAAACCTGCTTAGCCTAATGATATATATCAGTCTTTGCTTATTTTGCTTATTTCTAACCTTTTTTCCTTCTGGTGTCCCATATATTTCGCTCAGAGACTAAATCAACACACTTGCAAGCGTTTAGACGAAACCTGACTACTGTGCGTCTAACCTCTGCTCTGATCTGATCCTGAATCAGTTTTCTTGCCGCACGCTAGTTTTCCCGCCCTGTGCAGAAACAGCAGCGGTAAAACCAGACTGCTGGGCAAGCACAGCCAAGCTTTGGAGAAAAACAACATACATTGCATACAAAAACCCAAATCCATGGAGACAAACATCGAAAGAAGAAGCAGCTGTCCGCCAAATCTGAAACAAAGAGTCAACATGATAGCCATGATGGTGTAGAACGCCCTCTTCTTGGATTGGCCCAACCTCACTTTGTCCCCGCCCCCTTCTCCGGGCCCTGGACGAATCAGAGCGCGGAGAACGGAGAGACTGCAGAACATCACGACAACCATTGAGAAGATGGTGATGCAGAAATATGGCGCCATGCTGTAAATGAGAGTGGAGACAGTAATCCAGGTGAAGAAGAGCAGCCAAACGAACGCAATGCTCACGTTTCTGATCATGATCCCGCCCCTATTCCTCAAACGCAGGTAGGTGATTGGATGAACCACAGCCAGGTGGCGCTCTACACAGGTGAGAATGTGAAATGGGATTTGTCCGTTAGTGGAGGAATCGCAGAAGTAAAGACCAATTTTTAATAAAAGGGTGTTTGCCAAGATGGCGCCGAGGCAATTAGAGATGGAGCCGAGAACTCCAACCATCTCCATCACAGCCATGTGATACGTGAAGACATCGGAGTGACTTCCTGTTGTGGAGAGAGGAGAAAGAAGTACTCAGATCTTGTACTTGAGTAAAAGTAGAAGTACCAGAGTGTAGGAATACTCAACCCAGTCTCATATCTAAGCGTGTAATAACTACGTTGGTCCACAACTTGGGACGTAGTATTTCTACAAAAACGCCCCCCCCCCCCGCAGAAAAAATAAAACATGGCCGACCTTCGTTTTATTCTTGGTGGAAAATGCCTATTTTAAGGTTAGCTAGAAGATAGAGATGACTTTTAAAGAGAAAAGCAAGCACACTCGGAATAAAGTATTATTTTATTTTTATGTTTTCGGATTTCACATCGCATAAACACCATTTCCCAACGTGCATTGCGGCTAAACCATCCAATCACCGAGCTGAGGATCTTGGTCTGTTTCCGGTATTTGTTAATGACGATGTGCTGTGAGATGTGAGATTACTGGAATTGCACACGGGAAAATAACGTATCTTTAGATGCGGATTTTGTTAAACTAATACGTTTGCGCTGTGGACCAACACTATACATTGACGGGGAAGGGGGTAGCAATAAAGATAACACCATTAAACAGTTACACAACATAACAGAAATAATATCGATAGCAGCGTCCCTAGCAACCACCTTGGTAACAATGAAAACGTTGTATAGACACAATTTCCTGAAGTAATCTTCGTAATAACTAGCAAACTAAAGATCATATGCATCCACTGCACACATAATCTGAAATAACAACTCATATTTCTCGCATCAAATGACATCAAAACGCATTTTAATGGCCAAACTAACTTTAAAATAGGCATTTTCCACCGAGAATAAAACGAAGGTCGGCCATGTTTTTTTTTTTCTGCGTGGAGAAATTTGAAGATCACGTGACAAAGACGCCAGCCATTGGAATGAATGGTGAAAAAAAACGTAGGGATCCTACAATTTCAGAGGCGTTTTTGTAGAAATACTACGTCCTACGTTGTGGACCAACGTAGTTATTACACGTTTAGATGTGAGACTGGGTTGGAATACTCTGTTACAGTAAAAGTCCTGCATTCAAAATGTTCCTCAAGTGAAAGTACAAAAGTATTCTCATCAAAATATAGTGAAAGACAGTAAAAGTAGTCGTTGTGCAGATTGGTCCATTTCAGAATAATATATATGATATGTTTTATAATGATTGATCATGAAAGTGTTCTCAAAGCTGGTAAAGGTGCAGCTATTCTGAATGACTTTGTATACTGCAGGGTAGCTTGTGGATTTACTCCAGGTGGAACTAAAGTCTGATTCAACACTTGATTAGATTTCACATCATTCATCCAGATCTGTAAAGTAACTAAAGGTATTAAATACATGTAATGGAGGAAAAGTACACCTTGTACCTCTGAACTGTAGTGGAGAACTTGTACAAAATAGCAACAGACTTGAGTAAATGTATTTAGTTACTTCCCACCTCTGATCGTTGAGTCTCGCCCTCGATATCTTTGCACTCCCAGGTAGAAGATGTAGGAGCAGAGAGGAAGAAGGACCAGGATGTTGGCGACGGAGTAGGAAGTGAAGACGATGAAGCTGGGTCTGCAGCTGAAGCAGGTATACTCGGAGTAAGAGGAGGCATTCGAGGAGTTGGAGGACATGGCTGTTTCTATAAAAGAGGACAGAGGGGGAAAAGGTCAACATGTAGATTAGAAATTGGGAAAAATGCAGAAAAAACCTTCCGAATGCCATTAAATGACACGTCTGTCTGTTTGTGTTTAGGTAACACTTGAAATAGTCCACATACATTTGAAGGAAAGTAAATATTGATCTTTTATTGGCAAGGCAAGTTTATTCATACAGCACCTTTCAACACAAGGCAATTCAAAGTGCTTTACAAAACTGAAAGACATGAAGAGCATTAAGAAACATATTCAACTCATTTAAAAGCAGAAAGGGCGTTTGAACTTAAAAGTAGTAGTTTTTCATCATAATAATATAAAAAGTCACAAAGTAACTCACTTTTTCAGCAGCGTTTCTTCTTCTGTTGTGTGGTTTCTCCAAACTGAACGACAGCCTTCTGGGTTCTCCTCTATACATATTAATATCTGCGTGCAGTGCGTCTTTTGTAATCGTGTTTGCATGAATATGGGATACTTTTGCATCTCAGAAAGCCAGAACAGGTATCATATTTAAGCCCTGAAACGTTATACTGTAAATCTCAGTAGGCAAATGTCCTGTCTGTGCATGACGTCCAAAACATAGATCATAGATGCAAACAACAGCAGACACACACGAAATCTTTAAATACGTCATTTAATGAAAGCACACAACTCTACACCAGCAGTTCTCCTTTATAACATTAACAAACACCATCATTATAAATTATAAATAACTCCTTTGTTCCTAAATATACAGAAACATATCACCATGATTTGTATATTAAAAGATACAGAAAACACATTTAAAAGCCATTTGGAGTTACATTTCAGACCCTACTTGTAATAACTCAAAGCAATTTCACTTTGAAACACTTATATTATAGCTTAACAGTTTTTATGCCTCAAAATATTCGTTAAATAGCCAATTTGTATTGAATACACACTTTCCTATGTCATCGCTAGAAAGTTAGCAAGAGGAATGAAATTATTTTACTATTGTTACGACCCTGGATCGTTAGGTCATTTGTGTGTACCTTTTTTTCTTCTCCTGTGTGTGTGAGTGTGTGTATGTGTGTGTGTGTGCACTTGTTCTTATTACTTTGTGAGGCCAGTAAACAGGGAGAACACTCACGTTGTGGGGCCCAGGTGCGTTGTGGGGCCAGAAAGGCTTTTTTAGAACGACGGCGAAACAGTGGAAGATGCAGCTGAAAACACCGAGCATCTCCATGGCGGCCATGTTGTACGTGAAGACATCGGAGTGACTTCCTGTTGAGGAGAGAGGGGAAAGAAGTACTCAGATCTTGTACTTGAGTAACGGTACGTCCACACAGCAGCTTTAAACAAATCTTCCAACTCTTCCAACGCTTCTCTGCCCATTGACTTTGAATGGGGATGACGTCACTTTGCCTCGCTTTTCGCCGAACTGCATTGTGGGGAAGCGAAGCGAAGATTTCCAGGATTTCCAGGATTTTCAGGATTCAAAAGTTGAGCAATGTTCAACTTTTGAAGCTGAGCTGGAAGCGTCAGCCAATCAAATCCCGTTTATGCAAATCTGACAGCACAAGCGCTAGCCAATCAAACCGCGTGTAAGCAGGGAGAACCAGACCGCAGTTCATTTCCTCATATTCCAAACGAGAAATTACGGTAGCAAATCACCCGGTTCTTTACGACCAGAACTATTAACGGGATACAAACCGGAGGAACCAGGCATGGAGGGAGGTGGCAGAGACAGTGGGTGAAACTGGTAGGTTTTCGCCTGTTTGGGGAGTTTTTATATATATATATATTGCTCGCATAAAATCCCCGGGGTTTTTTGCTTTGTATGTCGGGGGCGGGAGATTCATGTGATTGGTTGTTGCTCGCATTGCTCGCAAAAAATCCCCAAGCTCAAGGACACGCCCAGCTCCAAGATTTTCAAGATTTTTTCAAAGCTGCTGTGTGGACGTACCGTAAAAGTAGAAAGACTCAGATCTTGTACTAGAGTAAAAGCAAAAGTACCAGAGTGTAGGAATACTCTGTTACAAGTAAAAGTGGAAAAGTATTCTCATCAAAATATAGTGAAAGACAGTAAAAGTAGTCGTTGTGCAGATTGGTCCATTTCAGAATAATATATATGATATGTTTTAAATGATTGATCATGAAAGTGTTCTCAAAGCTGGTGAAGGTGCAGCTAGTTTGAATGACTTTGTATACTGCAGGGTAGCTGGTGGATTTACTCCAGGTGGAACTAAAGTCTGATTTAACACTTGATTAGATTTCACATCATTCATCGACATCTGTGACTAAAGGTATTAAATACATGTAGTGGAGTACAAAGTAAAAGTACACCATGTACCTCTGAACTGTAGTGGAGAACACGTACAAAATAGCATAAAAAGTCCCTCACAATTGTGCTTAAGAACAGTATTTGAGTAAATGTACTAACCGTTAGTCGTGGAGTCCCGCCCCCAATATCTCTGGACGCCCAATGAGAAGACGAGGATGCAGGGAGGAAGCAGAATCAAGATGGTGGCGATGGAGTAGGAGGTGAAGATGATGAAGCTGTTTCTGCAGTCGTAGCAGTGGTAAGAGGAGGAGGAATCAGAGGAGGGGGGAAGGAGGGAGGCGTTGGAGGAGTTGGAGAACATGGCTGTTTCTATAAAGGAGAGAGAGGGAGAACATCTAGATGAGACAGGGTGGACACGTCAGAAAAGGAAGAAAACATGCCATTAAAGTCCATTAAGTCAGCCTTAAATTCTAGATGAGACATGGTCAAAACAAAACACCAATAACCCAGCTAAAAGTCGTTTTAAAGTAAACGAATAATTAATTCTGAATTTAATATTTATTTGATCTTTTATTGGACATTTTAACTTTATCTTTGTGTTTTTATAAAAATATCTTTTCTAAACTTATATTTTAGAATAATTTTGGGACATTTGTATTTTAACTTATGTTGTATAATTATTTTCTACTCAAATTTTTATTTTAGCTGCTTATATTTAAATAGATATCTTTATTATATATTATTTAATATTTTATTGCACATTTTTACATAATATTAAAAAATTGATATTTATATACAGTCATGAAACCCAATTCCACCGAAATAAGAAAGGTATTCTGAAATCTAACTCCTGACATTGAATCAGCTAAATATTTTAGATTACTCAATGAAATTGTTCCTAATTATCTGTCGATGTTAAGGATATAAGTACAATGTACTTGAAGAGCTATCTAATACAGCATAGGACTATCCTTTTATACATCAATGAAAAGGTCAGTCTTTCATAATTAATAAGTACATCAAACACACCATAGTAACTCACTGTTTCAGCAGCGTTTCTTCTTCTGATGTCTGGTCTCTCCAAACTGAACGACAGCCTTCTCCTGTATATATATATATATATTAATATCTGCGTGCAGGTGCCTTTGTATTTGTTTCCTGTTTGCATGAAGATGGGATTTTTTGCATCGCCAATACAGATATCATGATAAAGCCCTGAAACATTATACTGTAAATCTCAGTATGCAAATGTCCTGCTCTGATTTTCCTTTTCTTCCTCCAGCTGTATGACGTCCAAAGCTCATTGATCAGAGACAACAACAACACACAGAGACAGCGTCTTTAAATACATCACTCTTTATTAAATGAAAACACACAACTTCACACCGACAGTTCTCCTTTATAACGTTTCCACTTCTGTATTTTAATCATCATGGATCATGCATGAAGTCACACTGTAATCAAAGCGTGACAGTAAACAGAGATCACTGATGAATACAGTAAAGGGAGATGGAATATAATCTATTGTTGTTATTTGCATCACAAACACACATTTCAAATGATTAGGAAGGCAGAGAGACTCCCCAAAACTCTGACACACATTTAGGCTGTTTTTGGGGATTATCAATGTAATATTTGACACTTCTTTTGCAGCTAGCTCCTCCTAAAGCCATGTTTGAGTTTGCACCCTTTCTGTTGCTATTTTAATACAAAAAACAGCCAATATAACCAGGCTTTAGTCCAGTCTGACTGGTGAAATTAAGTGTAAAATTCAATATTTTAAACAAGATGTTGTCACTTTTTTTAATTAGAATAAAAACAAATGTCTCATATGTGACAGCTATTTAGAAAAAACCCACAAAACAAAGTGGACAATGGTTAAAACCTGCTTAGCCTAATGATATATATCAGTCTTTGCTTATTTTGCTTATTTCTAACCTTTTTTCCTTCTGGTAGTTCCCATATATTTCGCTCAGAGACTAAATCAACACACTTGCAAGCGTTTAGACGAAACCTGACTACTGTGCGTCTAACCTCTGCTCTGATCTGATGCTGAATCAGTTTTCTTGCCGCACGCTAGTTTTCCCGCCCTGTGCAGAAACAGCAGCGGTAAAACCAGACTGCTGGGCAAGCACAGCCAAGCTTTGGAGAAAAACAACATACATTGCATACAAAAACCCAAATCCATGGAGACGAACATCGAAAGAAGAAGCAGCTGTCCGCCAAATCTGAAACAAAGAGTCAACATGATAGCCATGATGGTGTAGAACGCCCTCTTCTTGGATTGGCCCAACCTCACTTTGTCCCCGCCCCCTTCTCCGGGCCCTGGACGAATCAGAGCGCGGAGAACGGAGAGACTGCAGAACATCACGACAACCATTGAGAAGATGGTGATGCAGAAATATGGCGCCATGCTGTAAATGAGAGTGGAGACAGTAATCCAGGTGAAGAAGAGCAGCCAAACGAACGCAATGCTCACGTTTCTGATCATGATCCCGCCCCTATTCCTCAAACGCAGGTAGGTGATTGGATGAACCACAGCCAGGTGGCGCTCTACACAGGTGAGAATGTGAAATGGGATTTGTCCGTTAGTGGAGGAATCGCAGAAGTAAAGACCAATTTTTAATAAAAGGGTGTTTGCCAAGATGGCGCCGAGGCAATTAGAGATGGAGCCGAGAACTCCAACCATCTCCATCACAGCCATGTGATACGTGAAGACATCGGAGTGACTTCCTGTTGTGGAGAGAGGAGAAAGAAGTACTCAGATCTTGTACTTGAGTAAAAGTAGAAGTACCAGAGTGTAGGAATACTCAACCCAGTCTCATATCTAAGCGTGTAATAACTACGTTGGTCCACAACTTGGGACGTAGTATTTCTACAAAAACGCCCCCCCCCCCGCAGAAAAAATAAAACATGGCCGACCTTCGTTTTATTCTTGGTGGAAAATGCCTATTTTAAGGTTAGCTAGAAGATAGAGATGACTTTTAAAGAGAAAAGCAAGCACACTCGGAATAAAGTATTATTTTATTTTTATGTTTTCGGATTTCACATCGCATAAACACCATTTCCCAACGTGCATTGCGGCTAAACCATCCAATCACCGAGCTGAGGATCTTGGTCTGTTTCCGGTATTTGTTAATGACGATGTGCTGTGAGATGTGAGATTACTGGAATTGCACACGGGAAAATAACGTATCTTTAGATGCGGATTTTGTTAAACTAATACGTTTGCGCTGTGGACCAACACTATACATTGACGGGGAAGGGGGTAGCAATAAAGATAACACCATTAAACAGTTACACAACATAACAGAAATAATATCGATAGCAGCGTCCCTAGCAACCACCTTGGTAACAATGAAAACGTTGTATAGACACAATTTCCTGAAGTAATCTTCGTAATAACTAGCAAACTAAAGATCATGTGCATCCACTGCACACATAATCTGAAATAACAACTCATATTTCTCGCATCAAATGACATCAAAACGCATTTTAATGGCCAAACTAACTTTAAAATAGGCATTTTCCACCGAGAATAAAACGAAGGTCGGCCATGTTTTTTTTTTTCTGCGTGGAGAAATTTGAAGATCACGTGACAAAGACGCCTGCCATTGGAATGAATGGTGAAAAAAAACGTAGGGATCCTACAATTTCAGAGGCGTTTTTGTAGAAATACTACGTCCTACGTTGTGGACCAACGCAGTTATTACACGTTTAGATTTGAGACTGGGTTGGAATACTCTGTTACAGTAAAAGTCCTGCATTCAAAATGTTCCTCAAGTGAAAGTACAAAAGTATTCTCATCAAAATATAGTGAAAGACAGTAAAAGTAGTCGTTGTGCAGATTGGTCCATTTCAGAATAATATATATGATATGTTTTATAATGATTGATCATGAAAGTGTTCTCAAAGCTGGTGAAGGTGCAGCTAGTCTGAATGACTTTGTATACTGCAGGGTAGCTGGTGGATTTACTCCAGGTGGAACTAAAGTCTGATTCAACACTTGATTAGATTTCACATCATTCATCCAGATCTGTAAAGTAACTAAAGGTATTAAATACATGTAATGGAGGAAAAGTACACCTTGTACCTCTGAACTGTAGTGGAGAACTTGTACAAAATAGCAACAGACTTGAGTAAATGTATTTAGTTACTTCCCACCTCTGATCGTTGAGTCTCGCCCTCGATATCTTTGCACTCCCAGGTAGAAGATGTAGGAGCAGAGAGGAAGAAGGACCAGGATGTTGGCGACGGAGTAGGAAGTGAAGACGATGAAGCTGGGTCTGCAGCTGAAGCAGGTATACTCGGAGTAAGAGGAGGCATTCGAGGAGTTGGAGGACATGGCTGTTTCTATAAAAGAGGACAGAGGGGAAAAAGGTCAACATGTAGATTAGAAATTGGGAAAAATGCAGAAAAAACCTTCCGAATGCCATTAAATGACACGTCTGTCTGTTTGTGTTTAGGTAACACTTGAAATAGTCCACATACATTTTTAGGAAAGTAAATATTGATCTTTTATTGGCAAGGCAAGTTTATTCATACAGCACCTTTCAACACAAGGCAATTCAAAGTGCTTTACAAAACTGAAAGACATGAAGAGCATTAAGAAACATATTCAACTCATTTAAAAGCAGAAAGGGCGTTTGAACTTAAAAGTAGTAGTTTTTCATCATAATAATATAAAAAGTCACAAAGTAACTCACTTTTTCAGCAGCGTTTCTTCTTCTGTTGTGTGGTTTCTCCAAACTGAATGACAGCCTTCTGGGTTCTCCTCTATACATATTAATATCTGCGTGCAGTGCGTCTTTTGTAATCGTGTTTGCATGAATATGGGATACTTTTGCATCTCAGAAAGCCAGAACAGGTATCATATTTAAGCCCTGAAACTTTATACTGTAAATCTCAGTAGGCAAATGTCCTGTCTGTGCATGACGTCCAAAACATAGATCATAGATGCAAACAACAGCAGACACACCAAATCTTTACATACGTCATTTAATGAAAGCACACAACTCTACACCAGCAGTTCTCCTTTATAACATTAACAAACACCATCATTATAAATTATAAATAACTCCTTTGTTCCTAAATATACAGAAACATATCACCATGATTTGTATATTAAAAGATACAGAAAACACATTTAAAAGCCATTTGGAGTTACATTTCAGACCCAACTTGTAATAACTCAAAGCAATTTCACTTTGAAACACTTATATTATAGCTTAACAGTTTTTATGCCTCAAAATATTCGTTAAATAGCCAATTTGTATTGAATACACACTTTCCTATGTCATCGCTAGAAAGTTAGCAAGAGGAATGAAATTATTTTACTATTGTTACGACCCTGGATCGTTAGGTCATTTGTGTGTACCTTTTTTTCTTCTCCTGTGTGTGTGAGTGTGTGTATGTGTGTGTGTGTGCACTTGTTCTTATTACTTTGTGAGGCCAGTAAACAGGGAGAACACTCACGTTGTGGGGCCCAGGTGCGTTGTGGGGCCAGAAAGGCTTTTTTAGAACGACGGCGAAACAGTGGAAGATGCAGCTGAAAACACCGAGCATCTCCATGGCGGCCATGTTGTACGTGAAGACATCGGAGTGACTTCCTGTTGAGGAGAGAGGGGAAAGAAGTACTCAGATCTTGTACTTGAGTAACGGTACGTCCACACAGCAGCTTTAAACAAATCTTCCAACTCTTCCAACGCTTCTCTGCCCATTGACTTTGAATGGGGATGACGTCACTTTGCCTCGCTTTTCGCCGAACTGCATTGTGGGGAAGCGAAGCGAAGATTTCCAGGATTTCCAGGATTTTCAGGATTCAAAAGTTGAGCAATGTTCAACTTTTGAAGCTGAGTTGGAAGCGTCAGCCAATCAAATCCCGTTTATGCAAATCTGACAGCACAAGCGCTAGCCAATCAAACCGCGTGTAAGCAGGGAGAACCAGACCGCAGTTCATTTCCTCATATTCCAAACGAGAAATTACGGTAGCAAATCACCCGGTTCTTTACGACCAGAACTATTAACGGGATACAAACCGGAGGAACCAGGCATGGAGGGAGGTGGCAGAGACAGTGGGTGAAACTGGTAGGTTTTCGCCTGTTTGGGGAGTTTTTATATATATATATATTGCTCGCATAAAATCCCTGGGGTTTTTTGCTTTGTATGTCGGGGGCGGGAGATTCATGTGATTGGTTGTTGCTCGCATTGCTCGCAAAAAATCCCCAAGCTCAAGGACACGCCCAGCTCCAAGATTTTCAAGATTTTTTCAAAGCTGCTGTGTGGACGTACCGTAAAAGTAGAAAGACTCAGATCTTGTACTAGAGTAAAAGCAAAAGTACCAGAGTGTAGGAATACTCTGTTACAAGTAAAAGTGGAAAAGTATTCTCATCAAAATATAGTGAAAGACAGTAAAAGTAGTCGTTGTGCAGATTGGTCCATTTCAGAATAATATATATGATATGTTTTAAATGATTGATCATGAAAGTGTTCTCAAAGCTGGTGAAGGTGCAGCTAGTTTGAATGACTTTGTATACTGCAGGGTAGCTGGTGGATTTACTCCAGGTGGAACTAAAGTCTGATTTAACACTTGATTAGATTTCACATCATTCATCGACATCTGTGACTAAAGGTATTAAATACATGTAGTGGAGTACAAAGTAAAAGTACACCATGTACCTCTGAACTGTAGTGGAGAACACGTACAAAATAGCATAAAAAGTCCCTCACAATTGTGCTTAAGAACAGTATTTGAGTAAATGTACTAACCGTTAGTCGTGGAGTCCCGCCCCCAATATCTCTGGACGCCCAATGAGAAGACGAGGATGCAGGGAGGAAGCAGAATCAAGATGGTGGCGATGGAGTAGGAGGTGAAGATGATGAAGCTGTTTCTGCAGTCGTAGCAGTGGTAAGAGGAGGAGGAATCAGAGGAGGGGGGAAGGAGGGAGGCGTTGGAGGAGTTGGAGAACATGGCTGTTTCTATAAAGGAGAGAGAGGGAGAACATCTCGATGAGACAGGGTGGACACGTCAGAAAAGGAAGAAAACATGCCATTAAAGTCCATTAAGTCAGCCTTAAATTCTAGATGAGACATGGTCAAAACAAAACACCAATAACCCAGCTAAAAGTCGTTTTAAAGTAAACTAATAATTAATTCTGAATTTAATATTTATTTGATCTTTTATTGGACATTTTAACTTTATCTTTGTGTTTTTATAAAAATATCTTTTCTAAACTTATATTTTAGAATAATTTTGGGACATTTGTATTTTAACTTATGTTGTATAATTATTTTCTACTCAAATTTTTATTTTAGCTGCTTATATTTAAATAGATATCTTTATTATATATTATTTAATATTTTATTGCACATTTTTACATAATATTAAAAAATTGATATTTATATACAGTCATGAAACCCAATTCCACCGAAATAAGAAAGGTATTCTGAAATCTAACTCCTGACATTGAATCAGCTAAATATTTTAGATTACTCAATGAAATTGTTCCTAATTATCTGTCGATGTTAAGGATATAAGTACAATGTACTTGAAGAGCTATCTAATACAGCATAGGACTATCCTTTTATACATCAATGAAAAGGTCAGTCTTTCATAATAAATAAGTACATCAAACACACCAAAGTAACTCACTGTTTCAGCAGCGTTTCTTCTTCTGATGTCTGGTCTCTCCAAACTGAACGACAGCCTTCTCCTGTATATATATATATATATTAATATCTGCGTGCAGGTGCCTTTGTATTTGTTTCCTGTTTGCATGAAGATGGGATTTTTTGCATCGCCAATACAGATATCATGATAAAGCCCTGAAACATTATACTGTAAATCTCAGTATGCAAATGTCCTGCTCTGATTTTCCTTTTCTTCCTCCAGCTGTATGACGTCCAAAGCTCATTGATCAGAGACAACAACAACACACAGAGACAGCGTCTTTAAATACATCACTCTTTATTAAATGAAAACACACAACTTCACACCGACAGTTCTCCTTTATAACGTTTCCACTTCTGTATTTTAATCATCATGGATCATGCATGAAGTCACACTGTAATCAAAGCGTGACAGTAAACAGAGATCACTGATGAATACAGTAAAGGGAGATGGAATATAATCTATTGTTGTTATTTGCATCACAAACACACATTTCAAATGATTAGGAAGGCAGAGAGACTCCCCAAAACTCTGACACACATTTAGGCTGTTTTTGGGGATTATCAATGTAATATTTGACACTTCTTTTGCAGCTAGCTCCTCCTAAAGCCATGTTTGAGTTTGCACCCTTTCTGTTGCTATTTTAATACAAAAAACAGCCAATATAACCAGGCTTTAGTCCAGTCTGACTGGTGAAATTAAGTGTAAAATTCAATATTTTAAACAAGATGTTGTCACTTTTTTTAATTAGAATTAAAACAAATGTCTCATATGTGACAGCTATTTAGAAAAAACCCACAAAACAAAGTGGACAACGGTTAAAACCTGCTTAGCCTAATGATATATATCAGTCTTTGCTTATTTTGCTTATTTCTAACCTTTTTTCCTTCTGGTGTCCCATATATTTCGCTCAGAGACTAAATCAACACACTTGCAAGCGTTTAGACGAAACCTGACTACTGTGCGTCTAACCTCTGCTCTGATCTGATCCTGAATCAGTTTTCTTGCCGCACGCTAGTTTTCCCGCCCTGTGCAGAAACAGCAGCGGTAAAACCAGACTGCTGGGCAAACTCAGCCAAGCTTTGTAGAAGAACAACATACAATGCATACAAAAACCCAAATCCATGGAGACGAACATCGAAAGAAGAAGCAGCTGTCCGCCAAATCTGAAACAAAGAGTCAACATGATAGCCATGATGGTGTAGAACGCCCTCTTCTTGGATTGGCCCAACCTCACTTTGTCCCCGCCCCCTTCTCCGGGCCCTGGACGAATCAGAGCGCGGAGAACGGAGAGACTGCAGAACATCACGACAACCATCGAGAAGGTGGTGATGCAGAAATATGGCGCCATGCTGTAAATGAGAGTGGAGACAGTAATCCAGGTGAAGAAGAGCAGCCAAACGAACGCAATGCTCACGTTTCTGATCATGATCCCGCCCCTATTCCTCAAACGCAGGTAGGTGATTGGATGAACCACAGCCAGGTGGCGCTCTACACAGGTGAGAATGTGAAATGGGATTTGTCCGTTAGTGGAGGAACCGCAGAAGTAAAGACCAATTTTTATTAAAAGGGTGTTTGCCAAGATGGCGCCGAGGCAATTAGAGATGGAGCCGAGAACTCCAACCATCTCCATCACAGCCATGTGATACGTGAAGACATCGGAGTGACTTCCTGTCGTGGAGAGAGGAGAAAGAAGTACTCAGATCTTGTACTTGAGTAAAAGTAGAAGTACCAGAGTGTAGGAATACTCAACCCAGTCTCATATCTAAGCGTGTAATAACTACGTTGGTCCACAACTTGGGACGTAGTATTTCTACAAAAACGCCCCCCCCCCCCGCAGAAAAAATAAAACATGGCCGACCTTCGTTTTATTCTTGGTGGAAAATGCCTATTTTAAGGTTAGCTAGAAGATAGAGATGACTTTCAAAGAGAAAAGCAAGCACACTCGGAATAAAGTATTATTTTATTTTTATGTTTTCGGATTTCACATCGCATAAACACCATTTCCCAACGTGCATTGCGGCTAAACCATCCAATCACCGAGCTGAGGATCTTGGTCTGTTTCCGGTATTTGTTAATGACGATGTGATGTGAGATGTGAGACTGGAATTGCACACGGGAAAAAAACGTATCTTTAGATGCGGATTTTGTTAAACTAATACGTTTGCGCTGTGGACCAACACTATACATTGACGGGGAAGGGGGTAGCAATAAAGATAACATCATTAAACAGTTACACAACATAACAGAAATAATATCGATAGCAGCGTCCCTAGCAACCACCTTGGTAACAATGAAAACGTTGTATAGACACAATTTCCTGAAGTAATCTTCGTAATAACTAGCAAACTAAAGATCATGTGCATCCACTGCACACATAATCTGAAATAACAACTCATATTTCTCGCATCAAATGACATCAAAACGCATTTTAATGGCCAAAGTAACTTTAAAATAGGCATTTTCCACCGAGAATAAAACGAAGGTCGGCCATGTTTTTTTTTTTCTGCTGGGAGAAATTTGAAGATCACGTGACAAAGACGCCAGCCATTGGAATGAATGGTGAAAAAAAACGTAGGGATCCTACAATTTCAGAGGCGTTTTTGTAGAAATACTACGTCCTACGTTGTGGACCAACGCAGTTGTTACACGTTTAGATTTGAGACTGGGTTGGAATACTCTGTTACAGTAAAAGTCCTGCATTCAAAATGTTCCTCAAGTGAAAGTAGAAAAGTATTCTCATCAAAATATAGTGAAAGACAGTAAAAGTAGTCGTTGTGCAGATTGGTCCATTTCAGAATAATATATATGATATGTTTTATAATGATTGATCATGAAAGTGTTCTCAAAGCTGGTAAAGGTGCAGCTAGTTTGAATGGCTTTGTAGACTGCAGGGTAGCTGGTGGATTTACTCCAGGTGGAACTAAAGTCTGATTCAACACTTGATTAGATTTCACATCATTCATCCAGATCTGTAAAGTAACTAAAGGTATTAAATACATGTAATGGAGGAAAAGTACACCTTGTACCTCTGAACTGAAGTGGAGAACTTGTACAAAATAGCAACAGACTTGAGTAAATGTATTTAGTTACTTCCCACCTCTGATCGTTGAGTCTCGCCCTCGATATCTTTGCACTCCCAGGTAGAAGATGTAGGAGCAGAGAGGAAGAAGGACCAGGATGTTGGCGACGGAGTAGGAAGTGAAGACGATGAAGCCGGGTCTGCAGCTGAAGCAGGTATACTCGGAGTAAGAGGAGGCATTCGAGGAGTTGGAGGACATGGCTGTTTCTATAAAAGAGGACAGAGGGGAAAAAGGTCAACATGTAGATTAGAAATTGGGAAAAATGCAGAAAAAACCTTCCGAATGCCATTAAATGACACGTCTGTCTGTTTGTGTTTAGGTAACACTTGAAATAGTCCACATACATTTTTAGGAAAGTAAATATTGATCTTTTATTGGCAAGGCAAGTTTATTCATTCAGCACCTTTCAACACAAGGCAATTCAAAGTGCTTTACAAAACTGAAAGACATGAAGAGCATTAAGAAACATATTCAACTCATTTAAAAGCAGAAAGGGCGTTTGAACTTAAAAGTAGTAGTTTTTCATCATAATAATATAAAAAGTCACAAAGTAACTCACTTTTTCAGCAGCGTTTCTTCTTCTGTTGTGTGGTTTCTCCAAACTGAACGACAGCCTTCTGGGTTCTCCTCTATACATATTAATATCTGCGTGCAGTGCGTCTTTTGTAATCGTGTTTGCATGAATATGGGATACTTTTGCATCTCAGAAAGCCAGAACAGGTATCATATTTAAGCCCTGAAACTTTATACTGTAAATCTCAGTAGGCAAATGTCCTGTCTGTGCATGACGTCCAAAACATAGATCATAGATGCAAACAACAGCAGACACACACGAAATCTTTACATACGTCATTTAATGAAAGCACACAACTCTACACCAGCAGTTCTCCTTTATAACATTAACAAACACCATCATTATAAATTATAAATAACTCCTTTGTTCCTAAATATACAGAAACATATCACCATGATTTGTATATTAAAAGATACAGAAAACACATTTAAAAGCCATTTGGAGTTACATTTCAGACCCAACTTGTAATAACTCAAAGCAATTTCACTTTGAAACACTTATATTATAGCTTAACAGTTTTTATGCCTCAAAATCTTTGTTAAATAGCCAATTTTAACCCTAACCCAGTGGCGACTGGTCACCTAGTGTCAGCAGAGAGTATTACAAATAATGATTACAACAAAATGCAAAAATAAATAAAAAAATATATAAAATATATTTTAAGATCATGTTTAAATCATCTGATTCGTCTCATTGCTGTTTTAGTCTGTGTTCTTCTAATTAGTGTCTACAGTGTGTGCCTATTGAGCTGTTTAGAGCCATGTGGGACAAAACCCGATCCTGCCCCTCCCTCTCTCTGTCTAAGTGAACGGTGACTGTAAAAACTACACTGCGCATGCTCAGAGTATTTTCCTATTTAATGTGTGCGGCAAAAAATAATGACCATAGAGCTGCCATCCCCACCATACGTCATCTCACATCATTCAGAGCTGATTGGCTGTAAGTATGTGTGCCGCGAAAAGTGTGGGGTGTGAAGAGGAGACGAGAGACGCGTCCTAAAACCAGGAAGTAAGCTGCGCATGGGTTCCCTCCACAAAAAAGCAATGAACAATTCAATATGTAAATGACAAAATTACATTTTTTGGGTATCCTTCTGTTGAACTGTCTGTTTAAAATTATTTGAAGCATCAGACAAAAAAAGCTTTTGAAAATAATATTATATTTTGATTTAGTTCAAAATATAATATTTGTAAACCTGAAGAGTCAGAGCCTCAGCAGCCATGAACCTCACTGCAGAAGCTTATATATAGACATCTGAGTTTTTTGTGCCCGACCACTTTTGTACATATAGAAACGCCACTGTAAATAAAAAGAAAGGGGAAAGAAGTCAACTATAAACATGTAACATGGATTAAGATGTGCTACAAACTGAATTTAAAATAACTTTTCTTTACCAAATGAAGGCCTTATTTTAAGATGTTTAATATAATGCTTTTCAAAAGACTTTACAGATCAGCGAGAACACTTCATTTGAAAGGGCTGAGCTGCTGACTCCGTGGAGGTCACATCCCACGGTCATATCTTTAATAAGAGATGAATTGGTCAAAGAAAGATTATAATGCATAAAATCCCACGTCTTAGCTTTTTTAAGACTCTCGGAAAATCTTTACTGAAAAAATAGTGACACTGTGAGCTCTCCGTAGAGGTAACAGGTTTCGATAACAAAAAACACTCTTACGAGGAAAAGGTTAACATAGTATCAAAAGTCAAAATGATAAAGTAAATTGCAAAACCTCGGTTCTTAGCTCTTAGCAGAAAACCTGGACTTCACGCTGGCAGTCAGGCACATGGGCCGAAACGAGTGCAGAGTGTCTGCTGCGGTGTGTGTGTGTGTGTGTGTGTGTGTGTGTGTGTGTGTGTGTGTGTGTGTGTGTGTGTGTGCGTGTGTGTGTGTGTGTGTGCAGAGAGTCTGCGGCGGTGTGTGTGTGTGTGTGTGCGTGTGTGTGTGCGTGTGTGTGTGTGCAGAGAGTCTGCGGCGGTGTCGCAGAACCCCCCTCGATCCGTCTTTCTTAAACCATGCAAAATATTTGCGTGCAAAAAGCTGAGTTATGATCGGTCATAATAACACAGAATTTGGTGATGATATATTGTGTATATATTAATAATTTAAGATTTCTTTTTTTATTGTGTCATTTGGTGGCATCAATGTGTGCATTTGATACAGATAATGGAGCAGTTGCTTGAGGGCCTCATATATAGTATAGCCCTTAAGGTCAAATCATGAGATCCTCGACCACCCATTTGATCTCGTTCTCTTTAAGTTAAGTCAAAGGCTTTGTATCAGAAATATACAGCAGGTGAAACATGTATTCAGGCCTCTTTATAGAATAAGGACATGAAAACAGCGATGCCAAACTGTATTAAAAAGGTGGACACTGTGACTGTTGCCATGGCAGAGTTATTCAAATAGGAGAGAAATATGGGAGAGGTCTGTTTAGCTGTGCTGCAAACCATAGCGTGCACTCATTTGACTTGTGATATGTTTCCTCCTAAGTCAAGAGCAGTCTTTGTTCTTGTTGTGCTGTTTGGATATGTTCATGTAAATGTGATGTTAATATTCCGGGAGCCTTCCTGTGCCACACAGCGACTGCCCCAGTGCTCTGTACATGGCCTAGCTGGATCAGTCTGTAATCCCTGCTGTATTATGTATATTTATATTTAATATTTTACTTTAAACATGATCTGTGTAGCTTGATAAATACCAGTTAAATAAGTGGTTGTTATCACTATCTTTCTGTTAGAATTCAGGCAATAGTTTCAAATCGTTTCATCAAGTCTTAAGGTTTTTTTTAAGGTGTCCCACACTGGCTTCTTATTTGTTTTGAGAAATTGTTTCTCAAAAGTAACTTGTTTATGTACGATTATTGCTATTTATTGATCTTGATATACTTTAGGATAATTCTATTGAATAGTTATTGGTGTATTAAATTCCAGCACATTTATTTGAATATCCTAGTTCAATAACATGTATGCTATTAAGAGCACTAAACTAAACTGGAGTTACCGCTTGGAACTTGTGTGCTTCTGCCAACCAGTCATGTAGCATTTTAGATCCATGTCTGTCCAACATGTCATCGATTGATAATTTCATCCCATCAGAAAGTTGAGTGACTTTGTCATAGTTAACATATTAATTATTGTTACGGCCACAAAATCGTGTTTTGTGAGGTCTCAGAGACTTTTGGCCTCTTGACCACAAGAATCAAAGGTCAAACATGTGACAGAAATTGGTTCGTCCTTGAGTCCAAGTGGAAGATTGTGCAAGACTTGAATGAATTCCTCACGTTCTCCTGAGATATAGCATTCACAGGAATGAAGTAGCTGGATGGACAGACTCATAAGAATAGAGACAACAAAGAGATAATGTTTTTGACTTTGGGAGGCGTGTGGTGCAGTGGGTTGTGCGTTGGTGTTCAGATCATGGGGTCACAGGTTCAAACCCCACTGCAGTCAGCATGTCGTTGTGTCCCTGGGCAAGACACTTCACTCCATATTGCTCCTGTGGGGATTACCCACAGTACTGAGTAGTCAACAAGGAAGTGTGTTCAACTTTTTTCCCTGTTGCATGTAATTAATATTCTTCCCATCAATGGACCCTGTCTCCACCATGATAGAAATCTTGACATCTGAATATTCAAATGTTTCCCCAAAGGTGGCTCAAAGAGAGCAGCGACCTCGTGGATATCTGAGTCTTCACCAGCACATCGAGAGAGACGGAGAGAGAAGCAGCTGACAGGACGACTCAGGAGAAGTAAGTGTGATTCTGTTCAGTCATTTTCATATTTAGTTTATTTTTGAGAAAGATATTCTCCTTCAGAATATTTTCCAAAGGGGAGGAACATTTAATGAATCACATCTCAATCAGAAGCAAATCTAAAACCCTTTCATGTTCATTTATTCCCTTAAATCATTTGTTTCTCTTGAAATCACTTGGAATATTTATTTATTGATTAAAAAATTGGTTTTTATTTTGAATGATAAACTTTATCTAATGTTCACTTTACCAAGAACGCTGTACATTTATAATGAATACAAAACAGTTTGAGTCTAGTGGAAATGTTTTGCCCTGAGTTTTACCTTTCAGGTTCATGTTAGGTTTTTAGAGCTTTGTGGGCGATGTATGCAGCCTGTCCCGTAGACATTACTCAGGGCTGAAAAACCCACTATTTTCCTGCTTTAAAAAACGGTGGTAAATCTTAAATGTTTTATTGGAGACGATGTGTATACACAGCAATCTCCCTCTCACTTCAAATAAACACAATGTAATTTTCATTAGGGTAAGTTCACCCCTAATAAAATAATTAACACACATCTTTTAATCGGGCTTATAAAAGCAACAATACACCATTTAATTAAGCTAGAATTTCAGTTTATGTCTCTGATAGTAGGAGTGCATTGTAATGTGAATAAATAATCTACAAAATATATCACCAGCAACATATTAATACTTATAGCCTCGACAAAAACAAACATAAAAAGTCAGTGTTGTTGTGTGGCACTATACAGTTATTGTTTAGTTTGCAACTGGTCTTTCTTTGAAATGAGACATTTCCATGTGTTAAAAATACATGTTATGGTCAAGTCAAGTCAAAGTCAACTTTAATGTCAATCTCAAAATATGTTTGTACACACAGAAAGATCTAAATACTGTTTCCCACAGTCCCGAGGTATAAAATAACACATTAAATAGAAGAACACTCAATAATTACAAAAAAACACAAAATAACCATTTACTTCAAGTAAGCAGGATATATATAAAGAAAGGTGATGTACATAGTGCAAATGAGAGTGCAACATATTTCCATAGCAGCGTAAAAGTGACTGGTGCTGGATTTGTTGTGTGTGTGTGTGTGTGTGTGTGTGTGTGTGTGTGTGTGTGTGTGTGTGTGTGTGTGTGTGTGTGTGTGTGTGTGTGTGTGTGTGTGTGGGGGGGGGGGGTGGAGAGGTGAGATAGAGGGGAGAGAAGGGAGAGAGGGGAGAGGTGGGAGGGGGGGGGAGAGTTCAGCCTCCTGACAGCCTGGTGGTGTGTGCCTGTTACTGCTGGTGCTGCTCAGAATTTGCATTTCCTTAACATGAACTTCCTCATTAAACTGCTGCGCTGAAGGGAGTGGTGCAGTCTGTGTTTGTGGTCATTTGACCCATTAGGCTTTTTAAATAATTTAAATGTAACCGACATCATTCATAAGATTTGTAAATGATCACTGTACACTAACAATATTGGTTTCATCTAACAGAGCAAAGATGCAGTGGAGTCTGTTTGTGCTCATTCTGATGGGTAAGTGGATTCTAAATTAAATCACATCTGGAGTCATGAAACTGCTCACTCTTCCTAACAATAAAAAGTGGAATAAGTGAACTCAGACCCCCGTTAAGATGAAGGGGATGATGTAAGAGGTGGGGGTGATTCTAGTACTCATGAGTTTGATTTAATGATCAGCTGCTTGTCATACTGTCAGCTCCATCACTGCAGAATTGTCTCTGTTTTTAGGTCAGTGTTCCTTCTTCACATGTCACCTCTATGAGTACCACTTCATTCCTGAGGGAAAGACCTGGGAGGAAGCCCGGAGTTACTGCAGAGAGCATTACACTGACCTGGCCACAGTGTCTGACATGAGAGACGTGGAGAGACTGACTAACTCTTCACAGACTACAGACGCCTGGATTGGACTGAGGAGCATCAATGAAAGAGATATCAAAGAGTGGCACTGGTCTCTGCCGGGGGAGAAGTACAATCCTTCAGAATGTAAACCAGGATATGAACCAGAATGGGGTCCAGAAGAGCCGAACAATGGAGGTGAAAATCCTGAGAACTGTGTGGCGATGAAACCCTCCAAAGAATGGTACGATGACGATTGTTCTAAGACCCCTAAAAGGTTTATCTGCTACAATGGTGAGTATATGTCACTATTAACGCTATTTAAATGATATCATACTGTGTAACAATAGTTGACAGATAACTCATGTTGTAGAGTTACATTTAATGAAAGAAAATGTTGCTTTTTACTTTTCACATAACATTATTGGTAACTTTGATGATACAATTCTACTTGTTTGAATATATTGTAATGGTAAAGTACAGGCCTTTTTTTAATTAATGCAATCTACATTATTATACCTGAAACTTAAGTGAGATGGTATTCATATTTTTATTACATTTTTAACATGATTTAAATTTTAAATAAGAGAAAATTATTTCAAAACTTGTAAAATGTGTCTTTTCATTCTCACAGCAACAGGGCCACCGAAATACCATGTGATTCCTGATGAGAAGAAGTGGCTTCAGGCTCAGAGCTACTGCAGAGAACATCACACTGACCTGATCAGTGGAATCAAACAGATCAATGAGTTCCAGAACCAGCATGTCTCTTCTAACTCGTGGATCGGCCTGTTCAGAGAGATCTGGAGTTGGTCCGATGGGAAGAATTTCTCTTTCAGAAACTGGGATCCGGACTCATTTGAAGATGAAGCCTCAAAGACTTGTGCTATGACTACACCAAATGGAACATGGAGCTCCGACAATTGCACAGAGGAAAAACCCTTCTCCTGCTATGACGGTGAGTTTTTCAAAAGTCTATACGTAAAGTATTCTTATTTCATGTCTTCAGTTATATATTTGTACATTCATGTTGAATATCATTTAGTCATGTTTTTGTCCTTAAGACGCATATTCTTAACCTGGCTTTTACATAAGGTGCCACGTCATTTCAGGACTTATATTTCCATACCATTGGTTTTTATTCCATTTGTATCTTATTTACTTCTTTTTTGTGGGGACTTTTATTCATTTAAAAAACACAAGGATTATTGTAAGAAAGGTTCTATATTATTATTACAGTTGAGCTTTTCTGAACTAACTAAAAAAAATATCCATTTCAATGACAGACAAAGTGATCCTGATCAAAGAGAGTAAGACTTGGGATGAGGCCCTGACTTACTGCAGAGAGAAGCACCATGACCTGGTCTCCATCACTGACAGCCACCAGCAGAGATGGGTCGAAAAGAGAGCCAAGATGGCCGACACTGAGTTCGTCTGGCTGGGAATGCGCTACACCTGCACTCTGGATCTGTGGTTCTGGGTCAGTAATCGTCTGGTCTGCTACGACAAGTGGGCCCAACAAGAAACGGCTGAGTGTGGCATGGCTGTAG